>JANAVB010004796.1:8726296-8890320 GCA_029216955.1 Iris pallida
TATATATATTATATATATATATATATCATGCCCTCTAGTCTAATGGTTAAGGGAATGCATGAGGCCCAAGTGGTCGGGAGTTCGAGCCTCAGTGGAGGCGAGTTCCACAAGTATCCATTGCTTCAATATATATATATATATATATATATATATATATATATAATATAATATATATATAATAGATATATATATATATATATATATAAGTTTAAGTTTATAGAAATTAATTATAATTTGTTATGGATATAGTGAATAAAGAGAGAGTATTCTTATGCGAAAGAAAAGGAGAGAAAGTTTAAAATTATAATTTTCGGTAATTTCTATACATTAATGATTGATGATGTACATATGGCTTAGTCATCTCATTTTTTAGCCATTTCGAAGCCACATTATATAATAGAACTAGTAAACTAAGTGCGTTACACCTAAAATATTTTTTCTTCTCATATATAATTCAAACATTTAGATTTAAATTCAGATTTGTTATATATATATATATATATATATATATATATATATATATATATATATATATATATATATATATATATATATATATAAGATTTATAGAATTTAATTTAAATTTAATTCTAATTTGTTATTGATGTATGAATAAAAAAGGGTGTATTTGGTTATGCTGGAGAAAAATAAAAAGGAGGGTACTCGATTATCCGGAAGGAAATGAGAGGAGTTTATAATTTTTAGTAATTTTTTTAAATTAAATGGTTGATGATATATATATAGCTTGGACGACTCATTTATGAGCTGTTTCCAAGCTGCATTATATATACTAGTAATACACACGTGTATACGGACAAAAAAATATTAAAAAAATTTAAATATTGTCTAAAAAAGTTAAATATAAATTTATTTTAAAAAACTATTAAACCTAGGATTTGAACTCATACAACCAAGCAAATTACCTTACACCTTAACCAATTGAGTTATACTATTTACTTTTATATATATATATATATATATATATATATATATATATATATATATATATATATATATATATATATATATATATATATATCATACTAGATTATTAATTTCTTAGTTATTTTTTTAAATAATTAATGGAGTACATAGGTAGTTATTTAGTTATTTATTATTATTTTTTAAATTTATTTAAATGGTTGATGATATTCATACGCTTTTGATGGCTCACTTTTGAGCCGTTATAAATACTCTTTATATAGTAGATAGAAGATATAAATGGGCTTAAAAGCGGCTTAAGATTGAGGCATCTAAGCATGTGTATTTCATCAACCATTTAATTTTAAAAAAATTTAAAAATTAAGTCTCGTAACCGTAGCTATTTTCTTACATAGTCTAAAATAAATTAAAACCTAAAATCCTCCTAATTGCATGCATATGTATAAATACTAAAATATTTAGGATTTAAATTATATTTAAACTAACGTGATATTATCGAACTAAACTAATATCCAAAAGTTTTAAAATATATTTATAATAAATCATAACTAAAATATATTCAAATTATATTTAAAATATTCTAACACAATTAAAAAATATATATATTTCAATCGTATTGTAGATTTTGTTTTAGCTACAACCCACGTGAAAGTAACTAGTACTAGTAAGAGCACGTGCGTTGCACATAAAATTAGTTTTCTTTCTTTCTAATCTTATTAAAAAATTATTTAAATATTTAAATTTTATTCAATATTTGTAAAAAGTAATTAAATTTAATTATAATTTGTTATGGATATATGTGGATAAAATAGAGGTTATTCGGTTATACCGAAGAAAATGAGAGAAAGTTTAAAGTTATAATTCTCAGTATTTTTTTGTGGATAAAAAGAAAATATTCGGCTGTGCGAAAAAAAGTTTAAAATTATATTATTTCTTAGTTTTTTTAAAATTAAATAGTTGATGATATACAAATGGCTTACATAGCTTAATTTGGAGTCTTTTTGATGTCTCCTTGTAATAGTATATAAAATGCACGTGCTTTGCACGTATAATAAGAATAATAACCTATTATAGTCAAATATCTCTTCTAACTCATGTGGTTAAGGTGAGAAATATTCTTCTTTTTTGGTTGAATTTGATTCTCCATGTTGAATATATATAACAAATTTAATTTTTTCCAACAATGTTTTTTTACATAATCTACTTTTTTAAATAAAATGGACCATGATATATATATATATATATATATATATATATATATATATATAATATATATATATATATATATATATATATATATATATATATATATATTACGGCTTCGAAACGGCTCAAAAATGAGCCGTCTAAGTCGTATATATATGATCAATCATTTAAATGCATTAAAAATTAATAATAATTAATTAATTAATTAATTAACACATACTCCACTAATTATTAAAAAATAACTAAGTATTTAATTCACTAATATGATTTATTTATAACTAAATAATTCTTACTCAAATGGTTAAGGTGTAAGGTATTTTTTGGTTGTTGCTTGAACTCAATACCTAGGAATGACAGTTATTAATAATATATTTTAATTTTTTAATTTTATTTTGCTAAATTCGTGGATTTGGGTACCTATTTTTAAAAAAAATTAATATAAGATTTCTTCTCCTTATAACGATTTGTTAAGTCAATATAATATTTGTTAGAAAAAATTTGAGTGGCACCCCACTTGGATGACCTATTTATGCGGTGCAACCCACATTGTTTGCTAAATATATAAGTTATCCCACATAGTACGAAAAACGTGAAAAACTAACAGCATATGAGTTTAACCCTATTTACGTGACGAAAATACCCCTCTCATCTATGTTTTCCCCTTTCGATCAAGTTTTTCCTTTCTTATCTCGTGACGAAATTAGAACCTCTCCGCCGTCGCCACCGCCGCCACCTCCACCGAAGCCGTCGCCGCCTCCTCCGACGTAGTCTTCACCATGCTCTTCACCCCCTCCTCCGCCCTCTCTATCATCCTCTCCTCCCTCCTCCCCTCCTCCCTTCCCAACCTCGTCCTCGTCGGCTCCACCACCAGCTCCCTCTCCCTTGCCGCCGAAATCTCCTCCGCCGTCGTCGCCAGATCCGTCTTCTCTGTCGACGCTCCCGTATCCGGCGGCGACTGCGGTGCCAGGGACGGAACCCTATTTATGAGTCTTCCACGCTTCGGACGAGGCCGGCAAGCTTAGTATCACAGGCGGATTTCAAGCCCTCGCAGCAGAACTTGTTGGCGAAGCAGAGGAGCTCCATGACGGTCTCAGGGGTAAAGTCAGAGAGGGAGCCCGAGCGGGTGAACTCGTGCACGGCCCCCATCCCCTTGGCGGATATGTTATTGTGCGTGAAGTTGATCCGGTTGAGACGCGTCTCCGCGAAGCCGCCGTAGATGAGGGTAGAGAAGGGCTGGGAGAGGTATGCGATGCGATGGCGGACACAGGCTACCTCGTCGTCGCCGATACAGAACCAAACATCCCCTTCTTCCTCCTCCTCCTCCAACTCCAACTCCTCTTTCTGATCAGCAATATCAAGATCAACAGAATTTGTTTGCTTGTAACCACCGTTATTATTACATGGGCAGGAGTCGAGGGGGAAAGGGGATAGGGAGAGGGAGGTGCGGGGACACTCGAGGGGGGGGAGGTGGAGGAGCAGAAGAGGAGGGAGGAGGGTTTGGGGGAGCGGAGGTGCTCGTCCTCGCGGTGCTCGAAGCGGAGCCAGGCGGAGAGGGGTATTTTCGTAAGATTTTCTCCTCTCAACAAGCAACATAGATGAGAGGGGTATTTTCGTCACGTAAATAGGGATAAACTCATATGTTGTTAGTTTTTCATATTTTCTGTCCAATGTGGGATAACTTATATATTTAGCAAACAATGTCGGGTGCACCGCATAAATAGGTCATCCAAGTGGGGTGTCACTCAAATTTTTTTTATCAATTTTGCGTGTATGGATGATAATAACAAAATTTATAATGGATTAATGTACCTTTTGGATTTGATCCTACATCACTTTCGGTTTATGAATCAACTCCATCAAGACATTGAAAAAAGAAAAGTTATTACTTTTCTATACTTTAATGTCAGAAAAAAGAATATGAGAAAATGAGACCATCTATCTATTCTATGTTTGTATGTCAGAGAAAAAATAAATAAGAAAATGATTCCCTAACACACCCATAGACGTGGTGTAACGCCCCAGTCCCAAAATACATAGGACCGAGCACGTAAACATGCCAGCTGCACACATATGAAGAATACTCCAATATATGGAATCCTCATATATGCACATAAGCTGTAAATAAAATAATCACAGGCCAGAATAACAAAATCTAATCTCATCACAGCTCAACACAGAAGATAATAGAGTCCAAAATAAATAAATAAGAGTATCAAAAGATAGCCGGGTGAACATGCTCACTCCAAACAGCTATGAAAAATAGTCTCACAAGATCGGAGTCCAACCTCCGCAAAATAGAAAGAAATGAGATGCAAAAATAATGTTCAATAATGTCTCAAATATAGAATAGACTAGGAATCAGTAGGGACTGCCTCGTCATCAATGTATGATAGCTCCAACGCTGCTCCGTACTCCTGTAGAAAATCGTCTAACCCTGGAAAGATAACCAGGTCCTCAGGGGACATAGCAAGATACAAGAAAACACTATGCCATATAAACTGTGATAATATAATAAGAGAAAAAGGTATGCATGCAATCGGGTTCCTGACCATTCTACTGTGAATATGCAGTTAGAGATACAATCCTTCGACGCATGAGCCCTGGCTGTAAATGGGATCGGCATAGTTCCCATAAAGGGCACCAGGGGCCTACGTCCATAACGCTCTAGAAGCGTCAGAGGGCACCATGTGCAAGGGCTACGTCCATAATGCTCTGGGAAACGTCAGAGGGCGCCTGGAGCCTGTGTCTCCGGAGGAGCGCACAGGTAATCAGGGAAGTGCAAAGAAGTCCATACGTCAGGTATTGTTCTCCCCATCCAATGCCTAGTATCATCATCTCCATGATTGATATTGTCACGACCCGTACCCTAGAGTAAGGACACGAGACGTGGGTACGTCCAGCCTACGCCGTAGTGTCGGCGGTAGAACGTTGTCCTAGGTCACAACATCTAACAGTTGAAGGTAATAACAGTTATACTCCCCGAATGGGGGTGAAATAACAGAAATATAACTCAATCACAGCTAAGGTAGAACAGGAAAGATAGAATGATAATGAAAGATAATATATCCAGAACAGGAGAATCACAGAGATACAATCCAGAATTCTAAGTGTCTAAAATAATACATATCTCAGAATATCTCAAAATCTAATACAGTGATCCAGAAAAGTAAGACAATCCTAAACTAATGGAGTATCGTCTACTGCTAATGGATCCTGCTGCTGGTCCAAGTCCAGGCACTCATCTAGTGTGGCACCGTAGTAAGTAGGACAGAACGCCTCAGCCTCGTCCTCTGTAATATTTCAACAGGTCCAGTCAGGACAAAAACGAGCACATATCTCTCAACAGTTCATAGCAGGTTAGGAGTATAAATCATGCAATAGAGTAAAATACAGAAAGTGCAGAATGGAAGTACAAGTAAATAGGAGATATTTTATAACTAAAAGTAAATACATGATAGTAGAGAATGTAAGTGACTACGTGATTTAGAGTACAATATGGTTATGTAAACGGCTTGGGGGCACATGAATACAAATAAGGAGCACATGAATACCTATTGGGGATTGTGTCCACATAACCAATTCTACTCACCCCGCCCCAATCAATACACAAGGATCCATTCAAGTTACGTTATAGGCACATGAATACAACTAAGATACGTAAACTCATGTAATGAGTAGTACATGAGGCACATGATAAGCACATGAAAGCACATGAGAACATGTAATAACATGAACTAGTACGAGTACAAAGAGTACCTGATGCACATGATAAAGTACATGAACATGAAATACCCGATGCACCCGTAGAGGGATAACATCTCAGGAAAGGATCCATATAGTACTAATCCGTGAAGATACGTGTCAGCATCATGTAGAGTAATCTAGAGAAAGAATATAGTCCAGACAGGTATGAAAAGATCAGAGAATGTACTCGCCTGCTAACTGAAAGTCCGAGATGAAAGTACTGTCCGAGGAGTGGTGTCTGGCTCCTATTTAGAACAGTACAAGTCACAAAAAGTCCAGAATAGAAATAAAATACACTACAATGCGTTCTACATGAATCTAGGTCAATCTAGACCAAAGTCAACTCTTGGTCAACTCTGGTCAACCCTAGAAGTCAAACTAGGTCAACCAAGTCAAACCTAAGTCAAACTAGTCTAATCTAGGTTTAGCAAGTCATTCTAGGTTCTAACAAGACTAAACAGTCCATCTAGACTCCAACTAGGCATACCATGCCTAACCATACCATAATCTCATAACCACATGACATGACTATGCCTAATAGTCTATTAAGAATACATCTATCCTATAGTCACTATACAATTTCACCCATATCTCATAAACTATCATATTACATAATATCATATATATATATATATATATATATATATATATATATATATCATATATATATATATATATATATATATATATATATATATATTAATTAATATATAAGTAAAACACTATGATATATTATATAGGATACAAGTATATATATAACCCTCAATACATATATACATACATATGTATAGAGAGAGGGGAACTCACATGTTCAAGTGTATATGTGTGTGCAAGACTAGAGAGTGAGGGTGTGAGTGACTGTTCAGAGTTTGAGAATAGTGAGGTGTGAGAACAGTGACAGGAAACCAATTCCAGGGAAATCAGTGAGCAAACAACCATGACTCAATGCCAAAACTCAGGTTATTAGAAGTTCAGAACTAATTCATTAATCAACAGTCCACAACTTATTCTCAGGTTTATACCTAAATCAGGAATCAAATCAGTTTTCAGTTAACAGAAAAACATCCCATATAGATTTCCAGTTAGCAAATGAAATCTCAAGTTAATATTGAACTTAAACACAGTTTGAAACATATCCCATATCAGGTTTTAAGGAAAACTGGAACAGGAAAAAATACTCAGTGCTAATCAATGAACTCTGGTATGTAGTATGCCCATTCACAATGGTTTAACAAAACCCAACTCAGGAAATCTCATAGATAATTTAAACAAGAAATCAGTTCAGACAGGTAAACTCAGGTTTTAAAATCACAGATATATGACAGTTAAGGAAAACAAAATCTCCATCAATCCCAGTTTTCACAACAGTTCGAAACCAACCCAACTCAGGTTTTCAAATAACTGGGAACACAATCCCAATCTCAGGTTATCAGGTTATAAAGCCAATTTAAAAAGAAATAAACAATCAATTTTAAAAGAGGGAAATGGAAACAATGTAAAGTAAATTCAGGTATTGGTTTTTAGTTAACCCAATGAATCTCAGTTTAATATAAATCATGAATCATAATCAGTTACAAATCATTCTAGATGGTTTAAACTATTCTCAGGTTTTCAAACTGAACACAAACCCAGTTCAACGATTTCGAAAATGAATCCAATAGCCAAAATCTCATTCTCACAACCAAAAGCCTATAATTTAGTTTAGAAACCTAGTTAGCATGAAATGTAACTTGTAGGGACCATAATCAATTGAAAAACACATAAACAAATAGGGAATTAAAGGTTTGGAAAAAACTGGAATCTTAGTGTCAGTGCGTAACAGAAAACAGTAAATTCCCCCCCATTCGAATCCAATTCTCCATAACAAATCATTTCTAATATGCAACCTAATATAACAGAGATTATATAACATAATTAGGATCTAAACAATAATTAATAACATAATTTAAAAGCTTTAAAAACAATTAAACATAAGAACACAAATCAGCACACTGGTGTACACAGTGCACGACACGTGCACAGGCCATATCGTGTTCGACACGACACGAGAGCTCGTGAAATTCGAGGAGCCTCATGTCAGTCATGGATACGACACATGTGTCAAGTTTCGTGGGTTGAAACCCTGTGTGCACTGAGAAAATACACCCGAGTAGCAGGTCATCAACCTGACAACGTGCACGCGCGCGCGGCCGCGTGTCCACGCGCTCGTGTCGACTCAACCAGACACGAAAATGTGCTCAGTGTCCAAGGAATGCATAAGCGAGGTGAAAATAGATTTTTCTATTCAAACACAAAACACAAAATCGAACGAAATGCCCTTTGAGGCATTTCGTCGAACACTTACCTATACACGTGGATACGTGTCCGATACGGATACGAAATGGGTTCAAATTCTAGGGTTAGCCTATCCTACTGTTAGGCTAGGGTTAGGACATCCTAGAAATGAAGTTTAACAGAATTTATATGGAGAAGAATGGATTATACCTATAGATGAACAATGGATTAAAATCCCTAAATGGGAAGAGTTCCACAAGCTACCAAACTCCCTCAAATTGTGTTCTTCCTAAAAATACTCATCATTAACAGCAAGAAAACTAATATTAGGTCCTATTGCAATTTGTTTAGAGGAATTTGGAGTAAAAATGGATTTTCTAAGAATTTACAAAGATGGAGACTCACCTCTTCCAAATGGCAATGATTTCCTAAAGAGGCAAGCCCTAATTTCAAGGTGATATAAATAGGGGGATGGGGACACTAGTGGCCGGCCAAAATTTTTAGGGTTAGGGTTTGGTTCAAGGGTGTGGGCCTATGGGCCATTAAGCCTTTAAGTCATAAAATGACTTGTGATTTTACAAGCCATTCATTAACCAATCTAGCTCCTAATTTTCCCAAACTAATTCCAATGAGTTAATCCTCACTAACTTAAGTCAACCTAGGGTTCCATATCCTAATCACTCAGTCATGACCTAGGTTAGCCACTAGGTTAGTCTCCAAAGTCAACATAAGTTAAAGTCCACTAGAACACCAAAATCAATTACACTAAAATCACTTAAAAATCACATTAATTATAAATAATAATAATAATTCCAAATTAATTCACAAACTTTCAAAAATGACCAAAATACCCTCAAGCTAGAAAAATGGTAGTGACAAATCTAGCCCCCTTAAAATAATTTCGTCCTCGAAATTTAAAGGCGAAACTAACTGCTAAGAAGGATAGAAAAGTATACCTCAAGGTCCAAAAAGATAGGAGTACCGCTCGCGCATCTCATCCTCCCGCTCCCAGGTAGACTCTCCTGGAGAATGATGCCTCCATGCGACGCGTACCAAGGGTATCACCTGGTTCCTCAGTACCTTCTTCCAGCGATCCAAAACCTCCACAGGCTGCTCTGGATAACTGAGAGTAGGTCCAACCTCTATCTCCGAGTGATCGAGCACATGGCTAGGGTCAGCCACGTACCGTCTCAACTGTGATACGTGGAATACGTTGTGAACTCCCACTAGTGTAGGTGGCAAGTCTAGCCTATATGCCACGTCACCGACTCTCCCGCTGATAACGAAAGGGTCGATGAAGCGCGAGCTAAGCTTCCCACCTCCACCAAAACGTATCGTACCACGAGTCGGAGATATCTGCAGAAAAACCATGTCTCCAACCTAATCACAAGCAAGGTCTCAAGTTACTAAAAATCAAACACGATCAATCAAACAAAATACAACCTAATTCTAATCCTATCTCTAAATCTGTATCTCAAACTCCAGCGGCCTCCGGTGGCTATCGGCCCACTGCCGATGTCTGTCCTGCGCCATGCGAAGTCTGTCCCTGATGAGCTTCACCTTCTCGGCTGCGTCAACAACCATCTATGGTCCCAGTAAAGCTCGCTCTCCAACATCATCCTAAGATAAGGGTGTACGACACCTACGCCCGTACAGAGCCTCAAACGGTGACATCTCAATGCTGGCCTGATAACTGTTGTTGTAAGCAAACTCCGAACCTCCAAAATCTAAGACGCACGTCCGCAGCATATCTTCAAGGGTCTGAATAGTCCTCTCTGACTGTCCGTCCGTCTGGGGGTGGTATGCAATACTAAACTTGAGCTGAGTGCCCAAGCTAGTCTGCAGACTCCTCCAGAAATGGGAAGTAAAGCGACTATCCCGATCTGAGACTATGCTGACGGGAACTCCATGAATTCTGACTATCTGTCTCATATACAACTCCGCAAGCCTCTCCGTAGACGTACCCACCTTGAATGGCAAGAAGTGGGCCGATTTGGTCAGCCTGTCAACGATGACCCAAATCGCGTCTTTCCCTCCTAGCGTACGCGGCAACCCCGATACAAAATCCATGGTAATATGTTCCCACTTCCACTCTGGAATGGGCAACGGCTGCAATAATCCTCCGGGCCTCTACCTCTCTGCCTTGACCTGCTGACAGATCAAGCATCGAGCTACGAAGTGGGACACCTCCCTCTTCATTCTGTACCACCAGACATGCTCTCGCAGATCCCTGTACATCTTGTTGGCACCAGGATGTATAGAGTACTGCGATCTGTGAGCCTCCTGTATGATCTGCTCTCTGAGCTCCCCGCTAGGCACACATAACCGGGAACCATGCCTCAGGGCACCATCCTCTGCAAGTGAGAACTCAACATCCTCCACTCCTGCACTGATCTGCTCTCGGATACACTGCAGAGCCACATCATCGAACTGTGTCGCCTTGATCCTGTCCATCAAGTCCGACTGTATCTGAAGGCCCCATAACTGCATCTGCACTCCGGGCACAATCACCTCTATCCCAAGGCTCTCCAAGTCTGTAAGCAGGTGCCGATCCATAGTTAAACACATGGTTGTCGGATACCTACTCAAGGCATCGACATCCACGTTGGCCTTCCCCGGGTGATACTGAAGTGCGATGTCAAAGTCCTTCATCAACTCAAGCTACCTGTGCTGCCTCATGTTGAGCTCTTTCTGTGTAAACATATACTTCAAGCTCTTGTGATCTGTGAAAATCTCCACCCTCTCGCCATACAGATAGTGCTTCCACAACTTCAAAGCAAAAATCACCGCTGCTAGCTCCAGGTCATGGGTAGGGTAGTTCTTCTCATGGGGACGTAATTGCCTGAAAGCATAGGCAATCACCTTCCCATGCTGCTGTAAGACGCAACCCAGCCCCTTCCCTGAAGCATCACTATAAATAGTGAATCCACCTGACCCTGAAGGCAATGTCAGAATCGGAGCTGTCGTAAGCCGCTTCTTCAACTCATCAAAAGCTGTCTGATACTTCTCTGACCAAACAAACTCAGTATCCTTCCGGGTCAACCGTGTCAACGGCTCTGCAACCCAGGAGAAATCCTGTACAAATCTCCTATAGTATCCTGCCAGCCCCAGGAAACTCCTGATCTCTGCCACTGAAGTCGGCGCTGTCCAAGACTCAACTGCTACAATCTTCTTGGGGTCAACTGAGATACCATCTTCAGTCACTACATGCCCCAAGAAGTCCACCCGGTCCAAAAAAACTCACACTTGGAGAGTTTCCCATAAAGCTGCTCCCGCCTGAGAGTCTCTAGCACTATCTGCAGATGCTCCTCGTGCTCCTCCTTTGTCTTGAAATATACCAAGATATCATCAATGAACACCACCACGAACTTGTCCAAGTACTGGTGGAACACCTTGTTCATTAGATTCATAAACACTGCTGGTGCATTGGTTAGCCCAAACGGCATAACCAAAAACTCAAACTGCCCGTACCGCGTCCTGAAAGCGGTCTTGGGAATATCCTCCCTCTTCACCTTCACCTGGTGATAACCTGACCTCAAATCAATCTTTGAGAACACCCGAGCTCTGCTCAACTGATCAAACAGATCATCGATCCGCGGCAGTGGGTATCTGTTCTTGATCGTCATGTTGTTAAGTGCCCTGTAGTCGATACACATCCGTACCGACCCATCCTTCTTGGGTACGAAAAGTACCGGTGCACCCCAAGGTGAAGAACTCGAACGGATGAAGCCCTTGTCCTGCAGCTCATCCACCTGCTTCTTCAGCTCCGCCAGTTTACTGTTGTTCACTCGATAGACATGCTGGGAGATCGGTTCCGTACCGAAAACCAAGTCTATCGAGAACTCTACATCTCTGTCTGGTGGAAGCCCTGGCAACTCCTCTGGAAACACGTCCATAAACTCTGCGATCAAGGGATACGGAGCCACCTGCTCCTCAACTGAAGCTCCACAAAAGACTCCGCCATCCTTCTCTGCCTGCCGCCGGGTGTACTCAAACTCTGGCTCTCCTGGCACCCCGAACAAAACTCTACCCCCACGGCAATCAATGCGGGCGTGGTGTCTACTCAGCCAGTCCATACCTAATACAATATCGTAGTTCGGTAATGGCATGACTAGTAGACTCACCCCCGACTCTCGGCCTCCCAATATGACACTCCGCCCTCTGCAAACATCACTCACGAGGATGACCCCACCCCCAGTCGTGATCTTGCAGGTCCTAGGCAATGGTTCAGAAACCAAACTGTGTCTAATAGCATACGATACTGACACAAAGCTGTGGGACGCCCCGAAATCAAAGAGTGCAAATGCTGGAAGGGAATCTAGGAGAACCGAACCTGCTATCAGCTCTCCGATGGCCTCGGCATCCTCAGCTGCCATGGCGAAAGCTCGCCCCTGCTGTCCACCTCGTGCCTGCTGCTGGTGCTGCTGGAATCTCTGCTGCTTGGTCTGCAGGGCTGGTCCCCTCTGCTGGCCTGCTGGAGCCTTGGCTTCACCTCCCTGCTGTCCTCGCCCAAAAGCCCCTGGGCAGTCCCTCAACTGGTGATCTCCCGTACCACAAAGTAGGCACTTGCCTAGCTTCTTCCTGCACTCATGGATCATGTGCCCCGGCTTCTTGCAGAAGGCACAAATAACTACCTGACGAGGTGCCTGCTGCCCTCTCTGCTGCTGGTACTGCTGCTGAAAGGATGTACGACCCTGCTGCTGATACTGCTGCTGAGCTGGCCTCTGCTGCTGCTGCTGCTGGAAATGAGGCCTCTTGGCCTGCCCCTGACTGCTGCTGCCACCCTGGAAGTCATGACCCCTCTTCTGCTTCAGCCCTAGGTCGTCCTCCGCCACCATAGCCCCAGAAAATCTCAGCATAAGTGGCATTCCGGTCGCTCTTAGTCAGCGAGCGAACCTCTCTAATCAAACCCCGGCGAAACTTCCTCGCCTTCATCTTCTCAGACAAATCATCAATGAACCGGGCTAATCTGCAGAACTCCCCGGCATACTCAGCTACCGTCTGGTTCCCCTGAACCAGAGCCTCGAACTGTGCCTCGATACCTCCCAAGGCAACATCAGAAAAGAACTGCTCCTTAAACAGCTCCTTGAACTGGGCCCAAGTCTGGCCCTCAACTCCCACCCTGGGATCTGTTTGATACCACGCACGGGCTAAGTCCTGCATCTGGCTGCCCGCCGCCTCGATCTGGAGTCGAGCTAGTATCTCTGCTAGTCGGAAGATCTCCTCAATATGCTCTATCCAGTCGTCTGTAACATGGATGCCCTCTGTGCCGAAAAACTCCCGAGGATGCATCTTCTGGAAGTCCTGAATGTCATTTTCCCTCCGACGGGGCTGCTGCTGGGTCCCCTGAGCTGTGATCATTTCGACTGTAGTACGTACCAGCTGGTGTGCCTCATCGATCCCCTGCCTGAAATCTGCAGTCTGCCTCGTCTGCTGCTACTGATGGGACTCAAGAATCCTCTCCACGAAGGAGAAAAGATGTGCAGCATCTACCATCCCCGCAGGCGGAGGCTGCTGCGGTGGAAGGATCTCAGGAATCACAACTGGCCTCCTGACTGCTGGAGGTGCTCCTCCAAAAGTGGCAGAAACACCGACTCCTGAGGGCTGCACTGGCCCTGTGGCACCGGAAGCTGGCTGCTGGACACGAGAGGTGGCAGACCCCTCTCCAGCATCTCCCGTCACGGGGCGATGCGATCGCGTCTCAACCATCCTGGAGACACAGATCAAACAAGAAACAATTACTGAGAATGAGTCGAAAAATCAAAGAAGGACAATTTAAATTTCTAAGGAAGACAATAAGCAGCAAAATAGATATACGGAATCTGATAAGGAATTTTCCTATTGTGATTGAGTACCTTCAAAAATATGCTAATTCCTACTGCAAGCTGCAGTGATATTCTAGTTCGACTACCACTACACTTCTAATCTGGACCTGCATGGGCCACCACTAAAAACGTGTCACGACCCGTACCCTAGAGTAAGGGCACGAGATGTGGGTACGTCCAACCTACGCTGCAGTGTCGGCGGTAGAACGCTGTCCTAGGTCACAACATCTAACAGTTGAAGGTAATAACAGTTATACTCCCCGAATGGGGGTGACATAACAGAAATATAACTCAATCACAGCTAAGGTAGAACAGAAAAGATAGAATGATAATGAAAGATAATATATCCAGAACAGGAGAATCACAGAGATACAATCCAGAATTCTAAGTGTCTAAAATAATACATATCTCAGAATATCTCAAAATCTAATACAGTGATCCAGAAAAGTAAGACAATCCTAAACTAATGGAGTGTCGTCTACTGCTAATGGATCCTGCTGTTGGTCCAAGTCCAGACACTTATCTAGTGTGGCACCGTAGTAAGTAGGGCAGAACGCCTCAGCCTCGTCCTCCGTAATATTTCAACAGGTCCAGTCAGGACAGGAACGAGCACATATCTCTCAACAGTTCATAGCAGGTTAGGAGTATAAATCATGCAATAGAGTAAAATACATGAAGTGCTGAATGGAAGTACAAGTAAACATGAGATATTTTGTAACTGAAAGTAAATACATGATAGTAGAGACTGTAAGTGACTACGTGATTTAGAGTACAATATGGTTATGTAAACGGCTTGGGGGTACATGAATACAAATAAGGAGCACATGAATACCTACTGGGGATTGTGTCCACATAACCAATTCTACTCACCCCGCCCCAATCAATACACAAGGATCCATTCAAGTTACGTTATAGCCACATGAATACAACTAAGATACGTGAACTCATGTAATGAGTAGTACATGAGGCACATGATAAGCACATGAAAGCACATGAGAACATGTAATAACATGAACTAGTACGAGTACAAGGAGTACCTGATGTACATGATAAAGTACATGAACATAAAATACCCGATGCACCCGTAGAGGGATAACATCTCAGGAAATGATCCATATAGTACTAATCCGTGAAGATACGTGTCAGCATCATGTAGAGTAATCTAGAGCAAGAATATAGTCCAGACAGGTATGAAAAGATCAGAGAATGTACTTGCCTGCTAACTGAAAGTCCGAGATGAAAGTATTGTCCGAGGAGTGGTGTCTGGCTCCTATTTAGAACAGTACAAGTCACAACAAGTCCAGAATAGAAATAAAATGCACTACAATGTGTTCTACATGAATCTAGGTCAATCTAGACCAAAGTCAACTCTTGGTCAACTCTGGTCAACCCTAGAAGTCAAACTAGGTCAACCAAGTCAAACCTAAGTCAAACTAGTCTAATCTAGGTTTAGCAAGTCATTCTAGGTTCTAACAAGACTAAACGGTCCATCTAGACTCCAACTAGGCATACCATGCCTAACCATACCATAATCTCATAACCACATGACATGACTATGCCTAATAGTCTATTAAGAATACATCTATCCTATAGTCACTATACAATTTCACCCATATCTCATAAACTATCATATTACATAATATCATATATATATATATATATATATATATATATATATATATATATATATATATATATATATATATATATATATATATACATTTTCACACAATCCTATATATAACTAATATATAAGTAAAACACTATGATATATTATATAGGATACAAGTATATATATAACCCTCAATACATATATACATACATATGTATAGAGAGAGGGGAACTCACATGTTCAAGTGTATGTGTGTGTGCAAGACTAGAGAGTGAGGGTGTGAGTGACTGTTCAGAGTTTGAGAACAGTGAGGAGTGAGAACAGTGACAGGAAACCAATTCCAGGGAAATCAGTGAGCAAACAACCATGACTCAATGCCAAAACTCAGGTTATTAGAAGTTCAGAACTAATTCATTAATCAACAGTCCACAACTTATTCTCAGGTTTATACCTAAATCAGGAATCAAATCAGTTTTCAGTTAACAGAAAAACATCCCATATAGATTTCCAGTTAGCAAATGAAATTTCAAGTTAATATTGAACTTAAACACAGTTTGAAACATATCCCATATCAGGTTTTAAGGAAAACTGGAACAGGGAAAAATACTCAGTGCTAATCAATGAACTCTGGTATGCAGTATGCCCATTCACAATGGTTTAACAAAACCCAACTCAGGAAATCTCATAGATAATTTAAACAAGAAATCAGTTCAGACAGGTAAACTCAGGTTTTAAAATCACAGATATATGACAGTTAAGGAAAACAAAATCTCCATCAATCCCAGTTTTCACAACAGTTCGAAACCAACCCAACTCAGGTTTTCAAATAACTGGGAACACAATCCCAATCTCAGGTTATCAGGTTATAAAGCCAATTTAAAAAGGAATGAACAATCAGTTTTAAAAGAGGGAAATGGAAACAATGTAAAGTAAATTCAGGTATTGGTTTTTAGTTAACCCAATGAATCTCAGTTTAATATAAATCATGAATCATAATCAGTTACAAATCATTCTAGATGGTTTAAACTATTCTCAGGTTTTCAAATTGAACACAAACCCAGTTCAACGATTTCGAAAATGAATCCAATAGCCAAAATCTTATTCTCACAACCAAAAGCCTATAATTTAGTTTAGAAACTTAGTTAGCATGAAATGTAAATTGTAGGGACCATAATCAGTTGAAAAACACATAAACAAACAGGGAATTAAAGGTTTGGGAAAAACTGGAATCTCAGTGTCAGTGCGTAACAGAAAACAGTAAATTCCCCCCCCCCCCCATTCGAATCCAATTCTCCATAACAAATCATTTCTAATATGCAACCTAATATAACAGAGATTATATAACATAATTAGGATCTAAACAATAATTAATAACATAATTTAAAAGCTTTAAAAATAATTAAACATAAGAACACAAATCAGCACACTGGTGTACACAGTGCACGACACGTGCATAGGCCATATCGTGTCTGACACGACACGATAGCTCGTGAAATTCGAGAAGCCTCATTTCAGTCATGGACACGACACACGTGTGAAGTTTTGTGGGTTGAAACCCTGTGTGCACTGAGAAAATACACCCGAGTAGCAGGGCATCAACCTGCCAGTGTGCACGCGCGCGCGGCCGCGTGTCCACGCGCTCGCGTCGACTCAACCAGTCACGAAAATGTGCTCAGTGTCTAAGGAATGCATAAGCGAGGTGAAAATAGATTTTTCTATTCAAACACAAAACACAAAATCGAACGAAATGCCCTTTGAGGCATTTCGTCGAACACTTACCTATACACGTGGATACGTGTCCGATACGGATACGAAATAGGTTCAAATTCTAGGGTTAGCCTATCCTACTGTTAGGTTAGGGTTAGGACATCCTAGAAATGAATTTTAACAGAATTTATATGGAGAAGAATGGATTATACCTATAGATGAACAATGGGTTAAAATTCCTAAATGGGAAGAGTTCCACAAGCCACCAAACTCCCTCAAATTGTGTTCTTCCTGAAAATACTCATCATTAACAGCAAGAAAACTAATATTAGGTCCTATTGCAATTTGTTTGGAAGAATTTGGAGTAAAAATGGATTTTCTAAGAATTTACAAAGATGGAGACTCACCTCTTCCAAATGGCAATGATTTCCTAAAGCGGCAAGCCCTAATTTCAAGGTGATATAAATAGGGGGAGGGGGACACTAGTGGCCGGCCAGAATTTCTAGGGTTAGGGTTTGGTTCAAGGGTGTGGGCCTATGGGCCATTAAGCCTTTAAGTCATAAAATGACTTGTGATTTCACAAGCCATTCATTAACCAATCTAGCTCCTAATTTCCCCAAACTAATTCCAATGAGTTAATCCTCACTAACTTAAGTCAACCTAGGGTTCCATATCCTAATCACTTAGTCATGACCTAGGTTAGCCACTAGGTTAGTCTCCAAAGTCAACATAAGTCAAAGTCCACTAGAACACCAAAATCAATTACACTAAAATCACTTAAAAATCACAGTAATTATAAATAATAATAATAATTCCAAATTAATTCACAAAATTTCAAAAATGACCAAAATACCCTCAAGCTAGAAAAGTGGTTGTGACATATATGAACCTCTAATAACCGCCAAGTCTTCTAACATGCAACACTATTGGCAGTTACTCCTATCCGTCGCACGCTCCATACGTATCGGTGGCCATCCGACTACGCGGGTATGTGTTCTACATGTGACTCACAATACGTGGTAAGCAAGTGTCAAGGCCGTATGAGATATACCAATACCTCATCATCAAAGGAAAGGTCACTAAACAAAGTCAATGCAAGAGAAATAAGGAAAAGCGTAAAAATGACCGATAGAGTCGCCTGCCCCGAGTGTGACTTGGACGCACAGCTTAAATATCATGAGACAAAAAATAATGAAAATAATAACTGAAAATAAGAATATAATAATCACAGAGGGAGGTGGCAAGGTATCTTGCCTGATGGTGCAAAGTGGCAAGCCCAAGAAATCACAGTGTCAGCCAAGAAACGTCACAGTCTCCAAACAACTCTGGACGCTGAAACAAACATCAAAAACATACTCGGTGTAAAAGATATACCTAGGAAATGCCTCTCCAAAAGTCTAATTCTGGAACATGGGCAAAATCGTTATTTCGGGTCAAAACAATATCCGTCGTTGGACCCGCTTTGCACCGAAACACGTGCCAAAGTCTATGGTCTCTAAAGTCATCAAACTATATTTCTACGGATTCAGTTTGAGGGAAGGAACTCAATGGTGTGTCCAGTTTTGGATTTTGATGAGCCGTGTACAAAATCGTCCGTTCGAGTGGGTCGTGGGCTCGCCAAAAAGGGTTCCAATTCGACCTTCTCAGAATCGAACCAAACTTGGTACACAGGACCAGAATTTCGATCCGGACCTATTGGCGCAAGTTTTGTTTCAAATCGACGACTGTACACGAATTTAGGGCAAAGTTTGCAAATTGGCGTTACGGGATATCTCGACGGATACGGGCTGATTTCGTCGCGCGCACACGACGAAGATGAGTTCCGTCAGTTCCCACACGTCGGCAACGTTCATACGTGCCTTTCGATGTGTATAGCATGCGACCACGTCTCCCGGTTTGTCGGGGCACGTGCCGTATCGGGATAAAGTTTCTAAAATTTACTATTTTACACACAGTTTTTCGGCCAACTTTAACAGCAGTTTAATTCGTGCATAGTAATCAAATTGCAGAAATAAAATTTGCGTTATAATCTCGTTTATGTTGTTAACTACTATTTTCAATTAGTTGGTTGAAATCCTCAGTATTTGGGTCGAAAATCGGCTTCCAAATCGTAGGTTGGGACTGCCCTAAAACTGTTCTGTTCCGAAATTTTTTCGAGAACTTGGGTTCGAAATACCGAGCGATATATGGGGTTTCACTCGATTCTACCAGAAAAGGTTTTGAGAGGGTCATGTCTACTTGCGATAGAAATTTACAGAAGTTGAAACGGCTACGCGTGGAAGGAGAGAGATAAGAGGGAAGAGGAGTACCTCGCTGTCGATGGGAACAGGGGAGTGCCCTGTTCTGTGCCGAGGCATCGAGTCTCTGGGTCGGTCGACGATCAGCGATGCACGGCGGCGGCCGCTGGGAGGTCGAGGAGGTTCGAGGTCGAAGGGCTTCAGGTTTGGATGAAAATTTTGGGGGTTTAGGGTTCGGTTCGCGGAGCAGTTCTTATACTGCTGTCGTCGATTCTCTTATTCAGAATAGGAATACAATATGGGGGGCTCGGGTTGAATCAATAGCAGCTGCTGCTGCTAAATTATTAGCTTTAGGGGGGTCGGGCTCCACCCCGCGGCTTAGTAGCTGCTGAGGATGGGGGGTTCGGCCCACCACCCCTCTGTTACTTTTTTTTTACAACCCGAGCCCCCCATATTGTATTCCTATTTTGGTCACAAAACTTGATAGACACGTTGTCCTAGCGGACACGACACCCATATTGTATTCCTATTCCGGCCCCACCCCGCGGCTGTCCTGCTGCTCGGGTGTCCTAGCGGACACGACACGGTGACTCAAGTCACAAAACTTGATAGATACGTTGTCCTAATGACTGATACGATACCTATAAAGTTTTACGAGTTCTCGATGAGTGTGCACGAAGAAATCATGTGTGCACGTGTTTGGCCCTGTACTGTGCACGCGTTTTTCGTGTCTCTGATACGCCCTAATAACACTGATACGACACGACACGACACTGACTCAGTGCAGGCACTTGGACACGAAGACCTATACCTAGACTAAGTGGGGACACGACCACGTGTCCTCTTGTGGACTGTGTCGTGTCCTGGGATGCTCTGTACCTCTGCACGAGGCTGTCGACACTATATTCTCTGATATTATGATTTTCTTCGTTTTGGACACCTGAGTCCTGATTTTTGGACACGAAGGACTCTCCCTGGACACGAGGGACACGTCCCCATGCCTTTACACTCTTGACACACCTTGAATTAGGTTTTGATTCAAATTTGGCACTGGATGTCGGGCTCAAAACTCTGATACACTGATTAATTAGTTACTGTTTTTTAAATGTTTTTAATGATTCAATTTGATTTCAAACGAGTTCATACATTTACAAGAGTTGATGTTAGTTTCAATTTGGTTCATATAGGGTTCCATATATTTTAGCTTTTCATTTGGTTGTTATATCTAAATATAGGTAGAAATGTCTATATGTATGTGTATGCATTGATATATATATACATATGTGTTGAACAAGGATCAGTTCAGTCCCTGTTTCCTGGTTCCAGTTTTGGTTATGTAGTTGGGATTTATTTCATGTTTCTGAGATTGAATCTGAGTTATAGTTATATACTTTTATCTATATGTAAGTGATCCTCAGTTTTGTCTTTTGGAGAGATGTTTGGGAGTGAATCTCAAGTTGGGGGTTCATGAGTTTAAGTGGAGGACTGTGATTTCAGAGATAGAGAGAGAGAGGTTAGGTAGTAAGGTGAGAGTGTGTTCGGGCTTTAGTTTCAGTTGTGTGTTAGAGCTTGAGGATAGGAGTGTAGGAGGTGGAGAAGGCAGCATGGCCTTGGCAGCCAATTTGATTTTTATTTTACCCTTAATTCTCATATTTGATTAGTTACATTGAATTGTGGTTTCATATTAAGGTTCGGGTTTCTTGGCATTTCAGGTTTCAAAACTGTGATGGTGTTTAGGCTTGTCTATAGGACTGTTTTATGAATTGTATTCAATTCTCTATAGTTAGATGTTAGTTAGATATTAGTTAGATTGTGGTTGATGTTGTGTTGAATATGGAGAATGGTTTGAGAGTGTGAGAGATGGAATAGAAGGAATGAAGGGGGGAATGTTGATAACTGCAACAGCAGCCTTGCCTTGGCAGGTTCGAAATGCAGCAGCAGCAAGCAACTGCCTTGCTTGTAGGCAGTAGCAGCAAGCAGGGGAGCAGCAGGGGTATTTGGATGAGTGGGGGTTTCCTGCTCTCATGTTGGCATTGGAGACTAGGATATATATATAGGTATCAACAATATAAAGGGCATGTATCAGTAAATGGTTATAGGGAAGGAGAAGTAGTGGAGTGAAGGGACTTGGGATCCCTGATTGAGCCCCCTGCATTAGCAATAGTATGAGAGAAGGGTTGGGATCACTGTCCCTAAGTATGTGAGTGATTTAGAGAGAGATGCCAGGTTTGAGGTTCATTTCCATTCCCTTGGTATTCTCCTTTGTACCCATGGTAAGGTTCAATTGCAATGCATCCTTGATTCAGTCCCCTTTATTAATTGGTCCTCATTACCATATGTATATCCATTCATCTATACTTTAATAGTAAGCTTGTTTTAGTATCATTCATGTTTAAGTTTTCAGTCCCAAGTCTTTAGTGTAGTCCATGTACCACCACACACATATTTCCTTAACTTATTTTCCTGTCACCTTGACACTTATTTACAAGACACCACACACACACCCATTGACACTTTATTCACTAAAATGTCTAAAACCTATTACACATACATGGCTCTCACACTTGGTCACAAATCACATATTGTGGTATCACACATACACACAAACACATATACCCCCTGTCTTCTAACTGTCAACTGAACACACATTCCTATTCACACATGTGTCACCCACATATACCACCATACACATACACATGTACCTCTCCCTATATCACTCTATGTATATATATATATTTCTATATGCTAGATACTATAATGTGGTATGTATACATATATTGTGTATGATAAATTATATTAACTTAGTATATAAATATGCAATATGTGTGAAATGTGTGGAATGGACTTTATGTGTGCTTAGCCTATAGCCTATGGCTCCTAGCCTGTGTTTATGGCATGAATGCCAGGAATTGTGTGTTGTTGGCTTGTACTTGTGCTAGATTGCTAGTATAGGTTTGGGCTAGGCCTAGTGAGACTTGACTGGACTAGGATTGACCTAGTTTGACCCAGACAGTTGACCAGGTTTAACTTAGAGTTGACTTTGACCTTGATTGACCTAGAAATTATGTAGATTGCATCGTAGACTTCATTTACCTTATTTTAAACATATTATAACCCATATTACTCTGTTTAGGATACTGTGACTCTAGTGCGGACATCTGATATTTTACTACTCTTTTCAGAGTAGCAGACGAGTACATTCTCTGATAGTTCTCTCATTTATTTGTCAATTACTGTACTTCAGTTCTAGTTAGTTATATGTGATTCTCTGTTACCACACGTATAGATATTTCTGGATTCATGTATGCGACACACATACCATATGGTCTGGCCTCTATTACTGGTATCATCATGTCTGGCTTCTATTACTGGAATCATCTACTGGAATCACCCTGGAATCACTTGCTGGTATCATCATATTTGGCTGGACTCATCTTGATTCTCGTGTTGTATTCTGGATTCACTTGTACTTGCTGGAAGGAGAAATACTTGAGTAAGACATGTAGACATACCCCAATCTGGAATCTTCCAATTGAAATCTACTGGAATCTACTGGAATTATAGCCATCTCACACCCGGCCAGGTGTGTGATGTGCCGTATTACCTACAGCCGTTTACATGTCGATCTCGGTATTTTAAAATACACTGTTAGAGTATAGTCTGGACTCACCTTAGAATCTTTGATCACTGACTGGACTCACCTTATACCGGACTCATCTTGTGCTGGAATCACCTGGTATTGGATTATATTGTCTGGACTCACACATGACTATTTTATACTGTTTGGACTTATATCATGCTACTCTAGTTCAGCTAGATTATATTTTACAGTCTTCATTGCCATGTTTCTCTTCTTATTTAGTTACCTTATTTTCCTTGTACCTTAACTGTTCTCTATATCATTACCTGTATAAAACTGCCATGCTTCATCAATATAACTGTCTATAACTGCTTTATAGTTCTCTGTCATTTATTTGGGATTTCTTGATGAGTTGTACTCGTTCCTGTCCTGACTGGACCTGTTAAAAATTTTACAGATGATTGCCCTGAGGACACATGCCCTATATATTATGGACCCGGAGATGGGATGGCTACCTTTGGCCCCGACACTCAGGAGTGAGCGGGATTTAGTTTAGTAGACTAGCATCTGTTTTTCATGTCGAACTTTTGTATGGATTTGAGACTTGTGTAGTATGGATTTTTTGAGAGTTGTTATTATTTTAGTAGTTGTCTTTCTATTTTTTTAGTTATTTCTTCTGTGTTATCTTATCGTGCTTAGACTGTGATTGAGTTACGATATCTTATACTTGTCCTCTATTCGGAGTTGATCATGATAAGTACATTATATATTGTGTGAGTTGTTGGTTATATAGTAACCTAGGACGGCGTTCTACCGCCGACACTGCGGTGTAGGCTGGGCGTTGTTACGCACTCGTACCCTCACAGTGGGCGTGGATCGTGACACGTTTTTGTTGGTAGCCCATGCAGGTCGAGAGTCGCATTAGTACGATATCGCGGTAGTACGACGACTTAGTTGTACTGCTGCGAGCCTGTGATAGGATTAAGAGATAGGCTTTAACGGAGAGTGTACTCAATCACAGTTAGGACTACTTGAGAAGATTCCTGGGATGACCCTTGAGAATCTTATTATAAGCTATCTCGAAATTCGATTCTGACAGTATCTGTCTATCTTCCTTGATTCATCGTTGAATTTGTTTCTTGGTATTCATTGTTAACTTGATTTCCTACCAAGATAACATTATGGGCTAGGTTGCCTCATTCATGGAATCTAGAGTCTTCTATGGCCATATCAGCTGGTTGGGCGATTAGATAGAGCCTGATTTTGGATGTATTTCTCGGGTGTGGAAATTTAAAATTTTCGCAGCCAAGCTAGCGATAATGCGAAAATTTTAAATACCATGATTCTAGAGGTATGTACATTAGTTGTGGACTCTATGGATTATTGCAGCCATACTTACTGGTGTGATGAGGATTCTGGTAACATGGTTCTGGATAGACGGATATGATTATCAGATTGCAGAATAGATACCATATAGATGGTGCCCTAGTATAATTGAGTGGAATATCAGGGTGGATATTACTTGAGTGTCATGGATTAGATAGAGGGAGCTAGGCCACCTGTAGTGCAGCACCGTGCCCCGTAGCATCAGAGGGATACACCCCAGAGGGGCAGGGCTTTTGTGCTGACAATCGAGTATACCGACGCTACGGGTGACGGGTTACCAGGTCTGTTTTTCTGTTCTTCTTTCCATTTTGTTGTGTGATTCCATTAGTTACTGTCAGGATATTTTGTGCTGTGATAGATAGTATAGTGACCCTGATCAAGACCGTGATATCATGAACAGTAGGATTATGTTTGCATGTTATCTATCGACTTTGATTTGTTGGGGGTTTGACCTAGAAGGGGTACGATCGTCTTAATTTCGAGGACGAAATTTTTCTAAGGGGGGGTAGGATTGTAACACCCAGTTTTCCAGATGAGGGTAATTTTAAAATTTTATAATTATAATTATAATTTATTGATATTTATTTCATATTATGATTTTTGGTGATTTTTAATCATTTTTTTGAACTATTTAAAACTGTTTTAAGTCATGACTTATGATTTTGACGTTTTACTAGTGTAACCCTAGAGACTGCATGACCTAGAGCCTAACCATGTCATTAGGATGATTTATTTTTTACTTTTGAGCATGATAATATTTTGGTCATTTGGCTTCTTTGAATTATTTTATGATTTAATGCATTGGTGATTATTAATTTTGACTTTTTGCTAGCTGTGACTTAAGAGACTGTCCTAGACTTGACCTTGACTTTGGTGACTTAGTTGACATGGCAAGGGACCCTAATCTAACTTAAGTTGGTCTTGGTTGACTTAAGTTGGCTAAGTTTCATGGAGAGAGTAGGAGGATTTTTGCATTGGACCAAAGGCTAAGGACTTGAGCTAGTTAGCTAGTGCAACTAGGCCCATAGCCCATTAGACTAAACCCTAACCCTAATTTTCACTTTATGTCCAGCCACTAGGGCTCCCCCTTCCCTATAAATAATCTCTTCATTAGTTCTTGCCTCTTTTATGTCATTTCAACACATAGAGAAAAGAAAGGTTTGTCCATTCTTCCCCAACCCATAGATTATTCATTTAAAATCCTTTTCCACTCTAGTTTCTTGCATTAGAGCCTAATACCCTCTTATTTTCTGATTGTGGAGTTTAATCCCAGCTTGGGACAATTTGGGAGCATTTGGCTAACAAGGAGGAATCCCCCATTTGGAGCTTTTTCATGCTTTTTGCACCTATAGGTAAAACTTCATAAATTGATCTAATATTCTGTTTTCTTTGCATCTAGGGCTAGATCTAGGAGTCCCCTAGCTGTCCCTGAAGTTTGGGTCAATTTTGTGTCCGTTTGGTGTCCGTATCGGGCACGTGTCAATGTGTAAGTGTAGGTGTTTGATAGAATGCCCCTTAGGATTTTATTTTCGATTTTTGTAAAAGTAATTAAATGTACATGTAGCCTAATAGGTGTATATTGCAACCCAAGTTGACTGAGTCAATTTTAGACTCGTTTGGACACTGTTTAGGGGCTCGGACACGCAGTACGAGACACCGTACGGGGCTCGTGCCGCTGCCCTGCTGCTCGGGTGTCCTAGCGGACACGACACGGAGACTCAGGTCACAAAACTTGATAGACACGTTGTTCTAATGACTGATACGACACCTATAAAGTTTTAGGAGTTCTCGATGAGTGTGCACGAAGAAATCGCGTGTGCACGTGTTTTGCCCTGCACTGTGCACGCATTTTTTGTGTCTCTGATACGCCCTAATAACACTGACACGACACGAAACTGACTCAGTGCAGGCACTTGGACACGAAGACCTACACCTAGACTAAGTGGGGACACGACCACGTGTCCTCTTGTGGACTGTGTCGTGTCCTGGGACGCTCTGCACCTCTGCACGAGGCTGTCGACACTGTATTCTCTGATATTATGGTTTTCTTCGTTTTGGACACCTGAGTCCTGATTTTTGGACACGAGGGACTCTCCCTGGACACGAGGGACACGTCCCCATGCCTTTACACTCTTGACACACCTTGAATTAGGTTTTGATTCGAATTTGGCACTGGATGTCGGGCTCAAAACTCTGATACATTGATTAATTAGTTACTATTTTTTTTTAAATGTTTTCAATGATTCAATTTGATTTCAAAACGAGTTCATACATTTACCAGAGTTGATGTTAGTTTCAATTTGGTTCATATAGGGTTCCATATATTTTAGCTTTTTATTTGGTTGTTATATCTAAATATAGGTAGAAATGTCTATATGTATGTGTATGCATTGATATATATATATATATACATATGTGTTGGACAAGGATCAATTCAGTCCCTGTTTCCTGGTTCCAGTTTTGGTTATGTAGTTGGGATTTATTTCATGTTCCTGAGATTGAATCTGAGTTATAGTTGTATGCTTTTATCTATATGTAAGTGATCCTCAGTTTTGTCTTTTGGAGAGATGTTTGGGAGTGAATCTCAGGTTGGGGGTTCATGGGTTTAAGTGGAGGACTGTGATTTCAGAGATATATAAAGAGATGGAGGTTAGGTAGTAAGGTGAGAGTGTGTTCGGGCTTTAGTTTCAGTTGTGTGTTAGAGCTTGAGGACAGAAGTGTGGGAGGTGGAGAAGGCAGCATGGCCTTGGTAGCCCATTTGATTTTTATTTTACCCTTAATTCTCAGATTTGATTAGTTACATTGAATTGTGTCTTCATATTAAGGTTTGGGTTCCTTGGCATTTCAGGTTTCAAAACTGTGATGGTGTTTAGGCTTGTCTATAGGACTGTTTTATGAATTGTATTCAAATCTCTATAGTTAGATGTTAGTTAGATATTAGTTAGATTGTGGTTGATGTTGTGTTGAATATGGAGAATGGTTTGAGAGTGTGAGAGATGGAATGGAAGGAAGGGAGGGGGGACTGTTGATCACTGCAACAGCAGCCTTGCCTTGGCAGGTTCAAAATGCAGCAGCAGCAAGCAACTGCCTTGCTTGCAGGCAGTAGCAGCAAGCAGGGGAGCAGCAGGGGTATTTGGATGAGTGGGGGTTTCCTGCTCTCATGTTGGCATTGGAGACTAGGATATATATATAGGTATCAACAATATAAAGGGCATGTATCAGTAAATGGTTATAGGGAAGGAGAAGTAGTGGAGTGAAGGGACTTGGGATCCCTGATTGAGCCTCCTGCAGTAACAATAGTATGAGAGAAGGGTTAGGATCACTGTCCCTAAGTATGTGAGTGATTTAGAGAGAGATGCCAGGTTTGAGGTTCATTTCCATTCCCTTGGTATTCTTCTTTGTACCCATGGTAAGGTTCAATTGCAATGCATCCTTGATTCAGTCCCCTTTATTAATTGGTCCTCATTACCATATGTATATCCATTCATCTATACTTTAATAGTAAGCTTGTTTAGTATCATTCATGTTTAAGTTTCAGTCCCAAGTCTTTAGTGTAGTCCATGTACCACTACACACACATTTCCTTAACTTATTTTCCTGTCACCTTGACACTTATTTACAAGACACCACACACACACCCATTGACACTTTATTCACTAAAATGTCTAAAACCTATTACACACATGGCTCTCACACTTAGTCACAAATCACACATTATGGTATCACACATACACACAAACACATATACCCCTTGTCTTCTAACTGTCAACTGAACACACATTCCTATTCACACATGTGTCACCCACATATATCCCCATACACATACACATGTACCTCTCCCTATATCACTCTATGTATATATATATTTCTATATGCTAGATACTATAATGTGGTATGTATACATATATTGTGTATGATAAATTATATTAACTTAGTGTATAAATATGCAATATGTGTGGAATGTGTGGAATGGACTTTATGTGTGCTTAGCCTATAGCCTATGGCTCCTAGCCTGTGTTTATGGCATAAATGCCAGGAATTGTGTGTTGTTGGCTTGTACTTGTGCTAGATTGCTAGTATAGGTTTGGGTTAGGCCTAGTGAGACTTGACTGGACTAGGATTGACCTAGTTTGACCTAGACAGTTGACCAGGTTTAACTTAGAGTTGACTTTGACCTCGATTGACCTAGAAATTATGTAGATTGCATCGTAGACTTCATTTACCTTATTTTAAACATATTATAACCCATATTACTCTGTTTAGGACACTGTGACTCTGGTGCGGACATCTGATATTTCACTACTCTTTTCAGAGTAGCAGGAGAGTACATTCTCTGATAGTTCTCTTATTTATTTGTCAATTACTGTACTTCAGTTCTAGTTAGTTGTATGTGATTCTCTGTTACCACACGTATAGATATTTCTGGATTCATGTATGCAACACACATACCATATGGTCTGGCCTCTATTACTGGTATCATCATGTCTGGCTTCTATTACTGGAATCATCTACTGGAATCACCCTGGAATCACTTGCTGGTATCATCACATTTGGCTGGACTCATCTCGGTTCTCGTGTCGTATTTTGGATTCACTTGTACTTGCTGGGAGGGGAAATACTTGAGTAAGACATGTAGACATACCCCAATCTGGAATCTCCTAACTGGAATCTACTGGAATGATAGCCATCTTACACCCGGCCAGGTGTGTGATGTGCCGTATTACCTACAGCCATTTACATGTCGATCTCGGTATTTTAAAACACACTGTTAGAGTATAGTCTGGACTCACCCTGGAATCTTTGATCACTGACTGGACTCACCTTATACCGGACTCATCTTGTGCTGGAATCATCTGATATTGGATTATATTGTCTGGACTCACACATGACTATTTTATACTGTCTGGACTTATATCATGCTACTCTAGTTCAGCTAGATTATATTTTACAGTCTTCATTGCCATGTTTCTCTTCTTGTTTAGTTACCTTACTTTTCTTGTACCTTAACTGTTCTCTATATCATTACCTGTATAAAACTGCCATGCTTCATCAATATAACTGTCTATAACTGCTTTATAGTTCTCTGTCATTTATTTGGAATTTCTTGATGAGTTGTACTCGTTCCTGTCCTGACTGGACCTGTTGAAAATTTTACAGATGATTGCCCTGAGGACACATGCCCTACATATTATGGATCCGAAGACGGGATGGCTACCTTTGGCCCCGACACTCAGGAGTGATCGGGATTTAGTTTAGTAGAATAGCATCTGTTTTTCATGTCGAACTTTTGTATGGATTTGAGACTTGTGTAGTATTTGATTTTTTGAGAGTTGTTATTATTTAGTAGTTGCCTTTCTATTTCTTAGTTATTTCTTCTGTGTTATCTTATCGTGCTTAGACTGTGATTGAGTTACGATATCTTATACTTGTCCTCCGTTTGGAGTTGATCATGATAAGTACATTATATATTGTGTGAGTTGTTGGTTAGATAGTAACCTAGGACATCGTTCTACCCGCCGACACTGCGGCATAGGCTGGGCGTTGTTATGCACTCGTACCCTCACAGTGGGTACGGGTCGTGACAAGGATTACTGAAGAACTTGAAGAAGCTAAGTATGGATTTCTGTGAGCATTACGTTTATGGCAAGCAGCACAGGGTGACCTTCAGTACAAGCAAGCAGAAGACAAGAGGTATTCTTGACTATGTGCATACAGATGTGTGGGGACCTAGCAGGATTCCTTCCAAGAATGGAGCAAGGTACTATTTCACTTTTATTGATGATTATACACGTTATATTTGGCTGTATTTCATCAAAACCAAGGATGAAGTGTTCAAAAAGTTCAAGCAGTGGAAAGCGACTATGGAGAATAGAACAGGCAGAAAGGTAAAGACGATGAGGTCTGATAATGGTACTGAATATACCTATGGACCTTTCAAAGATTTCTGTGCTCAAGAAGGTATCGTTCGACATTGGACTGTTAGGAACACACCGCAACAGAATGGGTTAGCAGAGAGGATGAATCGAACCTTGCTTGAGAAAGCAAGATGTATGCTCTCCAATGCTGGTTTAGGCAAGGAATGGTGGGCGGATGCTATACACATGGCGCGGTACTTGGTTAATAGATCACCAACTCCGGCTATAGATTGTAAGACTCCATATCAGGTGATGACCGGCAAACTAGCATATTACAACACTTTGCGTGTGTTTGGATGCAAAGCTTACTATCTTGTCAATGGGTGTAAATTGGACCCGAGAGCCAAGAAAGCAATATTCTTGGGATATGCACAAGGAGTAAAGGGCTACCGTCTGTACTGCTTGGAGGAAAAGAAGTTCTTAATCAGCAGGGATGTCACATTCGACGAGTCTTCAGTGTTGGCTTCGAGCAAGAAGAGTGAGTCCGATCATGATGGTGGTGTATCTAGCAAATCTTAAATAATTGAGATTGAGTCGTATGAGGATGCATCAGATGAGGTAGAGGTTTCTGAAGTTGTTCATCAATCCCCACAGGAGCGACAACCAAAGGATGAGCAGCACCAGCAGCAAGATTCCTTGGTCACCACTAGGCCAAGGAGATCAGTCAAGCCAGTACATATGTATGGATTTGCCGGTAAAGAATTATGGACAACTAAATATTGTGGCATATGCACTACTAGTGGAGGATGACGAGCCTATCACATTCAGACAGGCGATCAAAGATACTAGCGGCGAGAACTGGATGGTGGCTATGCAAGAAGAGATTGAGTCTCTCCACAAAAATTGTACATGGGATCTGATTCCTTTGCCCAAAGACAAAAAGGCTATAGGCTGCAAGTGGGTGTACAAAAAGAAGGAAGCTTCTTCAGAGTCGGGTGGCACTCGGTTCAAGGCAAGATTAGTGGCAAAGGGCTTCGCGCAGAATGAAGGAGTGGACTACAATAAGATCTTTTCTCCGGTGGTCAAGCATACTTCTATTCACGTATTGTTGAGCTTAATAGCTCATCATGATCTCGAGTTAGAGCAACTCGATGTGAAGACAGCATTCTTGCATGGCGATCTTGACGAAGAAATTTATATGCATCAACCGGAGGGCTTCAAGGTAGTTGGCAAGGAAAATCATGTGTGTTTGTTAAAAAAATCGTTGTACGGGTTGAAGCGGTCACCTCAACAGTGGTACAAGCGGTTCGACACCTTCATGACACGGTATGATTTTACCCGAAGTAAGTATGATTGTTGTGTTTACTTTCATAGACTTCATGATGGAGACTATATCTATCTATTATTTATGTGGATAATATGCTCATTGCATCAAAAAGCATGGTAGAGATAGATAAACTGAAATCTCAACTTAGTTCGGAGTTTGAGATGAAAGACTTAGGTGGAGCCAAGAAGATTTTGGGGATGGAGATTAAAAGTGAGAGGGAGAAACAAAAATTGTCTTTGTCTCAGAAGTCGTACATTAAGAAGATCATTGCTCGTTTTGGTATGGAAGATGCAAAGACTATTTCTACTCCCTTGGCTGGCCACTTTAGGCTCTCAGCCAAGTTATCCCCTACTACAGATGAGGAGAAGGAGCACATGGTTCGAGTTCCTTATGCGAGTGCAGTTGGCAGCTTAATTATAAAATCCCATAATTTTTGGATTTATTTATTTATTTTGCTTAAATAGGATTTTAAGGAATTTATGAATATCTTTAAATTAAATAGTTATTATTATATCTTAGCCATGGTTGAGTTTTGGAGTACAAGATGACCAAGAATTGTGGCACGGATGGTGTACACGTGTGCTTTGACTAGTATTTTAGCCATGGTAGGGAAGGCCGAGCCATAGGTGTGTGCTAACAAGAAAAACTAGGCTAAGTTACGACTTAACCCCTACCGATGATTTGTTTATTTAATTATTAGATTATTGACTTTCTAGGAGACTCGGTTGTACCAATTTAGCCCCGACTTGATCCGAACCAAATCTAAATCTAAATAGACATGTAGTACTCTCAAATACCTTCATGTTGATATATATTTTGTATGTATATTTTATTAATATTAATATATTTTTAATTTTGGAAAGTTTCTATTTATAGAAAGTGTCTACGTGTAATCCTAGTGTAATCCTAGTTGGAATTAGTTTATATTTGACCCAAAGTCCAACCCAATCATAAGTAGGAATGTTGGGCATTAATAAATATATATATATATATATATATATTTTGTATTTAATTCAGATTTTGGATTGTATTTATATAATAGATTTAATTAGTCTATATTAGGAAAGACCTTTTTAATCCTCAATCCAACCAATTAGCCAACTCACCAAACAACCAAACCATGCCAAGTGGACCCTCACCATGGAGTATTTGGCCAAGCAAACCCCCCCCCCCCCCCATGGCCAAACATCTCATAGGAATAGGATTCCCACTCCTTTTCATGCATGCAACCCAAAATGTCCATATGTGTATATCAACTTAACCCAAACCCTAACCCTAACTTAATTCTTCCTTTCTCTCCCTCCCCATAGCCGACCAACCCCTCTCCCTTTCCAAATTTCGGTAGCACCTCTCCCCCATATCCCTCTATACATCATCTTCTCCATTGCACATCTCTCCATCCTTCACAAAAACTCATCTCCTCCACCATACATCTACCCAACAACTCAAAATAAACCCTAAAAACTCCATCTTCTCCATCCAACCATCTATAGCCATTGCCAACCATTCCAAACTCACCAAGAGAGGATTAGCAAGCAAAGATAGCAAGAAAGGTTGGAGTTTTGGTAAGGAAAAATCTTCACAACCTCTCTAGCAAAGACTTTTGGTAAGAAACCCTAATTTTTCCATCTCAAATCCTTACTAATTTTTTGTAGAAAATATGTTATTAAATCTGTAGAAATCATATTTTGATGGCTTTTGCTATGTATAATCATCTATAAAAGTTTCATGATTTATAGTCATAATATTCATGTTTTGGTAGGATCAAATTAACCCCATTGTGAAGAAACTATAAGTTATTGGTGGTTATTTTAAAAACTGAATTTTATGTGTGTTCATATATATAAATTAGAATTTTTAAGTATTTTTTCATGAATTTAGCAACTCAAATATGGTCGAAAAAATTATAGGTCAAAACTAGCTATTTTCGGGTAACCTGCTGACCTAGAATGTCCCAAACTTGTAGCATAACTTAACCCTTGTACCCATGATGATATTCTATGAAATAAGATATTTAAATTCTGTTTAAAATATATTTTTGGGTATTTTAGCTGTTTTGAGTAATTGGTCATGTTCATGACGAGTTTCGGGTAGACTAGGTGACGTAGTAGTCAACTAGTCACATAATTCTTTATAAATCGTAATTCTGGAATTTCAGAGTTAATACTGTAAAAAATAGTTTTAAATATTATTTTAGGAATTTAATATGATTTTTAAGTGTGTTATTGACGTGGGGTCATAACCGATTAATTGGAATGCCGAAAACCCTAAAACTGTGTTCTGAGGTCTCGTTGGACACGTATATATATTATACAATTTAAGTAGTCCTAAGAGATATTTGAGTATAGTTAAAGTATTTTAAAACATTAATTTAGTTAATTAAGTTCTGTTATAAGTTTCATAATAGTTAAATAAATTATTTAGGAGCATTGGATTCCGGAGGCGTGGACACGGGAGCGAAACTGCATCCTCACATCGCGGAACCAGGCAAGATACCTTGCGTCCCTCTACAGTTTATTTACATGCTTATAGTCTTTCATTTTATATGTTATCGTTTAGTTCTCTAGTTGATTTTGATTATAGGTTTTCTTCATTCCATGTATATCAATTTACTTGTCTTGCTTGTATATCACCATCTTTTCGTGACTTGATAGTGTAGTTATACCGGGCTTATTCTCATTATAGTTCATACTAGAGATGTCCTTACCTGTGTCGTGACTGAGTTGTACGTGTCGTCACCTGTATCTTGACTGAGTCGTGTCTACGAGTATGTGTAACTGAACTGCTATTCATGATTCGTTTGCACCCGTGAGTCCACACTCGGGACGAGGATATTTATCTTGATTCGTTTGTGCCAGAGAGTCCACACTCTAGACGAGGGTATTATCTTGATTCGTTTGTGCCAGAGAGTCCACACACGGGACGAGGGTATTTGTCGTAAACTAACCTGCGAGTCCACATTCGGGGCGAAGGTTAGTGATTAGTTCAAACCTGCGAGTCCACTCGGGGCGAGGGTTTGGTATTCCATTGATCTTTTGTTTACTTGTTCTTCTAGCAGTTCATTTATGCGTAGTTGTCTCCGTATCCGTGTTCATAGTCACTTGTCAGTAGCCACTTGTCAGTTTCTGTCTCGTTCCCTGTTTATATTCATATGCATGATAGAACAGTTAGATAGACATGTTTTTATGTATCTTGCTATGTCCTTTGAGGGCCTGATGATCTCTTCAGGTTTAGCGATTGCATGGAGATAGTTAGCAGAGCAGGATGGTAGATGATTATGATGCACTTACAGGATCTAGGTATTGTTATTACGTTTAATATCCGCTCGTGCTTTCATTCCTTATCATGATATACTCTGCTTGTTGGCTTACTTTACGGACTCATAATATTCTTCGAGTCTAATCAGACATGTATGCTAGTGGACTGCAGACCACGACCCATAGTGTGCATTCATGTTTTATATTCTTATTGTGGATTGAGATATAGTTTTGCCTTGCCATGATTAAGCACATTACCAAAGTCCAGACAGCGTTTACGTATTCGAGTTGGGGTGAAGTCCGCTTGGTACGTAGCTGGCTTGCTCACGCACTTGCATCCCAAAATACGGGTGGGGTCGTGACAAGTTTTTTGGTGGCCCATGCAGGTCAGAGCATATCGTATCGGTTACGTAACTGTACTGATACGAGTCTGCGAATATGACTAAATCCTTAGAAATCTAATACACACTGCCTTGAAAAATTCTCTTAGAAATTTCTCTACCGTCCTTGAACTTCGTATTTACTCTCGATTACTCTTCCTTTGCTTTCTCGTATCATTGCTTCTCGTCCCTTCCTATTTCGGAGCGACAAATAATCGTGCTATAGGATTTATCAAAAAAAAATCCGAAGTTATAGTGTAAGTTAGTTTGCTTATTGTATTATGATTGCTTGATAGATAAGTGGAATTAGAGATGCCATATGCCATAGGACATCACGTGTTTGATGAGGTAGTTTGACCAAAGGTGGGTAGACGTTCTAGAAATGGCTAAATGATCATACTAGATTACGCCCTGTATGGTAGTCGCTTGATCAAGAATAGAGTAGTAGTTTTAGAGTAGAAACTGGCCCTCTACTAGAAGAACCTAAATATAGGCTAACCCAGCCCATCTACCATTATGCCCTACAAGTTGTAAAGTTAGGATTAGACAGATTGGTAGATATCACTTAGATTGATTAGGTGAAATGAGACTTATATAGTTGTGATAATAATATGGTTAGGAGGGCAAACCTTCAACGTCATTATTGTAAGACCGCTGGTACCAAGAATAGCGACTAGAGATAACCATCAATAGTTTTACGATAAAGATGTTGTAAACCAAGTTATTTAGGATTGATTATTACTTGAGTTATTAGTAGACACCGTAGTGACCTAGCGTATCCTTTGAACTATTCCTAGTTACACTAGCGCGGTTCTTTGTTAGTGAGCCTGATATTAATTTCGAGGACGAAATTCTTTTAAGGTGGATAAGATGTAAAATCCTAAAAAATTTGGATTTTTTTATTTGGCTTAAATAGTATTTTATGGAATTTATGAATATCTTTAAATTAAATAGTTATTATTATACCTTAGCCATGGTTGAGTTTTGGAGTACAAGATGACCAAGAATTGTGGCATGGATAGTGTACACGCGTGCTTTGACTAGTGTTTTAGCCATAGCAGGGAAGGCCGAGCCATAGGTGTGTGCTAACTAGGAAAACCAGGCCAAGTTGCGACTTAACTCTCACAGATAATTTATTTATTTAATTATTAGATTATTGACTTTCTAGGAGACTCGGTTGTACTAATTTAGCCCCGACTTGACCGAACCAAATCCAAATCTAAATAGACATGTAGTGCTCTCAAATACCTTCATGTTGATATATATATTTTGTATGTATATTTTATTAATATTAATATGTTTTTAATTTTGGAAAGTTTCTATTTATAGAAAGTGTCTACGTGTAATCCTAGTTGGCATTAGTTTATATTTGACTCAAAGTCCAACCCAATTCTAAGTAGACATGTTGGATATTAATAAATATTAATAAATATATATATTTGTATTTAATTCAAATTTTGGATTATATTTATATAGATAGATTTAATTAGTCTATATTAGGAAAGACCTTTTTAATCCTCAATCCAACCAATTAGCCAACTCACCAAACAACCAAACCATGCCAAGTGGACCCTCATCATGGAGTATTCGGCCAAGCAAACCCCCCCATGGCTGAACATCTTATAGGAATAGGATTCCCACTCCTTTTCATGCATGCAACCCAAAAGGCCCATATATGTATATCAACTTAACCCAAATCCTAACCCTAACTTAATTCTTCCTTTCTCTCCCTCCCCATAGCCGACCAATCCCTCTCCCTCTCCAAATTTTGGCAGCACCTCTCCCCCATAGCCCTCAATACATCATCTTCTCTATTGCACATCTCTTCATCCTTCACAAAAACTCATCTCCTCCACCATACATCTACCCAACAACTCAAAACAAACCCTAGAAACTCCATCTTCTCCATCCAGCCATCTATAGCCATTGTCAACCCTTCCAAACTCACCAAGAGAGGATTAACAAGCAAAAATAACAAGAAAGGTTGGAGCTTTGGCAAGGAGAAGTCTTCACAACCTCTCTAGCAAGGATTTTTGGTAAGAAATCCTAATTTTTTTTCCATCTCAAACCCTTACTACTTTTCTGTAGAAAATATGTTACTAAATCTATAGAAATCATATTTTGATGGCTTTTGCTATGTATAATCATCTATAAAAGTTTCATGATTTATAGTTGTAATATTCATGTTTTGGTAGGATTAAATTAACTCCATTGTGAAGGAACTATAAGTTATTGGTGGTTATTTTTGAAACTGAATTTTATGTGTGTTCATATATATAAATTAGGATTTTTAAGTTTTTTTTCACGAATTTACCAACTCAAATCTGGTCGAAAAAATTATAGGTCAAAACTAGCTATTTTCGGGTAACCTGCTGACCTAGAATGTCCCAAACTTGTAGCATAACTTAACCCTTGTATCTGTCACGATCCGCTACCCAACTTGTTGGGCCGGGCCGAGTCATGTCCATCCTACGCTTGAGATAAAACGTAGTAAGCTGTTCTAAAACTAACAAGATAAGATCAAAGTGTGCTAACAGTTCTATATGTCATAATAAGTCAGATTATATCCCAAACACAAAATCATCTCGTATATAAATATGTTCCGAGTACATAGCCAAAATGTAAAACTGGATATAGGTCCAGTCACAAATATATAGTCTAAAACATGAATGATCTCAAAAGTTTCGAGCAACTAAACAAACTAGACGAGTTTCCTGCAGGTACATCCTCGTAAGGTAAAGTCTGATCCTCGATGGCAACCCCATAATAAGAATCACATAGCAACTCCTCCTCGATAAGTATACCTACAACGTTATCCTGTCAGGACGGGAGCAAGTACTGATTCTAACAAACTAAATATACGAAACATGAAATGAACAGAAGTGCAATAAACAGGAATCATGGCATATCACAATCTATCATGACAGGAATACATATGTCATAGCGACAGATGTATATGTAATATTTAAAACTGGAGCAGGTACGTGATCGTCAATAGGTTTAAAATATACTGTGGCACAAGTATATAAACATGTACTTCCGTACAAGTAAACAAGCGATAGATGTACATACGTACAGATATAGCTGGTGCGCCTACGACAAGGTATACATATAAAATGTCAATCTTGCTTGGTACATACGTACGGAAGAATGGAGCATGATCACGTACTCAACTATTAGTTTTCCCATAACCCAGATTCTAAACATGTGAGAGATACGAGAAACAGTATGAAGCATGGTGGATACTGATAACAGTATAAAGCAGGTGAAACATGTAGAGATATGACTTGCAGTTTAGGTATCGGTATTTAACATGGTTTATACACAATTCATTATATGTTGTAAATAAAGTTTGTAGAGGTACTTGCCTTGTGTAAAGAAAGAGTATATATATGAAGTGATAGATATCCGGTGTCTCGTCACTGTAAAAAGAATATATAAATTAGTTTTTATACTAAGCTAAACATTAGGACACTTGTGGTGTGACACGACTTTCTGACTAGACACCTAGCCAATGATGACTTTAGCATAGGAGATCAATGTGGGATGACACAATACCTAAACCAACTTTCTAGGGCCTTTATACTATGGTAGGGTGAGGTCCAATACTAAAATATCCCAAAATCACACAATACATCGCAAGTCATAATTATTCAATAAATAATCAGACTGTACACTATGTTCCAACAATTAATAGACAAAATGCTTAAATATACATAAAATAAAGTACAAAAATGATCCTTGTTAATTATAGAAATTTATACTAATTTTTTTGGAATTTATAACCCTCATAGATATTTATTAAAAATCAGTAAACATAAGTACCCTGAAAATGAGTTCTGTTTTCCTATTTTTATAAAATGCCAAAAGTACTTATTAAATCCTGGAAAAATTATATTAAATTAGATAAATTAACATAGTGTTTAAATACAATTTTTTCCCAGATTTTTACAGTAATTAATATATATATAAAAATTCAAATACAGCAAGTTACAATTTCTGGAAAATAAATAATTAATTATTTAATATTTATCCACGTATATGAAATTGAACCGGAGTCCAGATACGGGACCCAAAGCCATGAATCAACTTCGATATGACTCGTACAGGCCTTGAATATATTTAGGCTCATTTAAGTCCACAGAACCCATGCTAGGTCTGGACTCAAATAGCCGTAATCAATCGAAATACATATATTAAAAAAATAAATAAATGAATATTAAAGCATTTTAATAATATATATATTAAGGTAGTGAAATATACAAGTTATAAAATTAAATAATAAAATAACTTGTAAATTTTATACATAATAACATTAGCATAAAATTATATCTACATACATAGAAATATATACATAAAATTTAGTAAATACATATATATATATATATAAATACATAACAATAACATATATAAATATATATATATACATATATATATATATATATATATATATATATACTATATAAATATATATATACATATATAAATATATATATATACATATATATATATATATATATATATATATATATATATATATATATATATATATATATATATAAGGATATATATATATATATATATATATATATATATATATATATATATTATATATATATCCTTATATATATATATATATATATATATATATATATATATATAAACAGTATAATACATAATATATACACATACATATACATACATATATACATATATACATATATATATAATACATATATACATATATATATAAATAAAAATCCAGCCCAAAACCCATGGACCCAAACCCATTATAAACGGTAAACCCATTATAATAAAACCAATTACTGTGCGGGTTAAACCTGTTACTGTTCAACCCGAACCCATTAAACCATTAAATATTAAACCCGTGTCCGACAGTTAGGGACACGAGTATTTGAAATAGACACGAGTCCTGTGTCCGCGGCTAGCACGACATGCACGACACGAATCTGTCGTATCCATGCTCACCACTGGACTCCTCGACACTGGACGAGTTCACACACGTGTACACGAGACACGACACGAACCATAGAAGAGATGACACGTACATGTCCGATGGGCGGAGGCTGTCGGGGGTGTTGCACGGCGGAGGAGACGTCGGGGTGCGTCGAAAAAAATATAGACGAGTTCTTTTCGCCGAGACGAACAGGATGGCGGTGGTCGGAGGTGTCACGACCCGCTACCCAAATTGTTGGGCCAGGCCGAGGCATGCCCAGCCTACGCTAAGATAAAACGTAGTAAGCTGTTCTAAAGACAACAGGATAAGACTAAATGTGCTAACAGTTCTATAAGTGAAGAAGAATCATAAATGCTCCAAACACAAAAGTCGTCGTATATAATAAGATGTCCAAGTACAAGTAAACTGAAATGTAAAACTGGATACATGTCCAGTTACAAAATGATATAGCCTAATACATGTCTACTCTCAAGTCTAAGTAAACAAAAGACAGCTAGGCAAGGTTCCCCGCAGGAACATCCTCATAAAGCAGAGCCGGGTCCTCGGCTGTAACTCCATAGTATGAGTCGCAGAGTAACTCCTCCTCAGTAAGGACACCTACAACGTTATCCTGTCAGGACGGGAGCAAGTACTAAATCTAGCAAACTAGCATATGAAACATGGAAATGAACATGAGAGTGAGCATGTGAGGAATAACTGGAAAGCATGGTACCACAGGGTCTATCATGGCAAGGACACATATGTCATAAAGACAGATGTATATGTAATGTTTAAAACTGTAGCAAGTACGTGATCGGTCAATAGATGTACAATGTGCTGGAGGGCACATAATGAAATGTACATACGTACAAGTTAACAAGCATAAATGTACATCCGTACAGACATGCGGGGTAATGGCCTGCGGCAAGGTAGTGCATATAGAATGCGACCAAGCTCGCTACTGTAGGGGGGTCGTGATCACGTACAATACTATCAGTTTCCCCATAACCCATATTCTAATCATGTGAGAGATACATCAAGACTGTTCTAAGCATGGTAGTAACTGAAGATACAACATGTAAGGATCTAACTTGCTACCCCAAGGATCAGCATTTAACATGGTGGGGTTTGCAGTTCATTTATGTGACAATATGTAAAGTTCGTAGAAAGTACTTGCCTCTAGCAAAGCAAAACAAAACAAGCTGCGATAACGATGCTATGGATGTCCAGTAACTCGTCACTGTAGAATAAATGCAATAACTTAGCTTTTACACTAAGCTAAAATACTAAGACACTAATCTGGTAAATCACGACTTGTGTTTGGGCACCTAGCCAAAATAATGACTTGGACTAGGAGACCAATGTGGGGGTGACACACTATGTTAACTAACATTCCAGGGTCTTTACACTAGTGAGGGATGGGGTTCAATACGACTAAAACTGCAAATAACTTAAAAAGCTACAAGTCGTAATTAATCAACAAATAAATCAAAAGATCATTGTGTTCTAACAATTTTAGAGATAGACAAAAAGTCTAGTTTTTCTTAAAGTAAAGTATCAAAGTGATCCTTGTTAATCATAGAAATTTATTATAATTTTCTGGAATTTATTAACCAGTACAAGTATTTTATAAAAATCAGCTTTCCTAAGTATACAGAAAGTGAGTTTTGGTTTCATATGCTAACTAGTAGCAAAACAATAATTTAAATACTACAAAAATTATACTAAATTTGCCAACTTAACAAAGTATCTAAAAACTATTTTTCCATAATTTTAGCAATACTTTAAGTATTTTTAGAAAATCAAAGACAGCAATGCACACAATAATTAATTATCTGCTTATTTTGTCCATGTACATAATTTGAACCAAAGTTCAAAATACAGGACCCAAGGCCATGAATCAAGTCCAATATGACTTGTACAGGTCTTGAATGTGTGAAAACACATTTGAGCCCAAATACCCATGCTAGGCTTGGACATCAAATGGTTGCAGTAATTTAAATACAATAAAAATATAATTTGGTAATAGACAAAATAAATATTATTATTTTAATAAGGTAAAGTTTGTACAAAAGAAAATACACATACCTATGCTAAAAGTATATATGGATATATGAAGAAAATACTTAATTTATAGAGTATTTATATATATATATAATATATATATATATAAGAATACACTTAATAATATAGTGTATATATATATAATATATATACATAGGAAAATGTATATATAAACATATATATATAAAATTTACTAACTATAAAATATACATACATATATATAAAATACTGTAAAATACAGTATATACATATATATACATATATACTAATATACATACATATATACATATATATATTAATATATATAAAACAAAAGAAAAGAAAAGAAAAGAAAAAGAAAAAGAAAACAAAAGAAAACGAGCGCAAGGCTCGAACTCGGCCAGCCAGGGGGGGGGGGGTTTAACTTGTTCGGGCTGGCCAGTGGGCCAGTTGGCCCGTTGTGTTAGAATTAGGACTTAGGTTAGTTTTGTTTCTGTTTAGGTTAGCAATTATAATAAAAAAAAATATATATTCGTCCTGTGTCCTGACAGTTAAGGACACAGGGTTTCTCGTGTCCGTGCTACGCACGACATGCACGAACACTGAATCGCGTGTCCAGCTACTGGACGAACATCCCCGTGTCCTGGCGAGTCTCGTGCGTGAGAACGAGACACGCACGACACGGTTGAGTCATGCTACTCACGTGTCCGGCGAAGAGGAAGGCTTTCGAGAGGGCGAACGGCGAGGAACGGCGTCGGGGTCGGGGCGCTCCGGTGGCGCTGCGTCCAGCACGTCAGGGCGAACCGATTGGTGGTGGTGGTTCACGGCGAGGTCGTCGGGATGGGGAGAACGGGGTTCGTCGGAGTTAGGGTTCCGGCGAGGGTGATTGGGGAAGAAAGGGGGTCTGGGGTGGTCGTGATGGTCGGGTAGGGTTAGGGTTTGGTCTGGGGAGCAAGGTGGGGGGTTAAATAGGGTCTCTGGGCGGTGGGAAGTCGGTCGGGACGTGGGGGGGGCAGCTGGCCGGTCGTCGGCAGCTGTCCGGTCGTCGGGGTTAGGTTAGGGTAATTTACAGTAGGGTCCCCTAGAATTAGGAAATTACAATTTGGTCCCTAGGGTTTACAAATGCAAATTTGAATTTGCATTCCGCATTAAATAATAATTCGTTTATTACAAATCGATATAAAGACAATTCTAATAATTACAAAACCACATTAAAACAATTTTAAAAATTGCAAATTGATATTAAAACATTTAGATAAATTACAAATTGATATTTTTAATATATAAAACTCACTTAAAATTATTTAAAAATTCTAGAGAAATTCCTAAAAATTATTTAAGGCTATAATTGACATTAAAAATTAATTAACACTAATTAAAATAGATTTTTTTTTAAAATCAGGGGCTTACAAGTCTTCCCTCCTTGAAAAATTTCGTCCTCGAAATTCACAAGGATTGAAGACCCTACAACATTCTAACATAGCAAGCAATACAACAAAAAGACTAAGGCTGCGATCGAAACTAACCTCTAAGGTATCAAGCGGGAACGGGTGGTTCCCCCGCAGCGGTTGGATCGAACAAGTAAGGGAATCTCTCCCTCATGTCCGACTCCCTCTCCCAAGTAGATTCACCTGGGGAGTGACGGCTCCAAGCTACTCGTACTAGGGGTATAACCTTGTTCCTCAGCCTCTTCTCTCTCCTGTCTAATATCTCCACTGGCTGCTCAGAAACTGTAAGGCTCGGTCCGACCTCCAACTCTGAGTGATCTAGCACATGACTGGGGTCTGGAACATATCTCCTCAGCTGAGATACGTGAAAGACGTCGTGAACTCCTGCTAGGTTGGGTGGAAGTGCAACCCTGTAAGCTACCTCGCCGATCCTGCCAAGTACCTCAAACGGCCCGATGTATCTGGGGCTCAGCTTCCCTCCTCGTCCGAACCGGATCGTCCCTCGAGTAGGTGATATCTTCACTAGCACCATATCACCGTCTGCGAACTCCATCGGCCTGCGACTAGCATCAGCCCAGTGTTTCTGCCTATCCTGAGCTACTCTGAGCCTGTCTCTGATCATCCCGACTTTCTCTGCTGCATCCGTGATCATCTCTGGCCCAAGCATGACTCTGTCTCCGACATCATCCCAAAAGAGCGGTGTCCGGCATCGTCGTCCATATAGCGCCTCAAAAGGAGACATACCAATACTGGCCTGGTAGCTGTTGTTGTATGAAAACTCTACCAAGTGCAGATGGCTCTCCCATGATCCTCCGAAGTCCAGCACGCAAGTCCTCAGCATATCCTCCAGCGTCTGTATCGTCCTCTCGGACTGCCCATCTGTCTGCGGGTGGTATGCCGTACTGAACTTGAGCCTACTGCCCAACTCCTCCTGTAAGCTCCTCCAGTAGTGGGATGTAAATCTGCTGTCTCTGTCTGACACGATGCTCACCGGCACTCCGTGTAGGCGAACTATCTGCTGCATGTATAGCTCCGCCAACTTCTCGGTGGAAAGCCCCACCTTGAAGGGTATGAAGTGCGCACACTTCGTCAGCCTGTCTACGATGACCCAGATGGCATCCTTCCCTCCTTGGGAACGAGGAAGCCCTGAAACGAAGTCCATCGTAATATGTTCCCACTTCCACTCGGGAATGGGCAAAGGCTGCAACAAACCAGCTGGCCTCTGGCGCTCCGCCTTGACCTGCTGGCAGACTAGACATCTCGAAATGAAGCGTGATACATCCCTCTTCATCCCGTGCCACCAAAGATGTTCCCGCAAGTCACGGTACATCTTGTTAGCACCAGGGTGAATAGAATATCTCGATCGGTGCGCCTCCTGCAAAACTGCCTCTACTAGCTCTCCTCTCGGTACGCACAATCGGCTGCCACGCCTCAAGGATCCATCCTCCGCGATAGTGAAGTCATCCAGCAATCCAGCTAATGCCTGGGGTCGAAGTCTGCGAAGGCTCTCATCTGTAGACTGTGCCTCCCTGATCTGCTCCATCAAACCTGACTGAATGTCAAGCGCCATCATCTGCACCACTGATCCTGGCCGAACTAGCTCGATACCGAGCTTCTCCAGATCCTCCCGCAAATGTCGATCAATCCTCAGATACCATGCCATCGGATGCCTGCTCAGCGCATCTGCCACTACATTTGCCTTCCCGGGATGATACTGTAAATCGATGTCGAAGTCCTTCATCAACTCCAACCATCGTCTTTGCCTCATGTTCAGCTCTTTCTGCGTGAACACATACTTCAAGCTTTTGTGGTCAGTAAAGATTTCCACACGCTCTCCGTATAAGTAATGTTTCCATAACTTGAGTGCAAAGATCACCGCAGCTAACTCGAGGTCATGGGTAGGATAATTCCTCTCATGAGTCCGCAATTGCCTAGATGCATAAGCAATTACTTTCCCATGCTGCTGTAGGACACATCCTAGCCCCTTCCCAGAAGCATCACTGTATATGGTGAAACCTCCAGAACCTGAAGGTAAAGTCAGAACTGGAGCGGTCGTCAACCTCCTCTTCAGCTCCTCAAATGCTGTCTGGCAGTCCTCAGACCAAATGTACTCTGCGTCCTTCCGCGTCAGCTTCGTCATGGGTTCAGCTATCCTAGCAAAGTCCTGGACGAACTTTCTATAATAGCCTGCTAAACCCAGAAAGCTCCTGATCTCTGAAACTGACGTCGGAGCCTTCCACGTCTCAACTGCAGCAATCTTCCTGGGATCCACCGAGATTCCATCTCCAGTGACCACATGGCCGAGAAACTCCACTCGGTCTAAAAAGAACTCGCACTTTGGCAATTTGGCAAACAATCTCTCCTGCCTCAGAATCCCCAAAACTATCCGCAAGTGCTCGGCATGCTCCTCCGGCGTCTTCGAGTATATCAGGATGTCGTCAATAAATACTACGACGAACTTATCCAGATACTGGTGAAATGTCTTATTCATCAAGTTCATAAAGACAGCTGGCGCATTTGTGAGACCAAATGGCATCACCAGAAACTCGTACTGCCCGTACTTCGTGTTGAACGCCGTCTTCTGGATGTCTGCTGGCCTAACCTTCACCTGGTGGTACCCGGATCTCAAGTCTATCCTGGAAAACACCTTCGCTCCGCTCAACTGGTCGAACAAATCATCTATCCTGGGCAGAGGATATTTGTTCTTGATGGTGATGGCATTCAAGGCCCGGTAATCAATACACAACCGGACTGTGCCATCCTTCTTAGGCACAAAGAGCACTGGCGCTCCCCATGGAGAAGCACTGGATCGAATGAAACCCTTTTTCAACAGGTCATCAATCTGCTCTTTCATCTCTATGGCCTCCTTGGGATTCACTCTATAGCAAGCCCGGGATACTGGTGATGAACCCGGCACTAAATCTATAGTGAACTCCACATCTCTGTCAGGCGGAAGTCCTGGAAGATCCCCTGGGAATACATCCATGAACTCCCTAATGATAGGGTGTGGCGGTGCTGCGTCCCCAACTGTCGCCCGACAGTTCGGCTCTCGGCTGATCTCCGGCCCTGTCCTACTAACACGAAATGGTACTGTGCCTGGGGGACTGAACAGAACACTACCCTCATGGCAATCTATAGATGCATGGGCATAGCTAAGCCAGTCCATCCCCAATATAATATCATAACCGGGAAGCGGCATCACAAAGAATCGCCCCTCGAACTCTCTCCCGGCTATCAGAATAGAGCATCTATAGCTAGCTCTAATCGGCACTGGTCCTCCTCCCGTCATTACTCTACTAATCTCCGTCGTAGGGGTAGATACTAAGTGATGTTCTTGCATAAACTCTAATGATAGGAAGCTATGAGATGCACCAGAATCAAACAAACATAGAGCTAGAAAAGTATGCAAATAAACATGACCTGTAATGACGTCAGCTAAGTAATCCGGCTCCGAAACCTGCTCCGGCTCCGGCTCAACGGCTAGACTATAAACTCTCCCCTGAGGTCCCTTCTGCTGCTGCAGATGCTGCCCGAACCTCTGCTGCTGAGTCGGGAGCGGTCCTCTAGGCTTCGCCACTGGGCAGTCTCGAATCTGATGGGTGGCAGACCCACAAGCTAAGCACTGCTTCAACTTCTTCCTGCAAATGGAGCTGTCGTGCCCTGGTCTTCCGCAGTAAGAACAAATAGCTCCCCTCTGCTGCTGGCGAGGTCCCGGGGCTCGAACTGGCGGGGTCTGATGATGTGGTGTAGGGGGACGGTAAGTCTGCTGCGGCGTCGGCGCTTTCTGCTGGAAAGCCTGACGCTTGGACGGTCCCTCATGATGTACAGGAGCCGGCCTCTTGCTAGACAGAAGACGCTCCTCAATGCTCCGGGCTAACTCTAGGCTCTGGTAGTAGTCAGTCGTACCGTTTGCCACTATAAGAATGCCAATGTCTGGAACTAGACCATGGCAAAACCTACGGGTCATCTCCTCTGGATCAGCAACCAGACTAGGAGCAAAACGGCTCAAGCGACTGAACTCTCCCGCATAGTCATCAACAGAACGGTTCCCCTGCTGGACGTTCTGGAATCGTAGCCCCATGGCTACTCTAGCAGCGGTCGAGAAGAACTTCTTCTTGAACTGGGTCTTGAACTGGTCCCAGGTGGCTCTACCTCTCGCGAACAACGGTTCATTCCTGAACCAGACTCCGGCTAAGTCTATCAGCAGAAATCCTGCTGCCTCGACCTGAAGGTCATCCGGCATCCTAACTCCCAGAAGCTTCCTCTCTACAGAATCTAGCCAGTCATCAGCTACTACTATGCCCTCGGTCCCTGAGAACTCCTTGGGATTCAGACCCATGAAGTCCTTGACCGTCCCCGCTCTCTGCCGCGGCTCTACATATGGTGGGACCACGGGACGTCCCTCAGAACGCTCCATGCTCTGGCGGAGTAGGGTAGTCTGCTCCTGATGGGTTGTTAGGAACCCCTGGATCAGTGTGAGCAGCTGGTTCCCGTCGAGTGTGACGGAAGCCTGGGTGGGTATAGTGATAGGGGGTGGTGGAAGTATCGGGTCCTGCTGGGCCTGGGATGTGGAAGGTGGTATCTGGGCCTGTGGATCTGTGGAGTGGGGGAATGTGGTAGGTGGAGGTGCATCAGTCAACTGGTCGGCTGACTGGATACGGAGGGCCCCATTCTCGGGGGTAACATGCTGGGACGAACGAGTAAGCACCATCTAAATTACACATAAAAGACTTATAAGGACTTATTTAAAGTAAGCAATCATATGCAAGAAAGCCTAATTATAATAGCAAACATGTGTTGTATTTCCTATGTTGCAATCCTAGCATTCCTCTAGGTGTACTAAGCGTCTTTCCTAATGTTGTCTAATTACCTTAAGTTCCTAATTGCAGGCATGCTTGGTACAATAACGTAACCAAACAGTTTAGTCAGGACCTGCATGGGCCACCACTAAAAACATGTCACGACCCGCTACCCAAATTGTTGGGCCAGGCCGAGGCATGCCCAGCCTACGCTAAGATAAAACGTAGTAAGCTGTTCTAAAGACAACAGGATAAGACTAAATGTGCTAACAGTTCTATAAGTGAAGAAGAATCATAAATGCTCCAAACACAAAAGTCGTCGTATATAATAAGATGTCCAAGTACAAGTAAACTGAAATGTAAAACTGGATACATGTCCAGTTACAAAATGATATAGCCTAATACATGTCTACTCTCAAGTCTAAGTAAACAAAAGACAGCTAGGCAAGGTTCCCCGCAGGAACATCCTCATAAAGCAGAGCCGGGTCCTCGGCTGTAACTCCATAGTATGAGTCGCAGAGTAACTCCTCCTCAGTAAGGACACCTACAACGTTATCCTGTCAGGACGGGAGCAAGTACTAAATCTAGCAAACTAGCATATGAAACATGGAAATGAACATGAGAGTGAGCATGTGAGGAATAACTGGAAAGCATGGTACCACAGGGTCTATCATGGCAAGGACACATATGTCATAAAGACAGATGTATATGTAATGTTTAAAACTGTAGCAAGTACGTGATCGGTCAATAGATGTACAATGTGCTGGAGGGCACATAATGAAATGTACATACGTACAAGTTAACAAGCATAAATGTACATCCGTACAGACATGCGGGGTAATGGCCTGCGGCAAGGTAGTGCATATAGAATGCGACCAAGCTCGCTACTGTAGGGGGGTCGTGATCACGTACAATACTATCAGTTTCCCCATAACCCATATTCTAATCATGTGAGAGATACATCAAGACTGTTCTAAGCATGGTAGTAACTGAAGATACAACATGTAAGGATCTAACTTGCTACCCCAAGGATCAGCATTTAACATGGTGGGGTTTGCAGTTCATTTATGTGACAATATGTAAAGTTCGTAGAAAGTACTTGCCTCTAGCAAAGCAAAACAAAACAAGCTGCGATAACGATGCTATGGATGTCCAGTAACTCGTCACTGTAGAAATAAATGCAATAACTTAGCTTTTACACTAAGCTAAAATACTAAGACACTAATCTGGTAAATCACGACTTGTGTTTGGGCACCTAGCCAAAATAATGACTTGGACTAGGAGACCAATGTGGGGGTGACACACTATGTTAACTAACATTCCAGGGTCTTTACACTAGTGAGGGATGGGGTTCAATACGACTAAAACTGCAAATAACTTAAAAAGCTACAAGTCGTAATTAATCAACAAATAAATCAAAAGATCATTGTGTTCTAACAATTTTAGAGATAGACAAAAAGTCTAGTTTTTCTTAAAGTAAAGTATCAAAGTGATCCTTGTTAATCATAGAAATTTATTATAATTTTCTGGAATTTATTAACCAGTACAAGTATTTTATAAAAATCAGCTTTCCTAAGTATACAGAAAGTGAGTTTTGGTTTCATATGCTAAACTAGTAGCAAAACAATAATTTAAATACTACAAAAATTATACTAAATTTGCCAACTTAACAAAGTATCTAAAAACTATTTTTCCATAATTTTAGCAATACTTTAAGTATTTTTAGAAAATCAAAGACAGCAATGCACACAATAATTAATTATCTGCTTATTTTGTCCATGTACATAATTTGAACCAAAGTTCAAAATACAGGACCCAAGGCCATGAATCAAGTCCAATATGACTTGTACAGGTCTTGAATGTGTGAAAACACATTTGAGCCCAAATACCCATGCTAGGCTTGGACATCAAATGGTTGCAGTAATTTAAATACAATAAAAATATAATTTGGTAATAGACAAAATAAATATTATTATTTTAATAAGGTAAAGTTTGTACAAAAGAAAATACACATACCTATGCTAAAAGTATATATGGATATATGAAGAAAATACTTAATTTATAGAGTATTTATATATATATATAAATATATATATATATAAGAATACACTTAATAATATAGTGTATATATATATATAATATATATACATAGGAAAATGTATATATAAACATATATATATAAAATTTACTAACTATAAAATATACATACATATATATAAAATACTGTAAAATACAGTATATACATATATATACATATATACTAATATACATACATATATACATATATATATTAATATATATAAAACAAAAGAAAAGAAAAGAAAAGAAAAAGAAAAAGAAAACAAAAAGAAAACGAGCGCAAGGCTCGAACTCGGCCAGCCAGGGGGGGGGGGTTTAACTTGTTCGGGCTGGCCAGTGGGCCAGTTGGCCCGTTGTGTTAGAATTAGGACTTAGGTTAGTTTTGTTTCTGTTTAGGTTAGCAATTATAATAAAAAAAAATATATATTCGTCCTGTGTCCTGACAGTTAAGGACACAGGGTTTCTCGTGTCCGTGCTACGCACGACACGCACGAACACTGAATCGCGTGTCCAGCTACTGGACGAACATCCCCGTGTCCTGGCGAGTCTCGTGCGTGAGAACGAGACACGCACGACACGGTTGAGTCATGCTACTCACGTGTCCGGCGAAGAGGAAGGCTTTCGAGAGGGCGAACGGCGAGGAACGGCGTCGGGGTCGGGGCGCTCCGGTGGCGCTGCGTCCAGCACGTCAGGGCGAACCGATTGGTGGTGGTGGTTCACGGCGAGGTCGTCGGGATGGGGAGAACGGGGTTCGTCGGAGTTAGGGTTCCGGCGAGGGTGATTGGGGAAGAAAGGGGGTCTGGGGTGGTCGTGATGGTCGGGTAGGGTTAGGGTTTGGTCTGGGGAGCAAGGTGGGGGGTTAAATAGGGTCTCTGGGCGGTGGGAAGTCGGTCGGGACGTGGGGGGGGGCAGCTGGCCGGTCGTCGGCAGCTGTCCGGTCGTCGGGGTTAGGTTAGGGTAATTTACAGTAGGGTCCCCTAGAATTAGGAAATTACAATTTGGTCCCTAGGGTTTACAAATGCAAATTTGAATTTGCATTCCGCATTAAATAATAATTCGTTTATTACAAATCGATATAAAGACAATTCTAATAATTACAAAACCACATTAAAACAATTTTAAAAATTGCAAATTGATATTAAAACATTTAGATAAATTACAAATTGATATTTTTAATATATAAACTCACTTAAAATTATTTAAAAATTCTAGAGAAATTCCTAAAAATTATTTAAGGCTATAATTGACATTAAAAATTAATTAACACTAATTAAAATAGATTTTTTTTTTTTAAAATCAGGGGCTTACAGGAGGCGTCGACGATGGCTGGGGCAGCGGCGCTCTTAGATCTAGGGTTTCGACGAGGGTGGTCGGGAAGAATAGGCTAGGAAGGCGGCTGTGGTGGTCGGGGAGTAGAATAGGGTTAGGGTTTCGGGTTGGGGGTCTATTTATAGGGTCGGACTGGGTTCGATTAGGGTTTCGATTAGGTTTTAGGGTTAGGGTTAGGCTAATCGCCGGAGATGATGACGGAGAGAAGGCGGTGATCGGAGAGTAATTTTGCAGAACCCCCCCCCCCAAATCCGAAATTATACTAAGCCCCACCGCCTGTTTATGTGCAAAATATAATTTGCATACCCCCCCCCCCCCGATCTGCTCTGTGCAAATTAAATTTGCACAGAAGATTAAAATATTGCAAACTGTATTTAAAACGTTAAAAATAATTACAAGATGCTATTAAAACAATTTAATAAATTACAAAATGATATTTTAAGCTTTAAAAACTATTTAAAAATTATTTAAAAATTTTAGAAAATTCATAATAATTATAATAATTTATTTTAAGGGTAAAAATGCTATTTAAAATTATAATTCCTTATTTAAAAATATTTTAAAATATCTAGGGGCTTACAGTACCCATGATGATATTCTGTGAAATAAGGTATTTTAGTTCTGTTTAAAATATATTTTGGGTATTTTAGCTATTTTTAGTAATTGGCCATGTTCATGACGAGTTTCGGGTAGACTAGGTGACGTAGTAGTCAACTAGTCACATAATTCTTTATAAATCGTAATTCTAGAATTTCAGAGTTAATACTATATAAAATAGTTTTAAATATTATTTTTAGGAATCTAATATGATTTTTAAGTGTTACTGACGTGAGGTCATAACCGATTAATTGGAATGTCGAAAACCCTAAAACTGTGTTCTGAGGTCTCGTTGGACACGTATGTATGTTATACAATTTAAGTAGTCCTACGAGATATTTGAGTATAGTTAAAGTAGTTTAAAACATTAACTTAGTTAATTAAGTTCTGTTATAAGTTTCATAATAGTTAAATAAATTATTTAGGAGCATTGGATTCCGGAGGCGTGGACACGGGAGCGAAACTGCATCCTCATATCGCAGAACCAGGCAAGATACCTTGCCTCCCTCTATAATTTATTTACATGCTTATAGTCTTTCATTTTATATATTATCATTTAGTTCTCTAGTTGATTTCGGTTATAGGTTTTTTTCATACCATGTATATCAGTTTATTTCTCTAATTGCTTGTATATCACCATCTTTTCGTGACTTGATATTGTAGTTATACCAGGCTTGTTCTCATTATAGTTCACACTAGAGATGTCCTTACCTGTGTCGTGACTGAGTTGTACGTGTCGTCACCTGTATCTTGACTGAGTCTGTAATGCCCCGCTCCGCATTGGTGCATTACGATGAGTCGTTGACTCGAAGAGTTGCATTGACCCGATGAGGTATCGATGCGAATCGATGCAAAGGATAAGTCCCGTCGAGCAAGTGCTAATTTTAGTTGATCTGGTGTGCAGGCTATGCTTTTACGCTGGACGATAAGAGGTCGGCATTTTGCCTTATGCAATGAAGTGTCCGCGAAACCAAATCGTGGCCTTGCAACGGATTGTGGCATGGGCACGATAGGCCAAATCAACCGAGTAGTTCAAAGGAATAGCTAAGTCCAGGAGTTAGCTATGCGATCGAGTTATGGAAGCGAGGCGCTTCAATCGGCAAAACGGCAAGGCGTATCGGCTTAAGGTGGGCGGGTTCTTGACTCTCTCTCCCTATTCCTTCACGTCTAATAAAATATGTTATGGTATGCGTAATATGTTATCGAGTTAGCAAGCGTGGCTCGGCGAGTAAGGGTCTAAAATATGTGTTGAACACTAAGGTAGAACATTGAACAATCGAACAATTGAAGCGATGTGCATCAAGTGCACGGGTCGCGATAGGGCATGATGGTAGAACATTGAAAGACAACATTGAGATGTGCATCATGTGCACGGCTCCGAGAACATTGAACTCTAGGCGTAGAATATTGATTATGATGCTGAGCGTGCCTTTGTGCACTTAAGCTACGAAAAGACTAAGTAAATACGGAAGTAGGCTATGCGAATAACATTATGAACGGGACGCATGATTATGAGTACGAGACGACTAAGCCGTTGGGCGTCGTGCATCAATATGGAGGTGTTGGGGCATAACGCCGACGGAGCTCCCCATATGAATGGAAGATTATGTTATAGAACGCGAGATGGATTGGAATGTATGACTTGTATGCTATGGCGCGTATTGCATGGTCAATGGACTCGGATTGCCCGTGCACGGGTGCGGCTTCCCTCGAACGGTTACGCCGGGGCGCCGGGACCGTTCGGCCTAGGAGGGAATTATGTGTGGTATTTATGGTGCACAACATTCGGACGGATTGCGACCGTCCAGTGCTGTGATAAGCTATGATATCCGTAAGTTTGGGATCCTTCGGATACTGGGCTAGCAACCCGTATCGAAGCGATTGTAGGCTTACACATAAAAGATGCCAAGTCCATTACGGTGCGAAACACCGTGACCTTCATATAGATAGTACCGGTGGGCTGAGATGAGAGCTGGGTGCAGGCGCAGGGCCTGCCACCCATTATGCATATGTTTACGTTTATGATTGGTCGGTTAAGTGATTCGTATGTTTCCTTATGTTAAGTTCTAACCACTGCAGGCTAAGGAAAATGGGACGGAGATGTGCACGAACACTATGTTTATGTTCATATTATGGCAAACTGTATCTGCTGCAGGAATACGATTTGGGACACATTTACGATAATATGCTATATTATGTTTTGCCATGAAACTGATCCTAAGGCTAAATAGAAAGACCACAAAGTAAGATGCATGTTCACTAAATGAATTGAGTGTTGGTTTGGGTGCGAGCGTGTCTTGATCAGTGCGAAGCGAGGATGAAAGCACTAATCCCCCACTAGTTTATGTGCAGGTCAGGTTATGATCGGCTCGGGGCAGAGCTTGGCTTGGACGTGCCGAGGCATGGAGTCCTTGACGTTCAAGAGAAGCACCGCATATGCGTTCGGACTTGCGATATGGAGATGTTCGGCCGAAGACAACTTGGTGGCTATAAAGAGGCATAATATATGGAACAATGGAACAATGTAATCCTTTGTGAGCTAGAGAGATCATGAGCGTTGTAGCCAATTGGCATATATGTTGGGCTATTCAGAGCCTTTGTAATCTTTAATTCAAAATCAATAAAAGAGATTCTTATGTTTCACTTGTTTCCTTCCGCTGCTTATGTTATCGATTTGAGATAGTTCTATGTGAACCTGTTATCTTGCCTTGTACGAGCGCAACTCCAGGCTCGTGCGGCATCACGCCCCAGCGAGGACAATGATTCGGGTTAAATCTAGCGAGGACGAGCGATTTCTCGGATCGGGGCGTGATAGAGTCAAGTCTACGAGTATATGTAACTGAACTGATATTCCTGATTCGTTTGCACCCGTGAGTCCACACTCGGGACGAGGGTATTTATCTTGATTCGTTTGTGCCAGAGAGTCCACACTCGGGATGAGAGTGTTATCTTAATTTGTTTGCGCCAGAGAGTCCACACACGGGACAAGGGTGTTTGTCGTGAACTAACCTGCGAGTCCACATTCGGGGCGAGGGTTAGTGATTAGTTCAAACCTGCGAGTCCACTCGGGGCGAGGGTTTGGTATTCCATTGATCTCTTGTTTACTTGTTCTTCCAGCAGTTCATTTATGTGTAATTGTTTTCGTATCCGTGTTCATAGTCACTTGTTAGTAGCTACTTGTCAGTTTCTGTCTCGTTCCCTGTTTATATCCTTTTTATATTCTTATGCATGATAGAACTGTTAGATAGACATGTTTTTATGTATCTTGCTATGTCCCCTGAGGGCCTGATGATCTCTTCAGGTTTAGCGATTGCATGGAGATAGTTAGCACAGCAGGATGGTAGATGATTATAATGCACTTACAGGATCCAGGTATAGTTAATACGTTTAATATCCACTCGTGCTTTCATTCCTTATCATGATATACTCTGCTTGTTGGCTTACTTTACAGACTCATAATATTCTTCGAGTCTAATCGGACATGTATGCTAGTGGGCCGCAGACCACGACCCATAGTATTCATTCATGTTTTATATTCTTATTATGGATTGAGAAATAGTTTTGCCTTGCCATGATTAAGCACATTACCAAAGTCCAGACAACTTTTACGTATTCGAGTTGGACTGGAGTCCACTTGGTACGTAGTTGGCTTGCTCACGCACTTGTATCCCAAAATGTGGGTGCGGATCGTGACATTAATGTATGCTATGGTGTGCACTCGACCAGACATTGCACAAGCCGTAAGTGTGGTTAGTCGCTTTATGACTAATCTGGAAAAGAAGCACTAGGAGGCTGTGAAGTGGATATTCAGGTACTTGAAGGGCACCACTGATGTAGAATTACACTTTGGTGGAGACTTGTAGCTCCCCTTCCCGAAAAATATTTTTTGAAATATTTATTTATTTGATTTAATAGTGATTTTAAAAAAAATTTGTAAATAATTATTAGATAATTATTACGATAGATGACTTTAGCCACAGATGAGTTTTAGAGTACAAGACGACTAGAAATCATGGCACAGATAGTGCAGTAGCGTGCTTTGACTAGTGTTTAGCCATGGTAGGGGAAGGCCGAGTCATAGGATTGTTCTAACTAGGAAAACTAGGCCAAGTTGCGACTTAACCCTACCGAAGATTTTATTTATTATTTATTTATATTATTGAGTTTTCGGGGACCCGGTTGTACCGAACCTGTCCAGATTTGACCCAAGTCAAATCCAAGCCAATGTAGTCATGTAGTGGGACCAAATACGGCCTTGTAGACATGTTTGGTAAATGCAAAGATTTTGTATATATTTTAGGAATTGGCAATTATTTTCTAAATATTTATTATATGTAAATTATAGGTATTATTAATATTAAATAGCGTTTTAGAATAATTATACGATTTTCTGGGGCCCAGTAATGGGAGTATATGATATGCCCATCCAGGAGCTACTATTAAATTATTATAATTACTAGTAGAATTATTATTATTAATAATATTATTATTGTGGTTATTGAAAATAAACTATTTATTTTTATTAGTTATTATTAATTTATTCTTTATCAAAAGAATAAATATATGTGTGTATGCGTATTTATAATATATATATATAGATATATATATATGGGTGTAGGTGTATTTATATATAAATACATAAATGAATAAATGTGTGTGTATATATATACATATATATAGGAGGATATGTGTATGTGTATATATATTAATATAAATATATATATATAGGTGTATATATATATATATTATATATAGGTGTATATATATATATATATATATATATATATATATATATATATATATATATATATATATATATATATATGTATACGTGTACATATAAATATATATATGTGCATACGTATGTGTGTACGTGTATATATAAATATAAGTGCGTATGTATCTATATTGCATATTAGTTATAATAAATAGAAATAGAAATAGAAAAAGAAAAAGAAAAAGAAACAAAAAAGAAAAAGAAATGAAAGGCCAAGACAGCCAGGCCCGGTCCAGCCAACCGAGCTGCTTTCCCAATCAGAGCTCAACCAACCCCCACAAAGAAAGAAGCCCAGCAGCAGTAGTTTTAACCAAGGCCAACCCGAGAGCTTTGCTCGGGTTCAGAATCCTGTGCGTATATAGTTCGATAGAGAGAGGAAGAGATCGAGATGACAAAACCCTAATACCTATGCCACACCCACGTCTGTGCGCCACCCCTCGACCGCGTGCGCCGCCCTGCGTACCGCCGCGAGCCGTCGTCGGCCGGCCAGGGCCGTCGGCCGCGCGCAACAGAGCCAAACAGCAGTAGCAGCTATGCAACGGATGACTTCGCGACGACGTATCGTCGTGCACATTCATCCGTTTCTGCCACTTGCGCAGGTATACTCACAACCTATACGGCTTTGAATTTCTTCCAATAGTTTGTAGGATAAAGACCTAGGTTGCTCGATAAATCGATCCAAACATAGCAAAAAATCTGTCCGTAAACAATTAGAAAACTGATGCAGACCCCTGACTTCGAAGCCGGATTTCGATCTGTGCTTTAATGATTTTCAGAAACTAATTGAACACAATTAAAGTTAGCATAACCAAGATCAAAACGCAACTTATAGTTCTATTTTTTGATGCGTGTGCATGAATTAAATCATTGATGAAGTTCAACAAAAATTTATTTTCAAAAATATAGAAAATAGAAAAAATCTTCCGATACGACGTGCGTCCCGCCAATCCGGGCAACGTGGTCGCGAACTGAAAGCATCGAAAGGTGCGTAACGGCTTCGTGGACGTGTGGGCTTTGACGAAATTTAAATTGGTCGCGTGTGCGCGACGAATTTGATGCGTATCCGTCGAAATTTATCGTATCGGTCTCTGTGCAAGTTTTCCAATTACTTTGTACACGTTCGTCAGATTGAGATGAAACTTGAACCAATATGACCGTATCATTTTTCTGGTCCTGCATGCCAAGTTTGGTCCGATTCTGAGACAGTTGATTGGATCGCCGTTTCGTGGGCCCCACGGTCCGACTCAACGGGTGATTTTGTGCACGGCCCACCGGAATCCAACTTTGGACATACGGTTGGGTTCGTATCGAAAAACCGGACCTATTGACATATAGTTTGACGACTTTAGAGACCATTGACCCTGGAACGCTTTTCGGTGCAAAGTGGATCCAACGGCGGACATCATTTTTGTCCGAAATTACTGTTTTGCCCCTGTGTCCAGAATTGGACTTAAGGACAGGCAATCATAGCTAATTTGACTATTCTGAGAATGTTGGCAATGTCTGTTTCAGCTTTCGGAGACAGTTATGATGATTTGGACTCATCGGCTTACTAGTTGACTATATGTTGTTGGATCTGCGTGCAACCTCCAGGCAAGTATACCTTGCCTCCCTCTACAGTTTGTTTTCATGCTTATAGTACACCTATTATAGTATCTTATCTTTAGTTACCTTAGTTGTTATAGATTTATATGATACCGCGTTTACCAGTTTATTGTCTTGCTTGTATATCAGTATTTCATGACATGATAGTATAGTTATACCAGACTTGTTTACGTCATGGATCATGCTAGAGTCGTCCTTACCTATGTCATGACTGAGTTGTACCGTGTCTTCACCTGTATCTTGACTGAGTCGTGTCTGCAAGTATGTGTGAGTGAACTGCTATTCCTTTGTCTTTCCCACAACCTGTGAGTCCACACACGGGGCGAGGGTTGTCCGTTTGCACCTACGAGTCCACACACGGGACGAGGGTGACTTGTCTTGAAACTGACCTGCGAGTCCACATTCGGGGCGAGGGTTGGTATTCTATTGATCTTCCAGTAGTTCATTTTTGCATACTTGATCCCGTATCCGTGTTCATAGTTACCTGTCAGTAGCCACATGTCAGTCTCATGTCTAGTTCCTGTTTATACCCTGGTTATATTATTGCATGATTAAACTGTTAGATAGGCATGTTTTATGTATCTTGCTAGTCCTCTGAGGACCTGATGATCTCTTCAGGTTTAGCGATTGTATGGAGTTAGTTAGCAGAACGGGATGGTAGAGGATTGTGATGCATGATACAGGTATTTGCTTGTGATAATTCTTTATTATCCTCTCGTGCTTTATATTCAGTACCATGATATTTTTTTCTTATTTTATAGACTCATATCATTCTTGGAGTCTAATCGGACAATATGCTAATGGGCTGCAGACCATGACCCATACTTGTTCATTCTTGTTTATATGATTCCTGTGGATTGAGATATAGTTTAGATTAGACATGATACCATATTCTGGACAGCTTATACGTACTCGAATCGGGCTGGAGTCCGCTCGATACGTAGCTGGCTTGCTCACGAGCTCGTGCTCGAAAACCGGGTGCGGGTCGTGACAAGTTTTTGTGGTGGCCCATGTAGGTCAGAGCATATCATACCGGTTACGTAACTGTACTGGTACGAGCCTGCGCAACTGACTAAACCCTTAGAAACCTCAATCCACTCTACCTTGAAAATTCTCTTAGAAATTTCTCTACCGTCTTTGAAACTTCGTATTCATTCTCGATTATTCTCCCTTGCCTTCTTGTACCATTGATTCTCCTCCCTTCCTATTCCGGGGTGACGAATGATCGTGTTGTCTAGAATTCATTAAAAATTCTTAAATTATAGTATAATATTGCTTGACTATTAAATAATTGGTTGTTTATAGATTTGAGGGTTATAGATACCATATGCCCTAGATATCTATGGATAGTGTTAGCAACTAGTTGGATGTTACAAGATTTTAGTGACCGTATTTTGAGGAGTAGTATGACCAAAGGTGGGTAGAAGTCCTCAAGTATTCAGAGTTATAAAATGACTAGAGAAGGTCATGAAATATTTTTGGAGAAATTAAATTTGAGGAGATTAAGATAATAGTAGACGTTAAATTTTAAGGAATAGTTATGAATTAGAATTTCGAGGACGAAATTATTTTTAAAGTTGGTAGATTTGTAGCTCCCTTTCCTGAAAAATATTTTTTGAAATATTTATTTATTTGATTTAATAGTGATTTTAAATTTTTTTTGTAAATAATTATTAGATAATTATTACGATAGATGACTTTAGCCACAGATGAGTTTTGGAGTACAAGACGACTAGGAATCATGGCACGGATAGTGCAGTAGCGTGCTTTGACTAGTGTTTAGCCATGGTAGGGGAAGGCCGAGTCATAGGATTGTTCTAACTAAAAAAACTAGGCCAAGTTACGACTTAACCCTACCGAAGATTTTATTTATTATTTATTTATATTATTGAGTTTTCGGGGACCAGGTTGTACCGAACCTGTCCAGATTGGACCCAAGTCAAATCCAAGCCAATGTAGTCATGTAGTGGGACCAAATACGGTCTTGTAGACATGTTTGGTAAATGCAAAGATTTTGTATATATTTTAGGAATTGGCAATTATTTTCTAAATATTTATTATATGTAAATTATAGGCATTATTAATATTAAATAGCGTTTTAGAATAATTATACGATTTTCTGGGGCCCAGTAATGGGAGTATATGATATTCCCATCCAGGAGCTACTATTAAATTATTATAATTACTAGTGGAATTATTATTATTAATAATATTATTATTGTGTTTATTGAAAATAAACTATTTATTATTATTAGTTATTATTAATTTATTCTTTATCAAAAGAATGAATATATGTGTGTATGCGTATTTATATAATATATATTAATATATATATATATATATATATATATATATATATATATATATATATATATATATATATATATATATATATATATATATATATATATATATATATATATATATGGGTGTAGGTGTATTTATATATAAATACATAAATGAATAAATGTGTGTGTGTATATATATACATATATATAGGAGGATATGTGTATGTATATATATACACATATACAAAAAACATATACATATATATATGTGTATGCGTATTCCTACAACATAGAACCATTGGTTTTCGAAAATAGCCAAGTTTGATAGATCAAAACCATGAGAACCCATGAAACCCTAGTTTTTAGGAACTTAGATCTACACAAATCTAGCCATCAGAATCAAAAGTTTCAAGAACTAAACATGTAGAAAATGAAGAGAAGAACAAAGTAGACAAATAAAATCAAAGAAAAATCAAGAATGTAAAATGCACAAAATCTCCTCTTTTTGAGCAAGTTGTACTTGCCTATGGGTGGTGGTTGAGGGAAATAAATGGAAGAGTGAAAGAGGGGAGAGAGTGAGGAAGAGGATATTAAATAGGGGTTGGGTTGGTTTAAGCAAACTCTAATCCCTAATCACTCCATTAATGAAAATGCTAAAAAGCTACATGCCACCATTAATAAATAATAAACAAAATTTATGCACATGCTAAATACAGAGGCCGTATACAGAATCCATGAAGAGTACAAAATAATCGGGATTGGGGAGTGACACTGTTGCTGCACTGCTGTACTGTAGGGGGGGCTGCGCTTGGCCTGGCGCGACGGCGCGGCCACGACGATGGCGGCTGTGGAGCGGCCGGTCGGGCAAGGGTGGAAGAGGTGGTGGTGATGAAGTGGTGTGGTGATGGTGGTGGTGATGAAGTGGTAGTGATGGTGGTGGTGATGAAGTGGTGTGGGCTCGGCCATGGAAGGAAGAGGGGGTCGGCCAAAAAAATGAAGGGGGCTGCTGTGATGGTGATGGAGATGAGATAGAGAGAGAGAGATGAGTGTATGATTGGTATTAATAAAGTGAGAGAATGAGAGATATTAAAGAAAGAGTGAGAGAAAGTGGAGAGAGAAAATGGAATATTTGTTTCCTTAGGGCCGGCCAAGTGTTGGGGGTGTGTTTGTGTGAGTTTGAGCTAGGAATGGGTGGTTGGGATTGTTGGAGACAAGATCAAAGGCTAGAATTTAAAATAGGGAATTAGATTATTTCTTTAGAGATTTAAATCAATGAAATATACATTAAATATTTAAAGTGGAAAAAACTAGGTATTCAATATTTTTGGTAGGAAAAGTGTGTGTAGGTATTCATGAGGGGGCAACATGAAGTTTGGGTTGGGTTCGGTTGAGCCGGATCGGGTCAAAATCGGACATGGTGCAATAATTGAATTTAAATAGGTATTTATGATCATGGATAAATAAGTAGCATGCGGGAGCTCAAATAAATGGAACACAAGTGTCATGTGGGTAGTAGGCTTCATGTGGGCCATGTCCATATTTTGGGTCGACTAGGTTGGATTGATGTCGGCTCCCGAAATTAAATTGGAAGTCAGGTCACATTCTACGGTGGATAATTAATTGGCCTAAATTGACCCAAAAGTTGTGCGAAGCAAATGAAGCACAAGATGGTGTGTCTGAGTGGGACACGAAGGTCAGGGGTGTAGGGTATCTCGAGTAGATCATGCATGAGAAGTTGGTTTCAAGAAAATGACTAGCCTTGTGCTCCTAAATTAAAAGTCACGGTAACGTGCATATGATGATCAAAGATAAAAGTGGGAAAATTAATTAATAATTATTTAATAATCAAATGGTCTAAATTGATCCGAAGTTGTGTGAAACAAAAAGAGTACAAGAAACAAATTTGGGTGGGATATGATATATCAATATGAAGGTAATCTTGTCTACTACACACTGATGAAGAGAGTTTTCAGAGATTGGCATCTCTGACGCTCCAGAAGTCAAAGTCACGGTAAAGAGCATTTAATCAAATAATAATATCTATTGCAAATAATTGATTTATAAAATTTAAAAAAATAAGCCCTAAATTCAGGGGGCTTACATGACTTAAACAAAATCCAACAGATGTTATCATGGGAATCCATGGGGGATACAAAAGTGAGGGGATGCTCCTCATATATATATACTAGTCATAACCCGTGCCCATAGGGCATGGTTCATTTAAGGTATTCCCCCTCAAAATCTTGGACCCCCAATTTTAAACGAACAATAATAATTTTGAGGCCCCCATCAAAATATTAAATTCCAACCACTGCTGGATGTAAATTTTTTTTGGATTCCCCATAAAACCCCACTCTCAATAATGCTCATCCACAACCATTATGAGGCCCCCATCAAAATATTAAATCCCAACCATCAAAATATTAAATCTCCATCTTTGGATTCCCCATAAAACCCCACTCCCAATAATGCTCTTCCCCATAAAACCCCACAACCGTTCATTCACCAAGATTAAATCCCAACCACTCTTTATCTTGGCACAGTCAGCCCTAGGATTCAAAAACCTTTGTGTTTTGTATAATATATATATATATATATATATATATATATATATATATATATATATATATATTACAAAACACAAAGGTTTTTGAATTCTAGGGCTGACTGTGCCAAGATAAAGAGTGGTTGGGATTTAATCTTGGTGAATCAACGGTTGTGGGATTTTATAGGAAATCTAAAGAGTGGGGTTGAGTGGGATTTTATGGGGAATGAGTATTATTGAGAGTGGAGTTTTATGGAGAATCCAAAGAGTGGGGTTTTATGGGGTTTTAAAATTGGGGGTCCAAGATTTTAGAGTATTAGACATTATTGTGTTAGAGTATTAGACATTGTCTCGGCTCCTAGAGACACGAGAGCAACTGCCATTGCAGCTGTCCCTTCCTAACACCAAGAGGCATGGTCCTCTTTGAACCATGTCACCAACTCTTCGGAAAATGAAAGGTCAATTGACCCATCAAATAAATACAAAACCGAAGGGAAAGAAATATCTCGGTGAGAGAGATGGAAAGGGACGAGAGGGCTCTCTCTTTCTTAAAATCTCGAGAGCTCACTCCAGAAGAGCCCACCTAAGAGAAATACTCCAGAGGAAGAGAGGAAAGAGAAGAGAGGCTCACCGAGGTTAGCGGTGGTGGCGCGGTTCGAGACGAAGCCGGAAGACTTCGTGGACGTCGTCGGAGCTACAGGGTCGAGCATATCTGGTCCCCGAGCACTCGACGAGGCACGGTGACGACTAGATCTGGGTCGGTGGCTCTCGGCGGTCGAGGTGGTTGTGACCGGTGGTGGACTGATGGTGGGTTGGGTCAGTGAATGATGGTGATGATGCTGTTGATGTAGAGAGTGGTGCTCGATTGATTGGCTAGGGCTGGTGGTGGCGGTGCTCGGTTGATTGGCTAGGTCTGGTGATGGCGGTGGCGGTGGCAGGGATTTGGGAGTAGTGGTGACCGGTGGGGTGGTGGTGAGACTGGTGGTGATGGGTGTGGACGGTTCTGTGGGTTGAGGGGGTGAGGAGGAGACAGGGAATGATGGTGCTGGAGGCTGGTGGTGTAGGTCGGGAGGATAGTGGGGGTGAGGGAGAACATGGGAGGAAGAGAGGCAGGTTGGTGGCGAGGCTCGCCGGAGTTCGGTCGGCATGGCGGCGGCGGACAGGGCAGTAGCTGGTCGTGAGAGAGAGAGTCAGGAGAGAGATTTTTGGATGTAATAAAATATTGTGGGTCCCAGTATTTTAATTATTTTAATTAGAAAGAATGGAGTGTTCTCCAAGATTCAATGGCACATCTGTAATATCTGATAGATCTAGGAGTATTTGGCAAAGGCTGCCAACAGACTCAACAACTACTAACTAATCTTCAATTAGTAACTAATAGCAATTAAGACTACACAGTTAATTAGCTAACTAATTAAAAATAAGACTAAATAAATAATTATTCTATTTAACAATTATTCTCTTACCAATTTTATAGGTCCACAATTCAAGCTAAGCTTGGTAGGCAATTTAGCATAACAAGTCCAAAGTTTGATAGGCTCACAAATATTAATAATCAATAAATAATTCAGCAATTTAGAAAAGTGATAATCTCTATCATTCAATTCAACTGAAATTTTCCTTTTTTTAACTGGAGCGTAGCAGGAAAAAGCCTAAATTTCTCATGAGGCAAAAAACATATATTGCACGAATACAACTAGGGAAGCAAAGAACAAGTATGTCAGAATGTCTGTGTCATGTTCAATTGTGTCCAACGTTATGCGACACCAATAAGTAACTGTGATTTTAGGAAGGGGAAAAAACCTAAATTTAAGCCTCACAAATATTAATAATCAATAAATAATTCAGCAATTTAATAATTCAGCAATTTAGAAAAGTGATAATCTCTATCATTCAATTCAACTGAAATTTTTCTTTTTTTTAACTGGAGCGTAGCAGGAAAAAGCCTAAATTTTCCATGAGGCAAAAAATATATATTGCACGAATACAACTAGGGAAGCTAAGAACAAGTATGTCGGAATGTCTGTGTCATGTTCAATTGTGTCCAACGTTATGCGACACCAATAAGTAACTGTGATTTTAGGAAGGGGAAAAAACCTAAATTTAAGCCATTTTTAGCTAATTGTTCGTATCTCCATCATTCAATTCCACTAACCTTTTTTTTTAGCTGGAATATATCAGAAAAAAAATGGATGAGAAAAAAAACTAATATTTCAAGGACATGAATAAGAACGCAACGGACAAGTACATAGTGCCCTGCCACGTCACTATGCAAGAAGACACCAAATTTGAAGTTTCCGTGCTTTTAGTAAAAGATTCAAAAGAAAACCCTACATTTAAGCCATTTTTAACGAAGTGTTTGTATCTCCATCATTCTTTTTTTTTTAAACCAAAGCCGGTGGACGACTCCACCCGACCTTGGCCCGGAGGCCGTGGCCACCGCCACCCAGCCACCTCCGTGGGAGGGAGGGCTCGAACCTAGACGAAGCCGGGAGACTTCGTGGACGTCGCATTTTGAGGGGGAATACCTTAAATGAACCATGCCCTATGGGGAATCCAAAGAAGTGGTTGGGATTTAATATTTTGATGGGGGCCTCATAATGGTTGTGGATGAGCATTATTGAGAGTGGGGTTTTATGGAGAATCCAAAGAAAATTCACATCCAGCAGTGGTTGGAATTTAATATTTTGATGGGGGCCTCATAATTATTATTGTTCGTTTAAAATTGGGGGTCCAAGATTTTGAGGGGGAATACCTTAAATGAACTGTGATTTTAGGAAGGGGAAAAAACCTAAATTTAAGCCATTTTTAGCTAATTGTTCGTATCTCCATCATTCAATTCCACTAACCTTTTTTTTAGCTGGAATATATCAGGAAAAAAATGGATGAAAAAAAAAACCAATATTTCAAGGACATGAATAAGAACGCAAAGAACAAGTACATAGTGCCCTGCCACGTCACTATGCAAGAAGACACCAAATTTGAAGTTTCCGTGCTTTTAGTAAAAGATTCAAAAGAAAACCCTACATTTAAGCCATTTTTAACGAAGTGTTTGTATCTCCATCATTCTTTTCTTTTTTTTTTAAACCAAAGCCGGTGGACGACTCCACCCGACCTTGGCCCGGAGGCCGTGGCCACCGCCACCCAGCCACCTCCGTGGGAGGGAGGGCTCGAACCTAGACGAAGCCGGGAGACTTCGTGGACGTCGCATTTTGAGGGGGAATACCTTAAATGAACCATGTCCTATGGGGAATCCAAAGAAGTGGTTGGGATTTAATATTTTGATGGGGGCCTCATAATGGTTGTGGATGAGCATTATTGAGAGTGGGATTTTATGGGGAATCTAAAAAAAATTCACATCCAGCAGTGGTTGGGATTTAATATTTTGATGGGGGCCTCATAATTATTATTGTTCGTTTAAAATTGGGGGTCCAAGATTTTGAGGGGGAATACCTTAAATGAATCGTGCCCTATGGGCACGGGTTATGACTAGTATATATATATATATATTAATCTTGATTGTGTCTATAAGAATTTGATGTTTTACTTGTATCTAGAAGTCAATGTATATAGACACAATCAAGATTTATATATATATATATATATATATATATATATATATATATATATATATATATATATATATATATATATATATATTTATATATATTTATATATATATATATATATATATATATATATATATTATATATATATATATATTTCAAAATATATATATATATATATTTTGCCCGGGGGAAATATATATTTTGCCTGGGGGCCGTGGGCGAACCACCTAGCCGCCCCCGTGGGGGCTTGAACTCCGTCCGATGTCCCAAGTGCCGGTGCGCCTAGCCACTTGAGCTACAAGCGCCATATATATATATATATATATATATATATATATATATATATATATATATATATATATATATATATATATATATATATATATATATATATATATATATTAGCTGTTGGAAATAAAAAAAATTTAATCTTATTTTTTCTTGAGGGAGAAATTAAACAATATTTTATTTTTATAAGACCCTAGGATGACATTGTTCATGACTAAAATAGTAGGATCAAAGTATGAATTTTAAGATGCACCAAATCTCCTTGATCAAATGGTCAAAATTGATCATAAATGTCTAGTATGACCTGACTGGAGTGACACGAAAATTTAAGTTTCTGATTATATTGGGTTAGAGTTATGTACACTTTAATACCAATCGTATATTAAAAATGAATAGAAAAAATGAGCAGCTACAATAGGAAAACTAGAATGGACGACCAATGATAGGTATAGAAAATTAGATTTGTGACTAATTTATGCAATTTTTTCCTCTAAATTATTATTATCTGTTTGAATTAAAATTTTCTAGTCAATTTTGACTCCGCTGTATCCAAATTCTGGCTACGCCACTGAAAGGTCATCAACAATAGCGGTTTCTATCTGTTATATTTCTATGGTAGAAATTATTTTTAGAAAAAAAACTTCTACTAAATTTCTATTTCAATTTTTATGCTATTATCCTATGGCATAGGATGGAAAAATTCTACGAGATCATAGAAAGTTTTCATATTGGACCACACTTACAAACTAAATCATAAATTTTTTTATATAATATTCTTAATCTTAATATTAGACAATACCATATAGAGAAATTGGGAAGCATCGTAGAGTATTTGTGTTTTGGGTGCAATTTCCTGGACATAAACTCTATCAATTAGAATATAATTTTTTATCTATATTACAATGTATGTCAAATAGGATAGAAATTCAATTTTAGAAATTCTCATTGGACATAGTCTAATTTTTACACCCAAATGATTCAATTCCTAATTTTTATAATGTTTCCAAATACAATTTTGCTTTTATAGAAATTATAATTTTCTAAAATAGAATTTTTTTTTCTTTATGCGAATCAAACGAGGGTGTAACCAATTAGTCCTTGAACCAATAACTTGTAACCCAACCCTCAATTGTAAACACACATTATATGTGGCAAATTATCGTGTCATCCTACTTGCGAGAAATTATTAAGTGTTCCGGACTCATCACTGGATGTGCTGAATGGTGAGCCCGGTCCAATAAAAAATTGACACTTGACAAATGATTTGTTCACCAAAAAAACTCCACGTCAGAAAAGAAAACGGAAAAGTTAACAGTGATGTTAATTTTTCATTCACTACTACATTATATCACCAATTATTTACCAAGTGTCAATTCTTTGTTGGATCGAACTCACCGTTCAGCACATTCAGTGGTGAGTCCAAAATACCTAATAATTTCTCCTACTTATAGGGTGTGAGGACAGGGTCCACGTCAAGTTGTTGGAGGCAACACAAACATGGGTGCTTACTCTAATTTATAGTAATTTTGTTCTAGTGAGATGTTGGTAGTATCATAGTGGAGCAATTGCCTCAACGATTATCACTTTGTTTCTCTAGTTTTAAAATTAATTTCGTATGGGCAAATCTCATGAACGAAGCCAGGATTTTAACATAGGAGGGTCAATAGATCAGATATTTAGACAAAAAAAATTGACGAAAACAAGTGGGAGACCAATAGAATAGTTCAGACATTGAAAATTTTGACAATTTTTTTTTTTACACTAACTTTTTTTTTACAAGGGATTTAAATCACGGTGAGACCGTGGTGCTATATATACAAATCTTAAAAAATATTATGTTAATTAAACTTCAATAATAAAAAATATATTCAAATTCAAACAAAAATGAGCAAAAAAAGGAAGTCAATATTTTCAAAGTGTTAGAAAAGAGGAAGAAAAAAGTGTACATATTCAAAATATAAGAGTAAAATACATTAATTAACAAAGATGTGGCTCAAACTTATGCTCTCTTATTTTAAAGTCCAATGCACTACCACTAGAGCTAGTTTACTATTTGTACAATAGGAGGTCAAGCTAATATATATTTAGAAACTACATAAATTTTTTATACAGTAATCGATATTCAAAAGAAAAAATTGGGGGGGGGGGGGGGGGGGGGGGGGGGGGGGGGGCGGGGGGGGGGGCGTGGCCCCCTTTGGACCCTCTATAAACCCGTCCCTGATGGCCCCTACTTGCCCCCGGTGGCTTCATTTATGAGCAATCCTAATCTTACAACAAAAAGTGGTGGTAAAAATTTACAATCGTCACGCGGCTGTCATAGTTTTCTCTTTCCATGTGGGGTAGGGGGGAGGAGAGGGAGAGAGAGGAGGGGGGGGGGGGGGGGGGGGGGGGGGGGTGCAACTCATAAAATGGTTGTTGTAAGCTTTTACAACAAACTTTGATTGTAAGCATGGCTTTATCCATTTCATATTGTCCCTTTCCTATTTGAACATTTGTCATTAATGAAATTTTGGGACCCTTCGTCCCAACATCTGCCTAGAAGTATTTTAGATCATGTCATGTCATGTTATATGTTTGAGATTTGAGAGTAGAGGACCGGTCACTTCCTATCCTCTAGAAATTATTCAGTGGAACAGATTTATCTGCAGTGATGAATCTTAAATCGACTAAATTAGAGAAAATAAAATAAAAATCATGCGTTATTATACTATTGGAAGAAGGGACTAGGGCTCACCAGTCACCATGATGAGCCCGTCCCACTAAATAACTTCTCCCTCTCCTTTTTCTTTCTACCAAACGTTTCAATCATTCAATTGTCTAACCTTTTTTCCATATACCATAAAAAACTATATGATTATCACGGTGATCATACACAAGAGCAGTCCGTTTCTGACATTCTAAATGTCATGTCCAAATACTAAAAAGAGCCTTTTAAACCATTCTAAAAATATAAAAAATTCACATTAGTAATACATACATAAGTTCAAAAATTTAGGATATACCATTTTCTGGGAGGTTTGTGATCGTACATGTTGTATTCCCTCGAAAGCGATTTTACTGGAGAGTTCTTATAGTTTTCATAGTACAAAAACATATGTCATCTTGATTTTAGCTTTAGATTGGGTGAAAATGACACGTGATAACTTTTGAGAGAAATGACGAATAGGAATGGTAACGAGGCGGGTAGAGACCGGGGGACCAAACCCCCATCTCCGCCCCCGAATAGCTTTTGAATTTCTATCTTCATTCCCGTTCGGGTTCAATTTTTTTATCCCTATTCTCATTCTTGTTAAACAATGCACTCTCCGTTCTCGTCAACACTTTTGGGGTCGGGTTTTCCCATCCCATCCCCATATATCATCTCATTGATAAATTTTCTTGTATTGTACAAGCTTTAAAACAACCGTTAGATTCGGAAAAAAATTGTCATCCCTAATAATGAACATCCATACTAGTTCTGGTGAGTGAAAAAAAATAGATAAAATAAAAAAAATAAGGCAAATGTTAAAGGCCACCCCCAAATTACTAAGGACAACCCTCCTACTAAGGGCAACCATGATTTTTTTTTTTTTTTTTTTTACTAAGAGCAACCAAAGTTGCACAAGTTTACTAAGAGCCACCGAGAAAAAAAAAATCTGTGAAGCCCTGCAGTCAGCCATCCTCGACGAGGTCTTCCGCACCTACTAGGGGTGCAACTCGGGCGGGTAATTGGGTCGGGCTTGACGTCAACCCGAGCCCAACCAGATGAATCATAAGCCTAACCCGAGCCCAAGCCCGGCCCGACCTCGGGTTCAACATATGAAGCCCAAGACCAGGCCCGGAGGATCGGGTTGAACTCGGGTTGGGTCGGGTCCATCGGGTTTATCGGGCTCTAATATAATATTTGAAATAATTTTAAACAAAAGTAATATTAAACACAACCAAATAGCAATCAAGTATTGGTCATTACAAAATACAAACTGAAATAAGATTCAGGAGAATGAGTTGAAGAGTTTGTGTGGAGAATTTAGATTTAAACTTTTTATTTAAGAAGTATGAAACTATATATATATATATATATATATATATATATATATATATATATATATATATATATATAGGAAGCGGATCAAAAGCCCCCCTTAGAAAATTTCCCTAAAAACCTCCCTCACTCTTAGCCGTAATTTAATGTTAATATTAATGTTAATGTTAATATTTATGTTAATATTAACATTAAATACTAAAATTAACATTAAACTTAACATTAAAATTAATATTAACATTAACATTAACATTAACATTAATATTAATATTAATATTAACATTAACATTAACATTAACATTAACATTAACATTAATATAAAAATAAAAATTAATATTAACATTAACATTAATATTAACATTAAATTACGGCTGAGAGTGAGGTTTTTTTTTAGGAGGTTTTCTAGGGGGACTTTTGATCCGCTCCTTTGTCAGTTTATATGTGAACTTGTCTTTGTACGCTTGCCCATTTCATTTATTGAAGTATTTTAAAACTTGCATAGAACTTTCTCAATAGTATGTTGGCTTCCAAGTTTTTCAACAAGTGGTCATTTTTCACGTTTTTAGATGAATTTTATTCTAGAATAAAATTATGTGGAAGCATGTTTCCTTCTAGCTTCTAGAAGAAAGATCAAGTTGCAACTTAGAAAGATTGATAATGTTAAATTCTGCACCAACTCTTTACTATAGAAGGGTAAAAGTTAAAAATTGATAATAGTATTAATTTGCCTTGTCCATAGACAACATTTCAAGTACCTCAATTAAGTCGGGTTTCGGGTTCGTCGGGTAACCCGACACATGAACCCGAGCCCAACCCGATTGTTGATCAGGTTCAAATATTTTAACCCAAATCCGAGCCCGAACCCAAGTATCTTCAACCATAACCCAACCCATTAACGGGTTTATCCGATTGGGTTCGGGTTTAGCCCGCCAAAGTTGCACCCCTAGCACCTACTCCGACTTCGTCCTCCCCGGCACAGCCGGGCTCTCCCTCCCGGGCCTCCTCCGCACCTACGACGACGGCGCCGGCGACGTCGACGCCCTCTCATTCTCTCCCGCGGGGACCTGGACGCCACGCTCCCTCCTCCTCCGCCGCGGACGCTCCCTCCGATTCTGCCTCCGCTGCCGCCGCCGACGTCGCGTTCGACTCCACGTGGGCGCTCCTCGACGACCTCGACATCCTCCTCTAGCGGACGGTGGGAGGACGAGGGAGGAACCCTTCGACGGGCACATGGCGCTGGGAAAAGGATGAGAGTGTGAGTAGTTTTTTCTTCCATTTCCTTCTCTCTGACTCTCACTATACTTTATATTATATATGAGAGTGTATAAAAAAATTACTCACACTCAGTGAGGGGGAAGGCTTTCATCTCTCGCCGAGAAAAAAAAAGCACATGGCGCTGGGAAAAAATTACTTCTCTCTGAGGAGGAAGGCTTTCATCTCTCGCCGAAAATTTTTTTTTGTGAAAAATTGCAGGCAAGTCCTGCAGTTACTGTTGGTGGCCCTTAGTGTTTTCAAAATGGCAAACTTGTAATTTTTTTAAAAATTTGAAGCTGGTGGCCCTTAGTAATTTGGGGGTGCCTTTAACATTTGCCAAAAATAAACAGCATATCCTTTTTTTTCTTTCTCAATATTCAAAATAATTTCTTTCCACATTACAATATATAAAGGATCCAAACACGTCATAATGCCAAAGCCCATTGTCCAACCCATTTAAGCCCATAGCAGTATAAACCCTAAATTCCCAAATTTCCCGCTCTCAATTCCGTGATCTCCGGGAATTAGGTTAGCCATACTTGTTCCAAGAGAAATTTGTGATTTTTTAATGGAAACCCTTCAATTTTCCCAGAAATTCTTGGTAAGCAAGCTGCTTCTGAAGTGTTCAAGCTAGTTTTGTTCCTAAAAAATAACCAGGAATTCTCATATTCTTGTTTTTTTGTTCAAATTAAGTAAATGAGCTCATGCCCAGCTCGAGAAATCCCAAAGTCGACCCCTTTTTGAAGTTTTGAGAAGAAAGGAAGCAGCTTTGTTCACAAAATGGAGCAACGGGAGCCCAAGTGAGTACTTTTTTTTAAGACTCATATTTATGTTTAAATTGTTTTATGTTATAAATATTTCAAGGAAGTGATCATTGCATTGCTTGTTGCCTGTATAGATTTAGCGGATTCCTTAGCCAGTATGATATTTGTGGTAAGTTAAATGTTTTAAGTATTTGCTATGTTGCAAGTTCACGAATACGACACAATATGGATAAGACGACACGGGTACGACATTGATTTTGGTGTGTCATACTGTATTTTTATGAGTGCATGTGTTGCGTCTGACGCGGAGAACCATCGATATCCGGAGTGTCCGTGCTTCTAGAGTATTTGACATGTTATCAAGATGTCGACTTTCATATTTGTTAGCTTTTTCATTGCTATTTACGGGGAAATAAACGAATTTGATAGAGAATGGTTTCAATGTAACAATTACTAGTTGTTTAGTTATGTCGAGACATATCTACTTGCTCAGATTTTGGTACTTCCATGCCTTTATAATTCTTACTGGATACTGAGAGTATGTGAGAAGCCTTTCCTTTTGTTTTTTTTTTTTGCCAAGTTTTTCATTGAGAAGCCTACTTCTAAAAGAAGATATTGATGCTTGAAACTTCTAAAAGAAGATAGTGATGCTTGAAACTGAGAACCACATCAAGTGCTAAATTGATTGTGTCAAAGGCCTTGAATTTCAGGATAATGTGTCAACTCTTTTATAATGGCAATGACACATGTTTTCTTTTTGTGCCTTACTGTTTTTAGTGCAATATAGCACCAAACACTAGTTCCAGCATCAGAAGTAACCAACTGCTGAAGCACAACGTACTTAATATTTGCAAATGAAACTTTGTTTATGAATATTGGTTATCGAAGCATCTAAATATTGGGTTAAAATTGGTCGCTGAAGTGTCAGAACTCATGAAGGATGTTGATACTTGACACTCAACGTCAAACTCCAAAGTTAGTTAGCGATTTTTGTGTTATGAATATATATGTGAAACAGATGTATTACAGGGGAAAACAGGAGAAAGTTAACCTTCTCCATTAAAGTGATCATATAGATGAGTTGACATCCTTGTACTCGGACCAAGTTGTAAATGTCACACGAGACATGTATTAAGACCGAGTTAAATTGGATTAATCTGAATCCTAGGTGCATTATATGTCGGACAACTTTATCATCTATCTATAATCTACTTGTGCTTCCTCTTTTTTTTTTTTTTTTTTGCCCCTCTACTATTGTATGCTTAGTCCATTTTTTTTCTTAAACAAAAACGAAATGTCTGTTGGGCGCGTGCGGAAGCGTTTGCCAATCCACCTGACCAAAACCAACCACCGTCTAACGGACACCAAACACAAGAGAAGACAAGTATATGGCGGTGACGTACGTCACCTGGATAAATCTCAACCTTTAATAACTCAGATGAAATTACAAGATTGACAGAACTCATGTTGAACCCTTTGCTCTAATAGGTTCAACCCCCTCACCACTCTCAAGAAGAAAAAACAGAAGATTACAATTGAGATCACTCACCAACCCGTAGCAATCTCCCTAACTGAAGTTGACGACTTCTCGATTAGTTCTTCTTCTTCCTTCTGTCTTGGATGGCGAAGTCCTAAGAGCAAAGTACGAACTTTCTCTTAGATTTTCTTGTGGACAAGCACCTCAAATCTCCACTTTTGTACTTTGTGTTTATTTTTTGTGCCTCCACCCTTACCCCATATATATAGGATAAGAAAAATCCTATTTTAGGTTATAATATGATTTCTTAATTAAGAAGCCCTCAAATAAGAATCCTATTACACCTAAAATAGTCCATCAATTATCCTATTTTACTTCATAATAGAATTTTCTAAAATAAGAATCCTATTATATCTAAAATAGCACAACACCAATTATGGACATCCAAATCTAATCAAATCAAATATTTAATAAGATTTGGATTCCACAAGTATGTTGTTACCAAATTTAAACTGGACTCCAACAACCTCTCCCTCCAGTTTGATGAGAGGGTATTGACCCCATGGGTCCTCAACCGGACTCCATGCATGTTGTCCCACGACAGAATTCTTGCTCCCTATTCCACCGATTTTCGATCTCCCGATTTGCTTTGCATCTTTCTTTGTCTCCAGCTTCTCGACCGTTACGTCGACGCTAGCTGCCATGCGTAGCACCTCCTGCACCACTGGAATCCTGTCGATATCAATGGCACGACCAAGACCGAAGTCCCTGACGATCAGCCTCACCGTAAGTCTTGGCTGCCTGTCTCCGACTTCCGTCTTCCACCGGAAAGTGTTAACGTTCCGACGAACTTCTTCACCCTTGGCTGGCCCAACCAAGCGGACGGTGCGGTTCTCACAAGATTCGAACTCCTGAACCTGCCCACCTTCGTATCGGAACTTGAAGCTTCCCCATACACATGCGTCCTCGAGCAGAACATCACGCACTGTGCATGCCGTCGATGACCCACAGCTCCGCTTGAACTGTGTGAATGATGATGCTCCCGCCTCAGATTAAGTTTGCTGCAAAACTTGATCTTCTTCCTGGCTTCAAACTGCTGAAACCAATGTCGCTCCGTGAAGATTTGGCAAACCACCTGCGCCAAATCTGGATCCGTAGAGCAACCCCCACCTGGAGACCAACCAACTGTCATGGGACCGACAGACTGACCCTCAATCTTTGACTCATCACTATCGTCGCTTTGTCTCGACGAACCGAATCCTCCGTAACCCTCAAAGCATCTAGAAGCCCCTCCTCAGCAAGTTTTCGACGATCCACCTCCTGTCGAACACCCCTCGAGCCTCTATCCGGTGTCTGTGGCCTGCCTGTACAACTCAGCGGCTTGAGCCTGTACATGCCACAACACAAATCTTTTCGAGCCAGCTGTTGGGAACCCTTCGCAAGTATCCAAGCTTTGCTCCCAAACAGACCGCGACAACCATCATCTGCCAGCCTTCCTACCAAAATCAAGTTGTAGCGCAAACTCGGTACATGTCGTACACCCCTGAGGACGAGTTTCTCACCAAACTCCGTCGTCAAGGGCACATCACCGATGCCTACAACTGCAGCCATCCCCTTGTCGTTCATCTTTACACGTCCAAACATGCCGTCGCGATATGACGTGAAGATCCTCCTATGCGGAGTGGCATGATACGATGCCCCCGTGTCTATGATCCAGTCGCCATCATGCCACATGCCACAAGGTTCCTCTGCGTCGGTCGCTGCGATGATGATATCTCCTATTGCTATGAGATTTTTGTAGAAGCATGGAATTGCAGGCGTATCCACATGCCAGAATTCCTATGCGCCTAACATTACATGCGCCAGGTGCTTAGATGAAGTACTTGGCATAGCAGACAGTAAAAGTATAAACATCAAAAGAAGATTTTTATTTCATATAAAAGTCTATTACATGTCTAAAAAAGGGCTTTACAAAGGAGAATTTCTACAAAAAAAAAGATCCTAAGACTACAGCCAGGCGCAGCAAACTGCCATGCGCCTCCCGCCAGGCGCATCATCAGTCAGGCGCATCACTTTAGCGTCTCAGTCAGGCGTGGCTCTTCAGCGTCTCAGTCAGGCTCACCACTTCAGTGTCTCAGTCAGGCGTATCTATTTCAGCGTCTCAGTTATGCGCATCATGAAGTCTCAGCATATGCGCTCTACTTCGACCCGATCAAGTGCTTCGACTAATGAAGCATTTATTGAGCAGAACCAGAGTGGGCAACACCCCACTCTAGCTGGAGGAAGAGCTCTCCAAAGCCCAAGGAAGAGGAGAGCACCGCAATTCCGATCTGCGGCTAAAGGAGCAGCTTTCAACACAACCAGAGTGGGCAATATCCCACTATAGCAGGAGGAAGAGCTCTCCAAAGCCCAAGGAAGATGGGAACACCACAATTCCGATCTGCGGCTCTTCCAGCATAACGGAGACATGGCTCGAGCATCCCGATCTTTGGATGCAACAGGCACCTTCCGCCTGCCTCAGAAGTCCGCGATTCCGATTTTTGGATGTAACAGTCACCTTCAAGTGCATGAATGAAGACAATTCGTCGCATCTTCACCCTCGGGAGTATCTTGTCAACAGAATGTGCTCGAGCAAATAAGTTCATTCGGGAAGACGTGAGAAAACGAGAAGCAAACTCTCTCCTTGCTGCTATTTATAGGCCGGGCAAATCAAACCCATGTGCCAAGTGGCGGGCTCTCCGAATCCCGTGCAATGAATTTGCATTTACGGTGATGAATCTGACGCTTCGAATTCGGCCAAGTCAAAACGGCTATTTAAAGCACTCGAGGAACGCAACAGTCGGACCAATAAAGACGTGTCATGCAAATGGATGCGTCGGTCAGATGCCGTGCATCGTACAGACGCGCCCGTCGGTACCAAGCGCCCTGTGTGGATGCGCCCAACAAAGCACAGATCCATGCGTCCTAATCAACATGGACCCATGCGCCTAGTGGAACGCAGTTCAATGCGCTCACTCAACAGCCCATCACCCGTCAAAGAACATTAAATGCTAAAGTCCTGACACGACAGCAGCCATGCCTCGATGACAGAGCAGCAACAGCTTTTACAGAAAACGAAACGCCGCTGACGTCAGCATCATCATTACTCTCTTCCGGCGGTTACAAGCCACGTGGCCGCCCAACCATTCGCATGCGCCTCCGCAGCCATGCGCCCAAACCTCTGCATGCGCTTCAAGAGCCATGCGCCTCAGACCCTCCTCTGATCCCTAAAGACAGAGGTTAAGTCGCTACTGAAGTTTCGCATGCGCCTCAAAAGCCGTGCGCCCAGACTGATTCGTGACTCCTGAAGGTTGCGAGCCAAAGTCTTTTCATGCGTCCAACCCCAGGCGCATCCTATCAGATTACCCTCCACTAAATCCGAGATCTTTGAGCTACGGACACGCGCCACGTGTCCTTTGACTCAATTCAGCCTATGAAGGGGTGCTAATCACCCAAGATCTCAGCAACTGAAAGATCCTCTCCTCTGCTACGTCCCAGCCCACAAAAGCAGCATGAAGGATTCAACCCACAAATGATGGTGCATCATCCATGCGCCTCCCGCAGCTTCAACCACGTGGCGTCCCCACGTACAGGCGCATCCTACATATGCGCGCATGAGCAGCCAGCCTGCAAGCTATAAATAGAGGGATCATCTCCTTCTTCCACACGGACAGAGAGACCTACATACACACACAGTGAGAGAGACAGATATAGACACTCAACGTCTCCTTCCTCTCCGCAAGCTCCAGCACCCAGAGCAACTCAGACCTTCAGAGAACCGAGAACCGTCGTCAGATCGTCAACGGAGTCAACGCATAACCACTCGCTCCATCGACACAGGGACCCAGATAAACAAAAGTGTACTCCTAGGACTACATCTAAGTCCTACATTGTAACACTGTTCTGTTTGTAATTGAAATTGCAATCAAAAGATTTTAATGGCAAACAAGCTGGCGACTCCGCTGGGGACCTCTTTCTCCTCCGCTGAGAAAGCTGTGTCGCAATCTGACGACGTGAAGGTCGGCTCCTCCCACAAGACGCTGGTCGTACGCCTCAATCAACAGGCGTATGAGGAGTTCATCTCTGAAGGCAGTGCAAGTCCTTCGAAGTGGCTGCCGAAGAAGACTCGCCAAGCCTGGGTGCGTAAGGTCGACGCCCCTGGCACCACCACCGAAGGGATGCGCCGATACAGCCTACCCTTCCCGCTGACGTCTTCAGCAGCCAAGATGCGTCCACTGGTACAGCGCATCTCTCGAGGAAGCGTGGGGCTGACCACATTTTCCAACCATCTTCCTCTCAGACGAGGAAGATGCGTCGACGGAGCAAGGGCGCAGCCAACGCCCTGTGCATTACCTCTGATGCGCCACAGAAGGCATCTGTCTTTGACAGACTCACTCGCTGTCGTGGCGAGGAGAATTTGGACTCTGAGTACTATGCGTCCCAGCGGGCTGGTACGAAGAAGTCCAAGGTACCACGGGCCATGCGCCTCGAACGTGCTATGCCAGCAGCGAGCCAGAGGCATGCGCTCACAATCATGCGCGCTGCCAATGGTAAACTGTACAAGGTTGACTCGGGTGCTTCTGCGCCAGAAACGAGCCGACCTTCAAAGTCCTTGTCACACTTGGGCGCATCTGCTGCGTTTGCAACCAAGTCGTGCAAGGCAAACTCAGTGGTCTTGAACCCCCGCGCCTACATTGGTTGTGCGTCTGAGGCTGGTTCTCTGTAATGCCTGTGGTTCGTATTACGTATTTTGGAATACGTGTACGTATTTTGGCCCGTATTGCATGTCTCCCTGCTTGATTTATATTGGGCATTTCTTTGCTTGGTTCATCTTGGTTCGGTTCGGCTTGTTGGCTTGGTTCGGTTTTGTTGGAGAACCAACCCACCTACCTACCACCACCATCACCATTTATTAACCCCCACTCTTTTCTCTCTCCTCATTTATTCTTCTTCTTCCCCACCATTACTCCTCACCAACCTGAGAGAGGAAGGTGTAGGCAAGTGCATCTTGCTTCATGGGAGAACCCCATTTTTATTGTTCCACTGTCTTCCTCATGTGTTTCTAACCCACTTTAGTACTTAGCATTTTTCATTTCTGTAGTTAATTTCTTGTAGATCTAGTTTTGTGGTATTTTCGGTTTTCAGAAATTTTGATCTATCAAACCTGCTTATTTTTGTTATTTGATGGTTCCATGTTGTAGAGAATTCTATTTTGCCCAAATTTGACCTACAGGAGTCTGGATTTGGGTTCCTATTGTTGTTTGGTAGAGCATGGAGGCCATGGTATTTTCCATGGACATGTTCTCTGTGGGAGCCATTAATTTTACTTCTGGCAGCATGAACATTTTAGCTCTGAGCCGCATGAGCATTAATTAATTGCATGGTCCTTTTATTTTAGTTGCTTGCATGCATTTGCATGCAACTTGCCTGAGCCGCATATGGCCATTAGATAATGGCTGGCCGCATAGGCCAATTGTTAATGCATTAAAATATATCATGGCTACATAGGCCATTTGTTTGCTGGCCGCATAGGCTATTAATTATTGATTCTGGCCGCATATGGCCAATGCCATTCTTGGCCGCATGGCCATTCTTTTGCTGAGCCGCATATGGCCATTGGCCATTTCCCAGCCGCATAGGCTATTGGCTCAATAGCTGGCCGCATATGCTCCCCCCTCCTCCATTTAAAAGCTTAGCCGCATATTGCATGCATTTAAATAGCCGCATATGCTTTGCTAGGAACACTTGCCGCATGGCCTATGCATGCATTTGCATTCGTGCTTGCATGCTTATATTTAATGCATGCGTTGCATTTGTGCTTGCATGCTTATATCAGCTTGCATGCATATGGCCATTTCATTAATATATATTTAATGCTTATATCAGCCTTTAGTTTATTGCCATGAATTTGCAAGCATTTGCTTGCATGCATGGCTTGATTTCATGCACCTGGCCGCATGGCCCCTTGACTAATTACATGTATTACATACCTCTGCATGCATTGCCAATTACTTAGCCGCATAAGGCCTATTGCCTTTGTTGAGCCGCATAAGGCCTATTGCCTTTGCTGGCCGCATAAGGCCTATAGCCTTGCTGGCCGCATAAGGCCAATTGCATCATGGCCGCATGGCCTACAACTTGCTGGCCGCATGGAATTATTGTGGCCGCATGGCCTTTAGTTAATTGGTAGCCGCATGCATTTGCATGGCCATTAATTGTAGCCGCATGCACATTTATGTGCTTGGCCGCATGGACATTTATGTGCTGGCCGCATGAAATTTTTCCTGAGCCGCATGAGTCCTCTACAGCCCTTGTCCCTTCTAATATTTAATTGCTATATGTATGCTTGTGCCATATTAATTGTTTCCTGACACGATGGTGACCTGTTGTGGTGCACTTTTGACAAATGACATGACATGATAGTGGCCCGACGTGGCGCACTCCTGACAGTGAACTTGACATGATATACTTGACATGATATACCTGACATGATATATCTCGATATGTTGTTGCGACGGCTAACTTGACATGACAAGATTGAATGGCCTGGACACCGTGGATGATTGTGTTTGTACAATTGAACCGATAATGTTTGCATCATGTCTAGGACAAGGATCCCTGAGTACCACGGTCAGGGGTGCCTACTGTAAATGGCTAAGGCTAATAACTAGAATAATTCAGTAGTCATGAGAGATTTTTCCAGTTACAGGCTGTCACTTCCCGTTCCTAGAATACGTATTTTTAATGCATATACTATTATAGGATGTATTTATTTTATATTCGTCATGTACTGCTCTGTATTTAAATTCCTTTAAATTCATGATAATTAATTTCCTACAATTTTATTTCTGCATTTGACTTCCTGCTCTTATACCATGCTTTAGCTTTGCTTTAGGATCGGTTTAGATTGGCTTATTCTTGTGGTTCATTATGAACCGAACCAAACCCCCACCTACCACCACCCCTTCCATTTAAAGCCCATCCCCTTTCTCTCTCTTGATTACTTCACCATTACTCTTCTTCTTCTTCCTCATAACTCTCCCACCAACCTAGGAGAGCTAGGCAAGTGCCAACTTGCTTCTTGATGGATCCCCATTATTATTGTTCCATCATCCTCCTTATTTGATTTTGAGTCTCTTTAGTACTTAGCATTTTCACTTTCCATGGCTTATTTGTTATAAATCTAAGTTTGTTGCATTTTCGGATTTCTTAGGTTTTGATCTAGCAAACTTAGTTATCTTCAAGTTTTGATGGTTCCATGTTGTAGAGAATTTCGTTCTGTCCCATTTTGACCTATGGAAGTTCAGATTTGGGCTTAGAATGAAGGATTTATGGAGTTTGGAAGCAATGGCTTCCAATGGTTCTTCCTCTCGGACAAGTGGAGAAGAAGAACAGTCCCCTGGCCGCATGGGCATTCTAGCCGCATGGGTATGGACATTCCAGCCGCATGAGTTCATTCGTTTGAGCCGCATGAGACTGATTCCAATCCCAGCCGCATGGGCTTAGTCAGCCGCATGAGACTTATCTGCCGCATGAGTTCTTAGCTAGCCGCATATACATTCGGTCCCGCAGCCGCATGGCGCTGCATGACTTCTCAGCCGCATATAGGATTGCACTTATTCTAGCCACATGAAATTAGTTTTCCTTAGCCGCATATAGGCCTGTCCCATGTTCAGCCGCATGGGCGCATGTCCTTTTGAGCCGCATGGGGTTTGCTATCCCCCCAGCCGCATGGAATTTCCTTTGGCCGCATGGTCGCATGTTAGCCGTAGCCGTATGAGACTGCAACCCTTTTTCAGCCGCATGGCTTGGGCATTGCTGAACCGCATGGGGCTATTTCAAATCCCGGCCGCTTAGGCGCATGTTGTCCTAGCTGCATAGGCGCGTGTGGTCCTAGCCGCATAGGCGTATGTTGTCCCGGCCGCATGAATTTAAGCTTCCTTAGCCGCATGATTTCCTGGTCGCATGAACTCTGATTCTAAAGCCTTTTGGCTGATCCTTGTTCCAAATTGACATTGATTGACATTGATTGACCTTGATTAATTAACTTGGCTTTTATTAACATTAATTATTGTCTTGACATTATAATATGATAGTTGGTTATCTCGATTAATAATTGATCATGTATTCCTAGTTGGAACTAAGAGGCTGGCTAGTCGTCTTATTGAATTGAATGAATGAGACACGTTCATATTATGAACTATTATAATCGACTGGCTGGTCCCAAAACATTGGCATACAGATACATGCAGGCTTCAGTTATTTATTTATCTAACTATTACGAAAGCAGCATGTGTACTTTATGGTCAAGGCGTGATTATTCCGTGGTTAGTTTTGATTGTTGCATTACGCTATGTAAGACCTACAACCTAACCGCACTGGTATTGTTAGAGAAATGCATATCGTACCCCGTACGAAAGTACTCATTTGAATGACCATGATCCACGGCATGGGATTTCGCTTAACATAGAGGCTATTAAGTTAAATAAAATAATGATTTCATGGAGAGAACAGATTTCCGAGTTCTTACATGGCAGCCCTCTTGGGACTAGTAGTGCCCGACAGGCCGGCTGGTCCCCACAGATACTGCAAACCTGCCACACGGACATGGAGCGGTATCTGGTTATATTATTTATTGTATATTGTATATTGATGACGGGCGTCCTGCTGGGACTCGTCTAATTCATGATTGGCGCAATTGATTGACTGGATAAACTAGCCTTGCTTGCACATAGTAAAAACTGAGGAATCCTTTATTGCATATATCCAGGATAACTTGGAAATCACAGTAGCAAGCCGTAGTAGTTGAATGGCCGTTTAAATTGATTTGTTTGTGTACTGTATCTACTCTGTTACCTAACTGAGATGATCAGAATGTCAGGACATGACGGGCCAACTTCTGTCCTTGTTTGGTTGGGACGTTGGTTCGAAGTATCGAGATGTTATGTGAATCCCAGTGACAAGCAGATATCTATTATTATATTCTCTTATTTACTGGTTTAATTCCTCATATCGTGTTTCCTTGCGGTACTTGCTATTAGAGGTCTAACCTCTCTGGTTTTGCATGACCAGATCTAGAGCCGGTCCCCGAGGATCCAGCTTACTTCCACCTCCAAGATGGTCAATACTAGAGGGATGATCGCAGGAGGACTCGAGTGGGTTCTTTACTTCACCGCTCGTTTTGTTATTTACTTTATACTTTGCCGTTTGGCACCGACATGTTAGTCGGATCGTCTTGTACCTACTTTTACATAATTGTAACTAAGTCAGGCTGCAGCTGATAACAATTGTGTATACTTTTGTTACACCAATCTGGCTATATTTTGTAAAGCCAGATATCAAGAACATTTTGATTGAGCGTTTGGGACGCCTTACTGCTTTATCTTACATGTTCTCTATTTCTGTTTCTTATTTGAATGATTGAGACAATAGATGTGAAGTGACTATAGTGAGACTTTCATGTAGTATGCACCCCCTCGTCTTATTAGACAGCATTGATCGTATTATACGGTATTCCTCTACCCGTAATACGTAGCTGGCTGAGTCATTCCCCCGCTCTCCAGTATTCTGGTTCTGGGGCGTGATAAGGTTTTAGTGGTGGCCCATGCAGGTCTGATTTCAGACTTGTGGGGTGTTTTGATTTATAGGATGTCTCAATCACACATGTTCCCCCTTGATCTCATGACTCGTTCTCAACTCTAGCTTGACATTCCAGTATCCTTTGACTTTATTGATCTTTCCTGTCCGGTCGTTTGATTGTTCTCTTGTCCCTTTTTAGGGGCACTTCGTCCGCATCTGTCAGAGCCGGACAACAGCAACAAGGGCAACATGGACAACCTGACCAGGTTGGTCAGCAACAAGGGCCAGTACTACCCCAAGAGGCTATTCAAGAAGAAGTGATAGTGGAAGCAGCAGCTGGATCGCAATATCCGGAGGTTCCACCACCACCAACAGTTCCACCTACCCCTGTGGAAGTAGGCACACCGGCCCTTTTGGAGATCATGAGAGGGATGATGGCTACTCAGCAACACCAGATGTTAGCCCAGCAGCGCATGCACGCTCAGTTGCAGGAGCAGAACATACTACTCAACCAAGGGTTGCAGACAGCTTTGGAAAGAGGGGCAAGGCCAGATTCAGGAGCATCTACCAGATTTTGCAAGTTCAACCCCCGCCGTTTCGAGGGCACGGAGGATGCCATCTCAGCAGATGCATGGCTTAAGGATATTGAGGCTATTCTGACGGCAGCTAAGGTACCGGCAGAAGAACGTGTGGATCAAGTGAAGTTGTTACTTCAAGATCTCGCACGTGATTGGTGGGAATCAGAAGAAGTAGGCATCAGACGTCCTGTTGCTTGGGACGATTTTACCGCAAGATTCAAGACGAAGTACTATGGAGTTGTGACGCAGTTTGAGCTACAACAGAAGTTTATCAACCTCAGACAGGCTGGCAAGACTGTAGATGCTTATGCAGCGGAGTTCTGCAGATTGAGTAGGTTCGTCCCAGAGATGGTAGCAACGGAGAGCCAGAGGGCCATGAGGTTCCAACAAGGGTTTCATCTAGAGCTCTTGCAATTGATAGAGGGGCACAATTATCAGACTTTTGACGAAGTATTGACGGCAACCCGAAGGCACGGGATCACCATTCAGAGGCTTGCAGCGAGGACTGGGAGTCAGAAGAGATCCCACAGTCAGATTGAAGGAGGAGGGGGAGCAGCGCCCCGAACAACAACACCATCCCCTGGCATTCGTATCCACGATGTGGCGATGCGAGGGCCAGCACCACCACCAAGGCAACAGCAACAGCAACAGGGGAAGAATCAGCAACCCCCAGCGGGCTGCACTTATTGTGGGAAGATGGGACACACTAGAGATGTGTGTCGGGCATTGAACGGACTATGTTTGATATGTGGAAATCCAGATCATCGGGTTACCACATGTCCCATGAATTCGAGGTCAGGAGGACCAGTGCAACAATTTCCTGTCCTGCCAGCACCAGGGGCAGGACAGTATCGAGGACCAGCGGTAGCAGTGAGACCGTTGGCACAGCGCCCGTTCATGACACAAGCTCAGATGTTTCGGCAGCAGGGACCGCCGATACAGCAACACCAGCATAGACCACCCCGGCATCATCAAGGCAGGGGCCAGCAGCAGCACCAGGCTAGGCCGCAACATGGGAACCAACAAGGAGGTCGAGGGCAGGCATTCACTCTGTCCTTGGAAGAGGCATTAGCATCGGGAGATGTTGTGGCAGGTAACATTCTCGTCGCCTCATATCCCACAGTAGCATTGTTTGATTCGGGAGCATCCCACTCATTTATATCCGCACAATTTGCAACACGGCTAGGAATGGAATTCGAGGCATTGCCAGGAAGGTTAAATATACTCACTAGTAATGGGCTCGTAGGAGTTAGTAGAGTTATTCTAGCATGTAGCGTTGTAGTTTGCGGGCATTCCTTACCCGTCCGGTTGATAGAATTTTCTGTTGGAAATTTTGACGTTATCTTAGGCGTGGACTGGCTGAAAGACAATCATGCGGCAATAGATTGTCGTAGAGGGAGTGTATCTTTTGATATTCTAGGCATGAAGAGGTTCACCTTAGTCAGATCAGTGGCAACTCAACAAGAGCAGGGAGTAGTGACGGCAATGGAAGAAGTTCAAGTTCCGAAGGTAGTTGATGAATTTCTAGATGTATTTCCTGAAGAACTTCCAGGGCTACCACCAGTTAGAGATATTGAGTTCAGTATAGAATTGGCACCTGGAACTAACCCGATATCAGATCGAGTTTATAGAATGGCGGATTCGGAGCAGGCCAAGGTATATCAGCACATAGAAGAATTGAAGGGGACTTGTTCATGATGTCCATCAACGACAAGTTCCTAAAGAAGTACTACTCATGACATCTTTCAGACATGTACTTCCATCTCTACCCAACAAGGGAGTCAGTGGACCTGATCATCAGAGCTCACATACATCTTCCCTTCACAAAAATCCTATGCTTTCGGAACCCAGTTGTTCCATGGCATTCTATCCTCAGTAGAAGAACAACCACGTCCACATTACCTCTGAGTTGCTCCTCTACGTCCTGCAAAGCAGAATCTTACACTACATAAGATTGTGCTGCTTATCATGTTTACCACGTCCACATTACCTCTGAGTAAACATCCCGTACGAACAACCCTCCGTGTTGTCGTACATCGATCGCAGAACTTCCATGTCCATATTACCTCTGAGTAGTTCCGCGTATCCCTCCAGAGTCACTCCTACCACGTCCTTAACACCTCTGAGTAGGAAGATTCTGTCATTTGAACCCCATATTTGCCACGTCCACATTACCTCTGAGCAAACATGTCGGTTCTCTCAAACTTATTATCTGTACCTAAAAACCAAGGTGCGCAAAAGATAATAGGTCCACACAAATCATCAGTTCATGACAGCAAAAATGAACACACCACAAAATTCTTTATTTTTATTTAAAAGTAAAGGATTACATCCCAGCAGAAGTTGCAAACCACAAAAATAACAAAAAAGAGAAACTATAATCCCTAAGCATTACTGGGATTGGCAGAAAGCTCTTCAATCCGATGCCTCAAGTCTTCCGCCCGAGTCTCTGCGGTCGCCAAGACCCGGCGTTCGGCTTCTTGACGCATCACCTCTACAGCTTCGGGGGCAGTATCAGTCTTATACTTCTCGTCTAGCTGTTGCCGCTGGTGGGTCAGGGAAAGATTCTGGTGGGTAAAAGCTGCTTCCTCCTCCTTAGATGCTACATGTTCAGCCTGGACTCGCTCAACATCTAACAAGAGTTGGGCTCGCTGAATCTTCAAGATGGCGAATCTTGGCAGTGACCTCCGCTATGCTAGCTTCCAATGAGGCCCGCAACTCTACCGTTTCCTGCGTGGATTGAGATAGCCTCTCCACCGCAGCCTCAGCTTCGGCCACCTCACGGTCCCAGACAGCCACCGTGGCCTGATACGACGACTCGACTTCAGCTATCAATTTCTCCTTTTCTGCTTCTATCAGAGCAGAAAAGTCATTTCGCCGGATACTCTGAAGCTCGGAAAGAAGCTGGTCGAGCTCGGCCACTGACGCCTCCAGAATATCGGCCATATGATCGTGGCCCTGGTGAGAATGTATCAGACCAATGTGAGGGAGCGCCATGGCTTTCGCCGTCGCGAAACTCCCATTTGCATTCATCACGGTCGATACACCTCTCTGCAGCATCTTGTACACTGCCTCAACAACAAACTTCACATACTCATCCGCGTCTGCCAACACCTGAGGTGTCATAGCAGGAGTTGGAGGAGCTGCTCTGGACGGCGGACCTGAAGAAGACCCACCGACCTCAATCTGCGAGGCTGCAATCTCAACCTCAGCGGACCCTCTCTCGTCAGAGACTTGCACTTCGTCACTAGCCCGAGGTGCCAAAGGGGCCGGATGGGGCGTCGATACTGTCCCCCAAGTGGAAAGAGCAGGAGGTGTGTCCTCCACCACAGGGTCCTTCCCTTATCAGAGCCAATGACGGATGGTCCCCCGACATCCGGGTTGACGATATTATCCCCGGTCGGGGCAAGACGGCTATCCCTTTCATTCGAAGCTACAAGATTCGCCCCTGACAGTTCAACTTCCCGCGGAGCCAGAGTCGGATCACCTGCATCAGCTCCCCCTACAGGGACGGGTGTAGGGCTCGGCAGTGACGTCGACCCTACCACATCAACCTCCACTTCCGAGGCAGGAGTAGGGCTCGGCCACGAGGCCTCATGTGCGACCAGCGCCTCAGTACCACGACCGGGAAGAAGCCCAGCCGGCAAATTCTTGTCAGAGACGTCTCCACTGGACGCGATCTCTCTGGCAGCTTGATCAACATCTTCTTGCGAGCCATCGTCAGAAGAAGACGAGCTCCATACTTCCTCCTCGTCTGGGAGGACTTTTCCCACAACTTCCCTTGAGGCCTCGATGCTCCCAGGCACCACCTCAATGGATAGTTCTACTCCCGGTCGAGGCTCCACGCCACCCTCCTGAGGGATCGACCGAGAGACCTCAGCAACCTGAGGCGCAAGTACATCTTCAGATTCCCTTTCAACGTATTCTGGAGGTACCGAAACCTCCACAGAAGCGACGTCATCAGCGCTCCCTTCCCTGGAAGGCGCTATAATCGGAGGGATGCGCTCGTCGGAAGAGCTCGCCACCTCCTTCGGCCTACTAATACTCGGTTTCGAAACCCGAGATTTCTTCTTCGGCACCTTCTAAAAGAGAAAGGAGGACATAAGTCGCAGAAATCAAAGAACAAAACAGATTATGTGGGACGTCTTTACCTCAGCAGGAGCTGATTCCGTTGGTATCACAGGTGGCGCTCCTGAAGCTCCCACCTTCGGAGTCACCGCTTTCCTCGATCTCTTTGGCGTGGGCGAACCGGCCTCCGCGTCAGCACGCCTCTTTCCGGCTGGGGGCTCTTCCTGAGTACCCCCCGTTGATGCTGCAGCAGCAGCCCGATAACCTGCGACCTCCGGTGGACAATATGACCGGGCCGCCGCAAACATGTTTTTCGTTGCCTCTAGCTGAGTGTCAACAATGAAACTGGTCTCCCTCTCATAATCTGGGGACGCGGTGTTCATGACACAATACAGCTTCACAGCCGAATACAAGATTTGCTGCCGAGGGTTGTGAACTGGAGTAGTGAAACGAACTCCAGTGCATCCGGCGTTGTAATACTGCCAACCCCGGGCTCCATCTAGTAAACTTCCGACAAACTCCAGACTGTTACTGGGGTTTCTTAACATGAGCTGGGTGTAACCGAACTGGCGTGCAAACCGGCTCGACAAATACGGCTCCAGATAGCACTTATTTTTGTTGCGGTAGACCAAATGGGACGGTCGAATACTCTGCAACCAGCGAAACCCCCATGTCGGCAGGGCGATCGCATCTTCACCGGAGTCTTCCAGTTCTTGGTCAACCTCAAAATCTGTGAAGACGGGATTGACCTTGGTGATCTCCCACCCTTGAAGATAAGACAACCTTCCTACAGACGGGAACACCAGTGTGCAACCACTTCCTCTTATAGAAGCGACGGATAAAGGCGTCACCTTCAACATGATCCTCTTCAGGGCCTGGGCTCATCACGTTTGGATGATGCAGAATCAACCATCCCATCAAATAATGGAATGGTAGCTCAGCTCGGGGAAAGTTGTCTTTCTTGCCCCTCTCGTGGACCATATCGTCGGCAAAATTTCTCAAACCCCGCAACAGATTACACACCATCGCGGGAAGGAGTGCCAGAGGACGACCAAAAACCAGTTTTACCGCTGGCAAAATGAGGTTCCTGCTCCCTCTCTCTACGGATCCAGATCCGCCCGAGAACACATGGTCCCGGAGCCATATCATCAAGTATGCAGTCAACACTGCCTTGGAAGACATTCGGTGCACGCAATGCCAGAAACAACTATATACGTCGGCAGCATTCTCGTTTGAACGAGGAGTCTTCTCGTCCAGTCGGCTCATGTCGGAGGTCACCTCCATGTGACTCAGTCCTTGCGGAGTTACAAACCGAATCTTAGAGGGGTCCGTCAAATCCTGCTTGAAGACATAATCTCTCCAAGCAGTCACATGGGGCTGTGACCCGCCCCTCTCCCTTCGTTGCATCATATAATGGTGGCTTGCCACCTCCTTGAAAACAGCTACCATTTCTGGGTCCTTGTCTTCCAGAACCTGAATCTCTTCATTTGTCGGGAAATATTCCTCATATGGCTCCGAGCCCCAAGGAAGCTTGGACACCTCGTACATCTCATGGAGGGCCAATCCCAACTCCCCTACCGGAGTAAAAAAGGTGCCAGTTTGGGTGTTGAACATCTCCAGGAGGGCAAGAAACATATGTCGATTAAGGTCGACACCTGCTTGGGTTGCGCGAAGAGCAGCGGTCAGCCCAATCGCTTTCAGCTCAGTTTTGAACTTCGTCAAGACCCAAAGGGTCAGCTCGTCCCACTTTGACACGTGGTGACACCAGCCCTCAACCCGAAAACCTCCTTTCGGATACATAACATTCGATGTTAGCATCTGGCTCGCAAAGGTCGAAGCGCTGAAGGCGAAAGTGTCGGGGGGAACATCACTATAAATGCTCCCAGGGCGCAAAGTTCGGCAATGGTACGAGGTCCCGGCTCGCGAGGAGGCCAAGGTATCTCTTTGATTCGACGTTACATCAATGCGAAGGGTACCCCCCACTGCCCCTCCTTGAGAAGGAGTAAGTTCCCATGGCATCCTCCTCTTGGAGGCCAAGCGGTAGAAAGCTGTCAGTGGCAACTGACGCTCAGACTGCCGCATGTACAGGGCCACGCCCTTCGCTGTGAAGAACCAGTCTTCTTTGATCTTCAGTATCTTCGTCTCGGTGGAGATCAAGCGGTCACCAAACAGAAAGGCCGGTTTCAAGAAAGTCACATTCTCGGACTCAGCAGATTTCAGTTTGCCGCTTTCCATCATACTTTGGAGAAAAATAGGCGACTGATCCCGTATTTGCAACATCCTCTCGGGAGACTGATCCAGCATGATAGCAGCCTTCGCTGGGTTAATAACTTCCTCGTTGAAGTCGACCCCCATTTGGCAAAGGGAAGCATCCAGAAGGACTTCGTTCAACAAGGGGATAGTCATCGACACTGACACAGCAAAAACAAAAGTCAGGCAACAAGGAGAAAGTTAGAGGCTTCAAAAAACAAAACATTTGGGGCGCATCAATAGCCTGGCGCATAATCGGGGCTAAACCCATGCGCATCAGCAGTGAAGCTTCGGCGCATAATCAGGGCCCAAGCCCATGCGCGTCAGCAGTGAAGCTTCGGCGCATAATCAGGGCCCAAGCCCATGCGCGTCAGCAGCGAAGCCTCGACGCATAATCAAGGTCTAAACCCATGCGCGTCAGCGGAAGAACCTAAGCGCATCATCAGGACAGAAGTCCATGCGCGTCGGCAACAAGGAGTTAGGGCACAACAACAGGATACAACTCATCCATGCGCCCCAAACTCGTCTAAAAAAGAGAGTTGGCAACTACAAAATCAGAAGACACCCACCCATCACCGCGGGTCGAACGTCAGCGGGAGTCACAGTGATGACAGGAGCGTCCTCCTCATCGAACTCCATCGGCTCCTTACACCGGCCTTGTCCTCGGCCAGCACCACCACGAGGAGTCTTGGGAGCCATTTCGTAAAAAGAAGTTAGGGTTTTGGAAGAAGAACTCTAAAGAAGAAGAAAGCAAAGAGAGGAAGAACTCTCTCTCTCTCTCCATCAGACGCCTATTTATAGGCTGGGTCATACGCGTGAACCGATGAAGGGTGACGTCAGCCGCCGCCTGGGGTTCTACAAAGTGATATTTGCAAATAATCCAAAAAGATCATCATTAAATCTTTTTATTTATTTCGAAGCGTTATCATTTACATTTAAAACTGAAGAGGAGCATGCGCCTCATCACAGATGCGCGGAGCAAATCATGCGCCCCGAACAGTCATGCGCCCCATTGAAGTCAACACCATGCTTCTTATTCAAAGTATTCCAAAACTTGACGAAAAGTTTTGAAAACTTTGAAGGGGGTCTTGTAGAAGCATGGAATTGCAGGCGCATCCACATGCCAGAATTCCTATGCGCCTAACATTACATGCGTCAGGGAGCTCAGATGAAGTACTTGGCACAGCAGACAGTAAAAGTATAGACATCGAAAGAAGATTTTTATTTCATATAAAAGTCTATTACATGTCTAAAAAAGGGCTTTACAAAGGAGAATTTCTACAAAAAGAAAGATCCTAAGACTACAGCCAGGCGCAGCAAACTGCCATGCGCCTCCCGCCAGGCACATCATCAGTCAGGCGCATCACTTCAGCGTCTCAGTCAGGCGTGGCTCTTCAGCGTCTCAGTCAGGCGTATCTATTTTAACGTCTCAGTTATGCGCATCATAAAGTCTCAGCATATGCGCTCTACTTCGACCCGATCAAGTGCTTCGACTAATGAAGCATTTATTGAGCAGAACCAGAGTGGGCAACACCCCACTCTAGCTGGAGGAAGAGCTCTCCAAAGCCCAAGGAAGAGGAGAGCACCGCAATTCCGATCTGCGGCTAAAGGAGCAGCTTTCAACACAACCAGAGTGGGCAACACCCCACTCTAGCATGAGGAAGAGCTCTCCAAAGTCAAAGGAAGATAGGAGCACCACAATTCCGATCTGCGGCTCTTCCAGCATAACGGAGACATGGCTCGAGCATCCCGATCTTTGGATGCAACAGGCACCTTCCGTCTGCCTCAGAAGCCCGCGATTCTGACTTTTGGATGTAACAGTCACCTTCAAGTGCATGAATGAAGACAATTCGTCGCATCTTCACCCTCGGGAGTATCTTGTCAACAGAATGTGCTCGAGCAAATAAGTTCATTCGGGAAGACGTGAGATAACGAGAAGCAAACTCTCTCCTTACTGCTATTTATAGGCCGGACAAATCAAACCCATGCGCCAAGTGGCGGGCTCTCCGAATCCCGTGCAATGAATTTGCATTTATGGTGATGAACCTGACGCTTCGAATTCGGTTAAGTCAAAACGGCTATTTAAAGCACTCGAGGAACGCAACAGTCGGACCAATAAAGACGCGTCATGCAAATGGATGCGCCGGTCAGATGCCGCGCATCGTACAAACGCGCCCGTCGGTACCAAGCGCCCTGTGTGGATGCGCCCAACAAAGCACAGATCCATGCGTCCTAATCAACATGGACCCATGCGCCTAGTGGAACGCAGATCAATGCGCCCACTCAACAGCCCATCACCCGTCAAAGAACATTAAATGCTGAAGTCCTGACACGACAGCAGCCATGCCTCGATGACAGAGCAGCAACAGCTTTTACAGAAAACGAAGCGCCGCTGACGTCAGCACCATCATTACTCTCTTCCGGCGGTTACAAGCAACGTGGCCGCCCAACCATTCGCATGCGCCTCCGCAGCCATGCGCCCAAACCTCTGCATGCGCTTCAAGAGCCATGCGCCTCAGACCCTCCTCTGATCCCTAAAGACAGAGGTCAAGTCGCTACTGAAGCTTCCCATGCGCCTCAAAAGCCGTGCGCCCAGACTGATTCGTGACTCCTGAAGGTTGCGAGCCAAAGTCTTTTCATGCGTCCAACCCCAGGTGCATCCTATCAGATTACCCTCCACTAAATCTGAGATCTTTGAGCTACGGACACGCGCCACGTGTCCTTTGACTCAATTCAGCCTATGAAGGGGTGCTAATCATCCAAGATCTCAGCAGCTGAAAGATCCTCTCCCCTGCTACGTGCCAGCCCACAAAAGCAGCATGAAGGATTCAACCCACAAATGATGGTGCATCATCCATGCGCCTCCCGCAGCTTCAACCACGTGGCGTCCCCACGTACAGGCGCATCCTACATATGCGCGCATGAGCAGCCAGCCTGCAAGCTATAAATAGAGGGATCATCTCCTTCTTCCACACGGACAGAGAGACCTACATACACACACAGTGAGAGAGACAGATACAGACACTCAACGTCTTCTTCCTTTCCGCAAGCTCCAGCACCCAGAGCAACTTAGACCTTCAGAGAACCGAGAACCGTCGTCAGATCGTCAACGGAGTCAACGCATTACCACTCGCTCCATCGACACAGGGATCCAGATAAACAAAAATGTACTCCTAGGACTACATCCAAGTCCTACATTGTAACACTGTTCTGTTTGTAATTGAAATTGCAATTAAAAATTTTATTGGCAAACAATCCTCCTGATCATTCTTGCCTTTGGCCTTCTCAGCTTTGAGCTTCATGCAGTTTCTCTTGATATGACCTCTTTCGCCACAGTAATAGCAGCCCTCCTTGCGGTCCACAATCGCAAGATCCCGAGAACTCCCCTCTGTCCTAGCCTGTGAATTGTGTCTTCCCTTCCTGTAGGAAGTCACCAGAGCGGACTCCTGCAACAATTCCACTTGCTTGCGCCGAACCTCCTCATTCAACAAGCTACTTTTGACTGCCTCCATTGTGACAACTCCATCAGGCGCGGAGTTGCTCATCGACACCACCAAGTCTCCCAGCTTTCCAGCAGAGAACTCAAAAGCAATAGGGCTTGAAGCTCATCATCAATCACCATTTTTGTCGCAGACAGCTGATTGATGATACCCTGAACCTCGTTCAGATGTTGTGCCACTGAGGCACCCTCTGTGTACTTCGAGTTGACGAGTTAGCGAATAAGAAACGCCTTGTTGCCAGCCGTTCTTCCTTTCATACAACAAATGCAGCTTCTCCCACAATGTTTTTGTCGAACTCTCTATGGACACGTGGTGAAACACCGAATCATCCAACCATTGGCGGATGAATCCAACGGCCTTCCGATCCAGTCGTTTTCAGTCTTCAGTAGCTTTGTCCGTTGGCTTTGCGCTGTCGCCCTCCAACGGACCATGCAAGTCCTTGCGCCAGAGTAGATCCTCCATTCTTGGCTTCCAAATCGTCCAGTTTTCTCCTGTGAGGGTGATCATACGAGTGTTCATCTGCTCCGTAGACATGGTTACCAGAACCTCCAAAACTCTGATACCAATTGTTGGGTATCAAACCAGAACGAATCGAACATTCGCTCTGATACCAATTGTTGGACGCGTGCGGAAGCGTTTGCCAACCAACCTGACCAAAATCAACCCCCGTCTAACGGACACCATGTACAAGATAAAGACAAGTGTATGGCGGTGACGTACGTCACTTGGACAAATTCCAACCTTTAATAACTCAGATGAAATTACAAGATTGACATAACTCACGTTGAACCCTTTGCCCTAATAGGATCAACCCCCTCACCACTCTCAAGAAAAAAAATCCACAAGATTACAATTGAGATCACTCACCAACCCGTAGCAATCTCCCTAACCGAAGTTGACGATTCCTCAATTAGATCTTTTTCTTCCTTCTGTCTTGGATGGCGAAGTCCTAAGAGCAAAGTACAAACTTTCTCTTGGATTTCCTTGTGGACAAGCACCCCGAATCTCCATTTTTGTGCTTTGTGCTTATTCTTTGTGCCTCCACCCTCAAACCATATATATAGAATGAGAAAATTCTATTTTAGGTCATAATATGATTTCTTAATTAGGAAGCCCTCAAATAAGAATTCTATTACACCTAAAATAGCCCATCAATTATCCTATTTTAGATCATAATAGGATTTTTTTTAAATAAGAATCTTATTATATCTAAAATAGCATAACACCAATTATGGACATCCAAATCAAATCAAATCAAATATTTAATAAGATTTAGATTCCACAAGTATGTTGTTACCAAATCCAGACTGAACTCCAACAAAGTCAGTAGATCAGAAGTTCCTTGGCCCACATATTCAGTCCCAAAATCCAATTTATCAGCCACATTTCAGGTACTCCTGTTAGTTTAGTGATATGTTTAAAACTCCGACCCTGAAAAAAGAGAGAATTGGATAAAGTTATAGTCCATAAAAGGAATTTTTAACGAGGACTAGTTTCAACTTTCATGCATGGCTTCTTTTGTGATATAACGTACATCCTCCATTTACTGGCCGTCTTAGTATAGCTGACAACTCAAATCTTACTCCCAGGACCGGTCATGGCCCATGGCAGCTAGGGCGACCACCCAGGGACCAAGAATGATGAGGGCCCAAAAAAATTACTTTAAACATAAATATGTTAATAATTTTGTATCTAAAATAGAACTAGTATGTACCATGGGCCCTTTTTGAAACAAAGCTATTGTGGTATAGTGGTTAGTACATTAAACTTGTATACTAAAGGTCCTTCGTTAAATTCTTATGGTAGCCTTTTTTTTAATTTACTTTTATTATAGTTTTTTAATATTTTTTACATTATGTAAGGAGGCCATATTTTGAAAGTTCGTCCTGAGCCCTTATGAGCTCAGGGCCGACCCTGCTTAATCCAAGTATTTGATAGAATCAAATCATGGTCAAAAGATCCATTTTGGGGAAGTTTGGTGCAAATTTGTTTAGGGACTGCATGAAGCTTCCAGTGTTTATGACATACAGAGATTTTTTGGCACCTTGTTGAGGATATCCTATGAACCTATTAGTATGATTGTTATGTACTTGGTACAGATCTGCACCTATATTTCTTGTATGTAAACTTTGTCTCATCATATCGAGAAGAATAGCCTAATAGCCTAGGGCATTGAAGGAATGAAATCATTTTAAGACAACATGATCACAAGTGCCAACAATCTGTCCACACAAATGAATCATGTTCACATTAGTGACAGATTACTGTGGAGCTTGACTTAGAGTTAAGAAGAGTCCACAGAAGTGCTGATGAAGGTTCTGCATCTGGCTAATTGGTGGAAGTCAACTCTCTCATAGCTCTGTGAGTTGGTGTTGAATTCTTAGTCAGGGCAGCTATGGGGAAGCAGGATGTGAACCATTTACTTGATTGCTTAACCTTCACCATTCATGCAATGTTCACATCAAACCAAATGAAAAACTTTCTTTTTCGAATTAGAGATGAGTGCAGGTAGAGAAGGAAGAAAATAAGGATGGATAGAGGAGAATTGTATAGTGTATATATGCACATGCATGTAGATGAAAGCGACGTACATACCAAAAGAAATATCTCCCTTGTATCTTTTGGTGGTGCCTCCAGGCATCGACAGTTTATGAGCAGGCCATACATGATACAGATGGAATATTAGTCTGTACCCTGACACAATGATAGATGGCTTTCATATGTTTTTTTCCATCATACCACATTTACCTCCAAGATACAGTACAAGCTAAAGTACCAACGTGAAAATCTCCAATTTTGCGACATAGCCAGTGTGATTCAGAAACCTTTTTCTTATTCTAGATTGTTATATATGGTTTGGGATTCCAAATCTGCATGGCCAGTCGTCTACTTGCTTGTCACGCTGACAAAACACTCTTTTCACCTAGTATAGAATCATGGCTACCATGTTTCTGTAGTTTGTGAAATCAAAGAAAGGATCATGGGTGTCAAGTACCAACTAATAATTGAGTGACATGTTGCTACAGTTTGCAAGTAAGAAGCATGAAAATAGGGCTATATTTGGGTAGTGGGCATCTGCCTGAGGATCCGATAATGTATCATGTTTGGAAGGCTCAACTACTCACTATCTCTCGTCTCGATTAGCATGACTTCAATGCGGTCATCTAGTTCATGCAGGCCCCTTGCATGATGTCATGTATAGGATCTCGAGTTGTATTCTTGTCAAGTGTTTTCTATAGCTTCTCATTTGTGCATTATTGATGGAGGGGAAACAGTAAATTGTGGTTAATCAGGACCAACGTTACGATCTTCTGGGTAAAGTTGATCCCTATGAGTGTTACAACAATTTTGTTTGGTTCTTCTATATCCAGAACAAAGAAAATTTACTTAGAACTAGGATATTGTAAGGATCTTCACGGTCAATAAAGATACTAAAAGTATCAGAAATGTAGCTTCTAAGATATGGTTTTGCTAATGAGACAGAGGAGACGACCCTTAATTTTGAGCTGAATTGTAGATAAGGATTCATGTAGCCGACACTCTATTAGTTTATACCTTTATGACTTATGTTAGATCATCTTCAGGAAAATAATACTTGTAGACAGTTTTAGATGCGCACTTGCCTTTCCAAGTGCTATTCATAGAACTATAGAGGAAAGGAATGGTGCATTGCCTACAATCTGGCATTGAACCCACTTCCCATGTGATACCATTGTTCTTATGTTAGGGGAGCTGCATGGGTGTGATGAGTTTGTCAATAAGCAAAAAAAGAGAGATGGATAAGTACAGGGCCTACAGACATTGTCATGATGATATCATTTCAATCCCAAAATTTTGTGCTAATATGAAATCAAATACGAACATTGCAAAAAAAAAAAGTTATTTAATATTTATCATCATGTATGAATTTTTTTTTCTGAATCTATAATTAAACTCGTTTCAGAGTGTGGTAGTTATTAGTCAGTGGTTATATTTCTGGTTCCGGTTCTATCATCAAACTCAAGGATTGTGGGGATGCACCATTTGATTCATTATCCGATACTGTCCAAGGAGAAACTAACATGACGGTGGGCTGCTCGCGAGGATGGATCCAATTCTAAATGTGGCCATTTTAGCTGACGACTTTGAACTCTTGGTACAGATTACTCTCGACAGCTTTATCACCTATCCTTCTCAAGATCTCTCTTTATTTGATTGCTTGGTTCTTTCTCCTTGTATGTATGTTTTCTTTCGGCTATTGCACTTCTACTGCCTTTTGTATGAAAGAAAATCCTTTTTCAGCAACATTAATCTATTTCAAGTAGACTAGTTTTGCCACATGCAACATTTTTCAGGATGAGCATGGGATTTAAATTTCATTTAAATTTTCTCTGAAATATTAATCTTGGATTGATTTCATGATATGAGAACATGATTCTTTCACTCTTTAGGCTTAAAGGTGCCATAGAGACTAATGTAATTCTCTGTAGCAAATTCTATCGTTTTAGCTTCCGTCTAGACTTATATAGGCCTACAGAACTTGGAGGGTGCTCCTTGACTGGATGGACTTAAACGGCATATCCAAAAGCTAGGCCTAGGTAGCTTCCAACTGGCTATTTAGGTTTCATGGCACGATCTACCTTGTCTAGGAGTCAGTCTGCTACCAACACTAGAGGGTTGATGCCAAGTCGTCTTTCTCTTATAGAGATTTTGTCAATTTTTGTATAGAGATTTCTTATGCTCCATAGCTGACCCCATTATGATAAGAGAATGCTCGGTTTCGTGATCTCATCTTCTTTTGACGATAAGAGAATGATGGTCTGAGATTGCGTACTCTGTATGAACTATTTTCTTTAACTTTGTTTAGGTACTAAGTGAAGCTTCCTCTTCATTACATATGCTTGTGATCGTCTTTTCTAGATCAAGCAAGGATATTAATTTACCATTAAAGGCTGCTCATACTGTAGGCAAAGAGAGCCATAACATGAAAGTGGAGACTTTGTCATTCTGAATTAAGTGATACTCTCCACATTCCTAGCTCACAAGTCTTTATCTCTACCATGTGAAGGTTTTGGCAGCAGCACGAGGCCATGTGAGAGTCCTGCTGGAAAGACAGCAAGCCTTGTTTTGAAAATCCCTTTCCCAAACTCTACTCTTTGGGCTTAAACTAACTGGTTGCTGAATAACCCAAGGCACTCCAATCACGAAATCCCGAACTTCCACACACACACATATACACACATTCACCACTTCTCTTCTCCCAATACAAGCATTTCTCTATTCCATACGTATTGGAAGAACTTTGAAACATTCAAGCAAGTGCATTTTTTTAATTCATTACTCTAAAGTATCCTCTTCTTCTTGTTTCATGCACATGCCCTTCTAAAATGTTTCTTTTACTTCCTTGTAGGTTTTGAACATGGCAGTTGTAATTTTGGAGGAGAGAAATAGGTAGAAAATGTACTTTTAGTGTTTTATAATTGAATAAATCCTAATAGAACGGGGGTTTTGAACCAAAACCGAGCCACATGACACCTTTCCATTCGCAAGAGTGGGGCCCACGCTAGCAGGAGGACTGAGGGGGGTCACGTCAGCCTCGGTTTGGCCTTCGGTCTTCCCTTTTGGGCTGTGATCTTCCCTTTCGGGCTGTGAGGACTTTTCAGCTTCTGTTGAAATTTAATTAAAAAGAGCCTAGAAAGCTACTTTTAGTTTTTCATAAAATGTGGTTTTTTGTTATCTATATCGAACGACAAAAATAAACATTTGCATTTTTGAAGTAAACATAACTGAGTTTTTTCTTACTAGAAAAAAAAAACATGAATTTCCTCTTTTAAAGAAGAACTTTCAGGAAAGGACTACATGGACAATTCTGAGCTTTCTGACAGCTCGGAGGAAACATAAAACAATAAAGTCTAATGGACCGAACGGGAGGACTGCAGTTCAAACTGTCGTCCCCAATTGGCTGAAACCTCTCACCCTTCCTGCTAATGTGGGGCCGCCGTCCGGTTTGAGCAAGTGGGAGTGGGACACGTGTGCCCGGCTGAGCTGCGATTTTCCACTCGGTCTGTGTATCACTACTGAACATAAAAACTCTCATTGCTATGCAAGAAAGAAATTATTTTAACGAATGCATTAGCTATATTATCAAACAGTAATTAGTGATTTACAAGGGCAAACAAGCCACCAACAGCATTTTCCTATTAGGCCATCAACCAAAACTTTTGCCCTCCCTTAACTAAACTCTCACCGCCATTTTACTCCCGTCAGGTTGAGCAGTCTGACATTGCGAACGAAGAACTCGAAGATCCTTGCAAGTGCACGCTCCGTACCGGAGAGGCCTGAACAACAACAGCACTCTGTGCTGCCTTCGGCACCTCGTCGGCCGTCGCCGTCGACCGCCTGATCTCCTTGAGCAGCGCAACGACGTCTTTCATGGTAGGCCGGTCCTCGGGCCGGGGACTGACGCAGAGGACCGCGACGGCCAGTGCCTGGACCATCTCCTGCATGTCGCCCTCGGTCCCGTCTTGGAGCCTCGGGTCGACGAGCTCCGACGGTTTCCGTCTGCCTGCCAGGTGGTCCCGAACCCACTGCACCAGGTGCGCGCCTCCGGGCAGCGACGGGTCCAAGGGGTGCCTCCCTGTTAAAACCTCGAGTAGGACGACTCCGAAGCTGTACACGTCGCTCTTCTCGGTGATCCTCTGCGCCGAGGCGTGCTCTGATCACCCACAAGGACACAAAATTCCCGTTAGTTTTCAAGTAAATGAGCAGTACCGATAGTTGATGCATTTGAATATCAGTCAATTGCAAATAAAATACGTTAAAAAATTTGGTTAAATATTCGAAAAATAGAAATATTGAGGTTAGAAATTTCACATTCTTAAATATGTTGTCAAATTTGGTTAATTAAACAGGTTTTATCACGTTTTGTTGTGCTAAATTTTTCAATAATTTATACCGAACACGTTTAAAATTTTGCATGTTTAAAATTTACGTACTGATTTGAATCTATTAGAAGGACGCTAAGGACGCTAGTATTATACGTTTATGAAAGATAATAAATTTTTTGCGTATAATATGAGTTTTATACGGGTGATTGTACCTGGAGCAATGTATCCATAGGAACCTGCAATCTTGGGCAACACCTTGTTCTCTACTACTGTAGCAACAGTCCCGGCGCCACCGCTCAACACCCTTGCCAATCCGAAGTCCGCCAGATACGATTCGAATCTCGGCCCCAACAGCACGTTCATGCTCTTGACGTCGCCGTGCAGTATCGCCGGCACGCAGTCGTGGTGCAGGTACGCTATCGCGTGCGCCACGCCGACGACGATCTCGTGCCTCACGTCCCACTCCCCCGACCCTTTCGCCCCGCGGTGGAGGAACCCGCTCAGGCTCCCGTTCGCCAAGTAGTTGTAGAAGAGCAGCTTCGTGCTCCCCCTGGCTCCCCAGCCCAGCAACCTGACGATGTTCCGGTGCCGGATCGTGCCCAGCGTCGATATCTCGTTCTGGAACGCCCCGGATTCGTGCGCCGACCACATCTTCTTCACCGCCAGGGTGTCGCCGGTGAGTAGGCCAACCTTGTAGACGACCCCCGAGCTCCCGGTTCCGATTACATTCGATGAAGTCAGGCTGCGGACCACGTCGTCGACCGAGAGGTCCAGTTTCTGGTACAATGTCACCTCCCAACTGTCGCTTTCTTCGTCCGTGGGGCCCGCACGCGTCTGTATTGCCACGTAGGCGGCCACGACAAGTAGAATTGCTCCGACACTGAGTAGGATGGAGATGGCAAGCTTCACCGCCGAGATGGCAGTAGAAGGGGGGCCAAGTGGGCCTGCGGTGGGACCGGCGGCGATGTAGAGGCCGTGGTTGCCGGTGAGGTCGGACAGCGGAAGCTTCTGGAAGAACGGCGAGTCGGGCAGTCTGCCCGAGAAGGCGTTGAACGAGATGTTGAGGACGACGAGGTTTTGGAGATTGGCGAGGGAGTCGAGATCGCCTGTGAGGTTGTTGTAGGAAACGTCGAGGACTCCGAGCTTCGCGAGGCCGGAGAACTGGGTCGGGATCGCACCGGAAAGCTGGTTGCAGCTCAAGTTGAGGGAGATTTCAAGCGCCGGCAATTGGCCGAGCTCGGGCGGTATCCAGCCGGAGAAAGAGTTGTCGCCGAGGTCCAGCAGCTGAAGCTTAGTGCAGAATTTGAGCTCTTGTGGGATTGCACCGGAGAACCGGTTCTTACCGGCGTTGAGTTTTGTCAGCAGAGCTAACGACCCGATGCCGGGGGTCAACGGGCTGGTGAGCATGTTGTTGGAGACGTCGACGAGCTGCAGGTTCTTAGGGAGGGAGTCCGGCAGCCCCCCGCCGATGGCATTGGAGTGGAGGTCGAGGAATTGAAGATTGTCGCATCCGGAAATGGAAGGAGGGATCTGGCTGACGAGCCGGTTGCCACTCATATCGAGGAAATTGAGGTTCTTCAGGTTGCCGATCTCTGCCGGAATGGATCCGGCCAACTGGTTCTGGTTGAGCCTCAGCCGGAAGAGATTAGTACAATTCCCGATCTCCGGCGGCACGAGTCCAGACAGCTCGTTGGAGAGGAGGAGCAGCTTGGTCAGGTTCTGCAGTCCGAAGAGCTGTCGCGGTATCGGCCCGGTAAGACTGTTGTAAGAGAGATCGACCGACTGAAGATTCCGGCACTCGGCGAGATCGACCGGAATCTCGCCGGTCAGTCTGTTCTGCCAAGCGTAGAACAGAGTGAGGCCCTCCAGCTTCTTGAAGTCGATTTCGATCTCGCCCGAGAGCGCATTGTTGTCGACCTCGAGATCGTTCAACGCTGTGCAGTTGGAGATCTCCGGCGGTATCTGGCCCGACAGCTGGTTGGTGCTCAGCTGCAGCTGCTGGAGCTTGGAGAGGTTGCCGATGGTTCGAGGTATCGATCCCGAGAGGAGATTGAGGGATAAATCCACGAGGTTCAGCTCCTCGCAGCCCCCAAGCTCCGGGGGGATGGCGCCGACCAAGCTGTTCTGCCAGAGGAGGAGGGTCTGGAGGTTCTTCAGGCCCCCGAGCTCCGCGGGAATGGACCCCGAGAGCGAGTTCTGATACAGGAACAGGCTCGTCAGCGCGCTGCAGTTCCCAATTTCCTTGGGTATCGGGCCGGAGAGGAGGGAGGTGTAGATGGCGATGGTCTGGATCCTCCCCAGCCTCCCGATCGTCGAAGGGAGGCCGCCGGAGATGCCGGTCTCGGCGAGGCCCAGCATGACGAGGCCGGTGCAGTTTCCGATCTCTGCGGGCAGCGGGCCTTTCAAATTCTGGTTCCCGCCCGCCCGGAACACCTCGAGGTTCGCCAGCCGGCCGAGGCTCGGGGGGATCGCGCCGCTGAGGTAGTTGTCGAAGAGGGTGAGCTCGGCGAGGCGGGAGAGGTTCCCGATGTCGGGAGGTATGGCCCCCCGGAGGGAGTTGGAGCCGAGGGAGAGGGAGCGGAGGCGGGGGAGCCCGCAGAGCTCCGCGGGGATCTCGCCGGATATCTGGTTCCTGCTGAGGTCGAGGAGGGAGAGGTGGGGTAAGTCGCCGAAGGATTTCGGGATCGGGCCGGTAATGTTGGCGGCGGAGAGGGTTAGGGAGGTCAGGGAGGGGAGGGGCAGGAGGTTTTGGGGCAATGGGCCTTGTAGGTCTAAGGACTTGAGGGAGAGGGTGGTGACTCTGGAGTTTCGGTTGCAGGTGACGCCGAGCCATTTGCATGGGTTGGGGTCGGAGGGGTTCCATGAGGTGAGTGGGTCCGTGGGGGGGTTGAGCGTTTGCTTCCAGGAGAGGAGGGCTAGGCCTTGGTCGTCAATGGAGAGGGAGGTGGGGAGGAGGAGGGAGAGTGTGGAGAGGAGGAGGAGGAGGAGGTGGTGTGAGTGGGAATGGGAATGAGAATGGGAGGATGGAGGCATTGGAAGTGGCTGTGGTGTTGGAAGGATAATTGGTGGGGGGGGATTTGTATTGGGATTGTGGAGGGGGGAACCCCATGTTTTTGTTTATTAAATTTAGTGCAAATTAAGGTGCAGAGATCTGGATCCAAAGATGAGGTCTGTCTTTTTTTCTTTTAATTATGATGGTTTGATACTGTGGTTTGATTGTGTGTGTAGGGATGCAGATTGGTTTGTAGTTTTGTTTATGGAATTGGGTTTTGGGGATATGTTGGTGTAGATTGGTAGGGATAGTGGTGGGCTACTAGGGGACAATGTGTAGAACTGACCAACTATTTATTATGAAATAATGTGTAGATGTGAATAACTATTTATTATGAAATAAGTTTTTTAGAGGTGGTATAGTCTTATACATTTTCTTTTATTGTGTAATATTTTGTTGATCTTGATGGGATTTTTCTTCTTCTGTTTCTATTAATATTACAGATAGGCAGAAAGTGGTAGATGGGTAATTGGCATAGTTTGTTGTATCGGCCGATACCAATTTGATATGACCGACATCGATACGTTTTGACTTGTCCTAGTCTGATACTTTACCGTCAATTCGGGAAGAAAAAAAATTGAATGAAAAAAAATAAACCAACCAACAAAGATGTAAAAGTACAATAAGGTTGTTAAAGTGTGTAAAAACTACTAAAAAACAACAAATTTTTTTTATTCAAAACTACTAAGAAACAACAAAAGAAATACTTAAAGTTACGTCTAATTGTATAAAATATTTTTCCTAAAAGTTTAATAATTATTTTCTTTTCTATACAAAAGTATTTGATACTCCTATCCGAAACCAGCAAGAAACCAGCAATACCGTCGATCCCGATCAGGGCCGGCCCTGAGTTTATGGGGGCCCTGGTCAATTTTTTAAAATGGGGCCCATAAAAATAGTGTCCATAAAAAAAAACTGAAATAAAAGCAAATTAAGAAAATGTTACAACCAAGAATTGAACCTAGGACCTCTAGTGTGCAAGTTTAACATAAAAACCACTACACCACAGTTGTTTTGAGTTAGAAGAGAATCATGTTACATATTAGTTCTAGTTTAGGTACTTAATATATATATGTTTAAATTAATTTTTGGGCTCCCATATTTCGTGCGGTCCTGGGCGGTCGTCCTGGCCGTCCTGGGCCAGGGCCGGCCCTGATCCCGATACTCGTAGGAAGGATCTGATATTGATTCTGATACCGATAATGCTAACCTTGGTAATTAGCTCGTTTCTTCGCAAAGGAAGAATATGTTTAGAAGGTAAGACTTCAATCACGCGGATATAGCTGTCTATTTTCAAAGCTCTGTTGATGCCTCTAATTTCTGCTTGTCATTATGGAATAATTTATTTAGGAGGCTTAAGTTTTTGAATCGGTAAGCCAAGCTTCAGAATTTTACTAAAAGATGTAGAATTGGAAAATAAATTTTTGATTGGAAGCACCTTTATATAGAAGTGTAGTGATAAGGATATTAGCAAATGATTGCAAAGTCAGCAACAGGTCTACCATATTGGTCAAATTTCTATTAAATTGCATGAATAATTGGCAAAAAAATTGCCATTATTTGAGCATATCTTCACAACTTGTAAATATTCGATTATTGGATTTTTTTTTTTTTTTAACTTGATTCTAGGAGAACAATATAAATTGAAATATTTGGGCAAATACATGCTTGTAAGCAAGATGAGAATTGGAGAACATGATAAACATAAGGAATATTTAGTTTTAGGGTCTCACATATACATATATATTATGATTTGGGTCTCAAAATTGACCGATATTAAAGTTTGGGTCTCGAAATCACTGTTCACGTAGGCTAATGAACAGTAATTTCGAGACCTAAATCCTAACATCGGTCAAATTCGAGACTCAAACCCTAATAACCATATATATGTGAGACCCTAAAACTAAATAATCCTAAACATATATAAATTGCTTGTTAAGTTTCTTGTTATTGTTATATACCAGTACAAGTCAAGTTACTCATATATATATATAAAAACAAGATTTTAATGGAGAGTTAGTAGTAGGAGCAAGTGAGGAATCTGAAGTGCACATGGTAGTGAAGGATGGGATGGTTAGTGCTAATCCTAAAATAATCGGAATCTCTGGTCATTTGGTCTGGTGGTAATGACTGGAAAGCGATGAAAAGTAGAGAAGAACATGTACATGTCTTAGAGTGAAAGGGACAACAAGGATAACATGGAGCCTCTTAACCTTTGTTTAATTAATCTCCTCGCCCTCCTCAAGCCCACCCACCCGAGAGCAGATTTGTTGTTTCCAAAACTCGTGTGTCAATTATGTCCCGTCTCATATAAATGTAACACATATTTTTTATTTAAAGAACTAAATAATTATGGATACCAAAACTTATATTTATAGGAGATGGAACATAATTGGTACACAAGTTTTGGGGACAGCAGATTTGCTCTGCACCCACGCACCCCACCCCCAACTTTCTCCTAGGCATCACAAGGCAAGTAGACCTTCGTGGGGTTTAGCCTCCATTTACCCATTAATAATTAGACGAAGGATTCGACAAAAGACAGCCTGAAAAGAAGTGAAAAAAAAGGGTAGACCAACATCCATGACTTCACTTACAAAAAAAGTGGTCCTGATTTTTTTTACTTGGTTTTTTTTTCGCATGTTGCAATGAGCCAAACTTCCTTATTCATTATAGATGGTCCATATGATGGTGAACTTGAGGGTTATTAAAATGCAGATGATGAAGCAGAACAGTGATGTAGATATAAATATGTAGGGTTAGAATGTTTTACTTATAATAAGTTACATGAAATCTTAAAAAAAAAAAGCAATGCATATTTAGCAATCTACCTGGTTTGACATTGACTTAATATATGTTAATGTCAAACTTACTGCAAAAGTAAATAGATATTATATATAGAGAATTAGAATCTGGTACTAGTTATAATTGATAATTTGATATTGTATCTCAAATTTAGCAATGCAAATATAGCCGTTTACCTGTTTTTGACATTTACCTGATATGTATTGATGTCAATTTTACTGCAAAACTTATACTGCTGGCAATATGAAACATATACCGAATAGTTAGATATTAGAATGTGTTATTTGTAATAATTGATATGAATTTAGCAATGGAAATTTAGTGATCTACCCGGTTTTGTGAAACTTAACTGCAAAAAAAAAACTAGGTATTACTTGATGACCCACGCAATGATTTCCGCGAGATCTTCATTTAAAATCAAGATGAGGTTTGGAGTGAATTGAAGTAGATCTAGTCCAAATTATGATGAGCTTAAGACACTCATGTTCGTCGACATTTAAAAAAAATATGACATTAGATCAAGCAGAGCCAATAATTGTGGGAATAAAACTAGATTTATAAGATGGAGAGATCAAGTTGCTCACATGATGATGGTGGTGGTGTGTGTGTTAGAGGAGAGTCTAGGTGGTAACACATGGGGTTGCGTTGTTTGTCTAATGGTGATGGAAGCATCATGGGAATAAAAAGAGGATCCCTGACCAGTGAAGCACATGAATGAGGAGTGTAAGAAAAAGAAATAAATTTCAAGTTATTGGCTGGGGAATTTTATTAGGAACAGATTGTACCATAGCCAAAGGTGTATATGCATGTTCTATGATGCTTCTTCTTCTTCTTCCATCACTTACTCTGACTCATTGACAGTGGTACATATTTTGGAAATGCTGCAGCTAATACCTGCTCATCATTAGTGCAGAGCTTTTACAGAGCAGTTGGTAGCAGTTTCACTCTGTGGGTTGGTTTGCCTTTGCCAAAAATAACAGAGCAAACGTTACATATTTACTAATACCATTCTTATAACCCTGACTAGAAATGTAACATCTTCTTGTATCGATCATCCCAATCATTTAGGCACGTAAGGATATGTTAGAGATGCAGGTTAGCTGTCTCAAGATCATATGCAACGTATTGAAGGACAATGTCAGATCCGTGTTAGCGTCGATCTATCTTTAAATTAAACATGTTTCGGAAACTGTATCGATTATAATTTCCTTACGATCTCTCTTTCCAGTAAACTATGCATAGTATCTTGTAATTTTGAAGGGTAGAAGAAATTCTTTGTCCGATAAAAAAAGATCGGATTATTTAGTTTTAGGGTCTCACATATATATAATTATTTGGATTTGGGTCTCGAAATTGACCGATCTTAGGATTTTGGTCTCGAAATTGACCGATCTTAGGATTTTGGTCTCGAAATTACTGTTTATTATCCTATGTGAACAGTGATTTCGAGATCCAAACTCTAACATCGGTCAATTTAGAGACCCAAACCATAATATCCATGTATATGTGAGACCCTAAAACTAAATATCCCTAAACGATCATAAGGGATATAACATAAGGGAATTTGAGATAAATGTAAATAGAATTTTTAATAGGACGCGGCTATCCGCACACCATGACCTACTGAGCACATCCAAAAAAAAAAATTTCTATCCTATCCCTCCCCCCCCCCCCCCCCCCCCCCCCCCCCCGCTCCCCTCCCGACCCTGCTCCTCCTCCTCCCGACCCTCCTCCTCCTCATCTTCCTCCTCCTCCCGACCCTCCTCCTCCTCCTCCTCCTCCTCGGGGTCGGAGGGAGGAGGAGGAGGGTCGGGAGGAGGAGGAGCAGGGTCGGGAGGAGGAGGGATTTTATTTTATTTTTTTGGGGGTGTGCTCAGTAGGTCATGGGATGCGGATAGCCGCGCCCTTTTTAATATTGGAAAGTCGAGGTCAAGTGAATTGGATGATGAATTGTATCTCGTTTTCGGTTAAGTCCTCAAAGGGAGTGACAATGTAGTTGGTAATTCAGTCTTACATCGGGAGGTGGGATCATAAGGTGTAGATAATTGTGATTGGCTTAGGCCTTACATGAGAATTCACTTTTAAGGCATATGGATACAATCCAACATTGTACCTCATGAACCAACTCCGGTTTGGATCACACCGCATTCTCAACACTGGAGGTGCTCAAATCACATGAGAAGGAGCAAATTAGGACACAGAAAGAAAGAAAGAAAGAAAGAAAGAAAGGAGTGTTCTCTTCTGCTTTGCCATTAGTCAGCTATACACATGCTAGATTTGCAATTTTTTTGCTTTCAATTAGAAAAGTATTTCATCAAGAACAGATAACTTTCCTCGTATAATACTATTATACGTTCGTCGCCTACGTTTTATTCAGCTCAATTCAAGAGAATCAACACATCAATATACTTCTCTCTTATTTTTTGCCACTCTGGGTTGCATCAGGGACCCGGCTACTTCTCTGTCTCTCTACTTTTTCTTTGTTTTTTTTTTCACTTGTTCCAATATTGTGCTGTTCTTTGCTTAGTTGAGTGATGTTATGGAAATAGATTAGTATGGCATTGTTGTGCCAAACTCTTGCATGTCAATTCTCTGTCTCCTTAGAGCCATTCTAATTGAGTGCAAAGATCTCTTTCCCTCAATTTCAGGATTCTGTTCTCTTAACACATACATCACCACCCTTTCCTTTTTTGTTGTATATTCAAGCATTGTGAAGGGAGTGGGGGTTATACTATCACTTCACAATTTTTTATTAAGGACATGACAACCCCATAATCTTTGCTCTAATTTATATTATGCATTCATACCCTTTGTTAGCAATTCGGCAAAAGGAAAAAAAATTCGGGACGGCCGAGTATAAATCGACACAGTACAAGTAAAATGCATTGAAAAAATCAGCCAAATATTCGCCAAATGGGAATATTGAGCTTAGAAGGTCACATGCTTAGACAACTTGTCAAATTTGGTTAATTAAATAGATTTTCATCACATTTTTTTGCCAAATTTTTTAACAATTCATACGGGACATGTTTTAAACTTCACATGCTTAAAATTTGTATACAAATTCGAATATGTCAAAAGTACGCAAGTATTATACGTTTATGAAAGATACGAAAAAATTAGCATATAATAGAGTTCTATTCCGGTGATTGCTAACAAGGTTCATACCTACTCGTGTAGTTTATACATCTGCATTATTGTAAGTAATCATAATCAGTTTAAGCTCGATACGCAGATTGATTGCCAAATGTCGGATGCAATCTTGGGAGATATGTGCAGTAGGTGGAGTCGAGATCGATCGATTTGGTCACTATGGTTGTGCTTATCGTAAGCGTGCTTTGTGTCAAAATCAATGCTGCGTAACTGATTAAGGACATTGATTATTCAAGATATTCTGCTTAGTGGATGATTAATTGCAGTGAATTATGATTACCATGATTTTACGCTTGCTAGTGGAGGTCAATTTTAGTTGCACTATGACAAATTTAGTTGGATGAAAGTAAGGTGCAGGCGCCACATTACTTTCTTGTAGGTCGATAAAAGCAAGCAGAGCGATATTGGTTGCGCCGATTTTTAAAATTTTAACAGTTCTACTAAGTCGTCCCCAACTCGACTGCGCCGATTTTTAAAATTTTCAAACCCTAAAAATGGTAATCAAAACCACCAATAATGATTAAAAGAAATAAATTCCCTACACACATCAATTGAAATCTTAAAAAAAAACCCTAGAAAATATATTGAAATGAAGAGAGGAAGAAGAACAGGAAAATTTATGTTATCTTCGGCTAGGGCTGCAAGAGGAAGGGGGAAGAGGAAGTTGTATGAAAGGAAAAGGAAGAAGACTTTGAGTGTTTAAAATGGTAATTCTCCCTAGCAAATGATGTGATGCCTCCTAACACTTCTACAACTTCAGAGTAATGTCCCCTATCATGTGATAATCCCCATCACTTTTGGTAGTGCCCTTAGTAATTTCCTAAATCTAGATCCTCAATCCCTTTCTATAGTTCATTAATAGCCGGATAGTATTGGGGGCTAAAGACGGCAGCAGTTCTCCAACACGACTGTCAATAAAGAATTAGAGATCTCAACACGAGTTATCTGGGGAAAAAAACAAAAACCATGAATCAGCTTACAGAACTAGCTCAAACCCAACAAATGCTAACTAGATGCATATGGACATAAATGGTGGTACATTGATCCCAATAAACGTGAAACAGTAGTAAAGCCTCAGTATGATGAACTACCAAGATGTCGCGACAATAATTGTAAGTCAAGATCCAGTTTAAGGCATAATATACAACAAATTACACTCATGTACTGATATTGGCACATAAAACATTACACTTGATTCCGAGTCGATGCAACTACCTACCACTACATACAAGGAATTTCATCCATATTCAACATCTTCTCAGGTACCAACTGATGACAATGTCAAGATTATTGGATGGAATGGAAATGGAAAAACTGCAATATATAATTATATATATTGTGTTCCAGTGTCAGCCTCCTTGGTCTTATCCACATCCACACAATAGAAGATAGGCAGTCAAAGTTGGCGCAGTAAATATACTGGATATTAACTGGTAATGCTATTACAAAAGTATTTCCAGGAAGGAATGCAAAATGAGGTATATCGGACTCGAGGGGAAAAATAAAAGACGAAAGTGAGCATCACCTCCCAAAGCATCTTAGTACAGTTGAAGTAAGTGTCGACGACAGAAACTTTAGTCCGGCAGATCCACCAGGGAAGTATGATACGGCATAATATGAAAGGGACAGCACCTGTGGATTGGAAAAGTAAGGTCAATTTACATCGTTGACTGATAATAAAACATCATATACAAGAAAATCTGAATGCATCTATCAGGTTCTATTCTAAAATTAGAAAGTAAAACAAATAATCAAAATATGTTGGATAGAGATCCATGGCCCCACACATGCAAGGTTTTTTTTAACCTTACTTACCATATGATGGTCATTTCTGATAGCAGAAGTAAATATGCACATGAAGTATTTGAAGTACTATGGTGATGATGCATTGTATATGGGGAAAAGCGAAAACGACTGAAACTGAGTTGAGAACCATAAGTTTGATACCTGAATAACAGAGAAGAGAACAGAGAGTAAGTAACTGTGAAGCACCATAGAAACATAGATGGTGCCCACCATACTGCCAACAAACCCCAATGTGAATGGGAGCCTCTGCAAAATAAAACAAACAGCTAGTTATGGAACACTGGCATGCTTATGTCAAAGAAGACGTTGATATTTAATAAATCCAACACCTACATTCGCAAAAAAAGAAACCAATAAATAACGTTGTCAAGATATGAGGCATGAATAGGAGCATATCAAATTGCATGTTGGAATAATGAAATTGAACATGATAGATTCCACTGGAAGCCGTATAACTAAATCAATAATTTTCTATATACACAAATGTAGAAAGGTTCATATGTAACATACTCTCATAACAAGAGTTGGAGAGAGAGAAAAAAAACCCTTATGAACCATGAAAGTAGTATGAAACCTCCTTCTATGGTGGCGGGAGGCCACCAGAGGAAGACCTTCAATCAAGCCACAACAAGAAGGTGTAGCATGGAATCCATGGAGGTCAGGCCACGAGGAAGATGCTTGCCCAGGTTTAATCCCATCACAACCAGAACAAGAACCAAATGCTGTTGCGGGTGAACTCTAGTGATATGATCACGAAGGAAAGTAACCAGGGAGATCCCGGACAGTGGATGATTGCGAAAAAATCGAGATTTTAGGAGAACCTATGAGAAACATTGGGGATGCTAAACTTCAAAAAGAAGGAGATGAGCACAGTTTGACATCAAAAAAAAAAAAAAATCCATCTACTGATTTGCATGGAACAAGGTATGAGGCTCTTTTCTCTAGGGACGATGATTTAGTTGAATTGGTGAGAAATGAAGCAGGACTAATTACTGAAGCCAATAACACTGCAACCATAAGCTAAGCAAGACAACCTCCACCTAAAAGACAGATGGTCATTCCAGAATCCCTCACATAAATTTGAAGGAGATATGCAATATGCTTCACATGCAAATGCTCCTACTGAGTTACATCATAAACACCTTCAAACCCAAGCTCCTACTACAGTTGTGCCCCATGCACCCTTAGACCCCCAATGATCTCCCCTCGACATCCAAGACAGCCTATGAAAATTGTTTCACCTCATAGTGGTGTCTCGCGGCACCCCCGCTTTGTGACTCCCCATATCAATCCATCACTCAATCCCCTTGACACCATACAAAAATATTCCTCCAGTCATTAATAGTGGAAGCAAAACCACAATGCAGGATAAACATCATCATCCTCCAACTTGTGCCAACAATGCTTCAATCGATAGCATCATAATGAACATTCACATGGATATGAGCCCAGGTGCACAAAACATGATCTTTGAATCGAGGATCTGCTATGGCAGACAAGCCCCGTGGGGCATAAATCTCTCCTCAGAAGGTTTATTAGTCTTATACTGTGGTCTGTGGTATCGGAAATTACACTTTAAAAATGCTTTTCGTGAGTATTGTTGATCGTCTGTCTTGCAAAAACAAGATCCTCAAATGCTGGTACATTACATGGGGTTTGACATGAGTTTCAGGGTACCTCTGGATGGCTTTGCTGGAGTGGTTATGTGGAAGACAGGGTGCATTACCTACAGAGTTATTGGTCATTCTCATCAAATTGCTCATGGAATTGTCTCCCAAAGAAACAAACGAGATTGGTCCCTCTCTTTTGCTTATGTTTGTTCAGATGAGGAGAATAAAGCTATATTTTGGCATGAATGTTTGCAGTTTGGTAGGTCTTCTAACTCTCCTTGGTTAAAATGGGTGGGCTCATGCTTGTGTCACTCACAGTAATAGATTTGTTGATAACTATAATCTTTGTAGCCTTACAGATTTGGGTGCAAGTGGTCCTAAATATATTTGGTGGGACAAACAAGAGGGGTAGTTCAAAAAGAATCCGTCTAGACCAAGTCCTAGCTAGTACAAATTAGAAGTTGAATTTTGCTTATGCCGACCACGTACCCAAGGAGATTGTATACCTATACTTCTCTATCTTATGGTTTGTCAGCTTGTGACCGCTCGCCCCTTCCGCTTTGAAGCTTCTTGGTTCTTTCACAACGAATTTGATGAAGTTTCCAAAAGTTCTTGGGTCCTAATGAACAAAATATACTGCAAGCAATCAAGCAACTCAGATAAAAGGCTAAGAGGTTTTTGGTAAAATTTTCAGAGAAAAGAAGAGAATATTTGCAGGACGGGATGGTATACAAGGAAGTCTATGCATTTTTATTCTAACGCTCTTCTCCAACTTGAAAAGTCACTTTTGGTAGAATATAGTTAAATTGTTAGAGTGAAGAACTCAACCGGTGTCAGAAGTCTCGAGTGGATAAGATCAAGCATGTCGAATTCACACTAAATTCTACAAGATAACTACTATGATTTGAAGGAGGCCGAATAAAAAATGCGCTGCTAATCAGAGGAAAGTGGTGCTATGAACAAGATGCCATAAAATGTCATGTCTACCAACACTTAAAGAATTTCTTTACTGGTGATAACATCTTAAATCTTGAATATCGTTGTGGGTGTGAACATCCTAATTTCTCGGTGGCAGATCAGCATATGGAAGCAAGAGCTCCTATTTTGAAAGAAATTCAGAAAGCCCCATATTCAATTGGTCCTTTGAAAGCACTGTGTCTATATATGGTATTGAAGCAATTTTCTTCTAAAGAACGCAGGAGGTAGTTAAAAACTCAATCTTAGAATTTATCAAAGATGCTTGGCCCAATGCCAGTTCTAATAGAGGCTTGAATGACCCAAATATTGTCTTAATTTCCAAAGTGGCACAACCAGGAATCTGCGAGTCAACACGGTCTCTCTGCAATGTTACATACAAGATCCTTACAGAAATTATTTTGGCTCGCATTAGGCCCTTGTTGTCCTATTGGTGGCCCTTATCAATGCAGTTTCATTTCCGTGAGGAACATCTGATAATATTATTCTCACTCAAGAGGTGATACATACTATAAGACGTAAGAAGAGTCTCAAGGGATATATGGCTCTAAAGCTAGATCTGGATAACGCTTATGATAAAATTCGTTGGGATTTTCTAAAGAGTGTTCTTGAAGATTTCATGTTCCGTACTTCATTGATTAATATTATCATGTTTTGTGTTACTCATGTAGACTCATCAGCCATTTGGAATGGTGAGAGTTTGGACTCTTTTTTCGGGTAAGGGCCTTCGGCATGACGATCCTCTTTCTCCATACCTATCCGATTTATGTACGAACAAGATGTCTCATCTGATTATTGAAAAAAAGGATCAAGGCTTGTGGAAGTCGGTGCAAGTTTTAGAAGGGGTATAGCGGCTATAGCCTCATCTTCCATGGAGGATTTAATGCTCTTTGCCAAAGCTTTTGAAGACATGGTTCATATTGTTAAAAGCATCATGTTGATTTTTTAAGTAATGTCCGGCAAAGTTATCAGCCTATCAAAATCCAAACGTTTTGTCTCTCTTAATCTTTCTTTGGATAAGCAAAAAGAAGTGAACTTTGTGGTATTGCCTTGACAAATGATTCGGGAAAATATTTGGGAGTGAAATTGAACCACATTCCAGTTACCAGGACAACCTTTAGTTTTCTAGCGGAGAAGGTGAAAACCCAATTTACAGGATAAAAGCAAAATACTCTTACACTTGCAGACCGCATTGCTTTGATCAAGACAGTAACTACTGGCATCTATATCTATGCAATGCACACCAACAAAGTTCTAAAAGGTGTATGTGACAAAATTGACAAGATGCAGAGGAGCTTTATTCAGGGAGATTCTAACTCTAGTAGGAAAGTCAGACTTAGTGAGTTGGGATCAATTATGCAAGTCAAAGGAGTTTGGAGGGCTGGGAATCCGAGTTGTGAACATATGCAATGAAGCCTTGCTAGCTAAATTGGGATGGCAAATACTTCATGAAAATGACAGTCTTTGGGTTCGAGTTTCACATGAAAAAGTATGTTAAGTGTACTTAAATTGTCTCAATACAGCTAGTCTACAATGTCATCGTCAGATTTCCTCTTCCCCTGTGTGTTTTTGCTGCAAAACGGAGGAGGATGAAAAAGTCTTGCATTGTCTTTGTGACTGCCAATATGCCAAAACTATGTGGAGGTTTATTTTTGGCAGAGGTATTCCCCATGATTTCTTCTCTTGTGATTCGTATTGTGTGGTTAAAATTGTTTCCATACCAAGCTGACATTGAAAGAGGCACATATTAATTGCTCAAGGTTTGTTGCGGGTTTGTGGAATACTTGGACAGCTAGAAATAGAGCTACTATTGAGGATGAAGCTTTCTGTTTTATGAGAGAAGTCCTATTTCCTTTGAGTGCTCAATGACTTTATACTGGCCTTCCCTTTTAAGTTACACACTGAACATGTGGATAGCCAACTCATTGCTTGGACTCCTCCACATAATAGTACACTGAAGCTTAAGTGTGACAGGAGTGCTAAAGGTTGTCCAGGCCTTGCAGAAGTAGGTGGGGTATTTCATGATTGGCTCGGTAAATGGATTTAGGGTTTTGCATGTTTCTGTGGTTTGGCAAATAATTTTGAGATGGAGACTTGGGCGATCCATGAAGGTCACCGCATTGTTGTGCGTGACGGATTTCTTAATCTAGAAATAGAATCTGATTCTAATGTCATTACAAATGCAAATCCTACATTCCATCCTTATGGTGCTCTTATTGAGGATTGTCATAAGCTCTTTGCCAACCTTCTAGTTGGAAGTTCCTTCATACCCTCCAGGAGGGCAACCAGGTAGCTTAACTTCATGGCCAAGCTTGTGTTTGCCAAGGGGCTGATGATTTTAGAATTTTCTACTCCCCCTCTGGGTATTGATGTTCTCTAATGCTGGAGGGACTTTGTTCCCAAGACGTTTTTAGTTTCTTTTTTTACTGTTTAGTTTCCCACCGTAACCAAAGAAAAACTTAACGCATCTTGCAGGCCTCTTGCTCCACAGGTTCATAAATTAAAGTTATTTAAAGTGACAGAAGATTACATTAGAAAGAAACATATCATTAATAGCCCTTTGCCCTTCAACCTTAAGTCGAAACTGAGACCTACTACGTAACAATATATGTTTTAAACCAGCTAATGTCTATATAAGGATCAGTGCAAGAAAGAAACCTATGGAGCTCAAAAACCAGCAAAGCAATTTGAAGATCATGATGAAGCCTTTTAACATGTTAAACGGTGATTAAGACAAAATAAGACAAGTTTGAATAATCAAAGACTAAGGCAAAAGATATACGTCTGAATAATCAACAATGGGATGACGACAGATACATAAAGCCACAACAGCAGAAATCTTTAGTGAAAAACGTTCCTTAGCTTGAGGTGATCCAAAGGTATCCTCTTGTTAGAGTCTTTAGTGAAAATGGTCACAGTGTATGTCAAAAGAGATAATTCTAGGTTATGTAGCAAAAGAATAACTTCTTTCTAAATCTGGGTCAAAGTTCTACATCATAAAATGTTTGTATTATCGTACTGACTGTGTGATTCAGTTTAGTTTTAGGACACATTTGTGATGGATATAGCAATAAAAACTTAAGCTGCTGGCCTAGCTAATAGATGTAACTGTTAATGCAACCATAGGAAACAAGTTATGAATAAAAGCAACAAGGAGGTTTTAGCCATTCATTTTCTACACGAGTAGCATCTGTTAGTGCACATTAGCAATATAAACCCTAGGAACTTTCCTAAACCTTTTCCCAGAGAAAAAGCAAGCTGGATATATGCAAACAAATGACAAACTATATTTAACACCTCAATAAAGAAATTATACCTCTTTAGATGACATATGTGCCAGCTGATTCTTAGGACCTTTAAGGGCAAAGAAGGATCCAATAATGAAGGCACAGCCAAGGGTGAAACAGATAGCAAATTTCTGAGGCATCAGCACCATAACTGGAAGGAACATGGTAAATGCGATGAAAATGAAAAAGACGCCACTCGCAAGAAGCAGCCCAAAGTACAAGAGGGACTTTCCAGAAGGAACGCTACTTGTAGCACTTTGTAAACTCCCTGGTAATTCTCTCACACCTTTGGAAACACTGGTAACATAGCAACAACTAATGTTAAACTTAACAGATACTATGTAGATAGGAGCACATTAAATCACTATGTATCACAATCAAATATTGGAATGAAGATGAGAGTATAATATCTTCAACATATAGGAAATATCTGTATCTTACGGTACAAAATCCACATCAAATGAGAACTCTTCCCTCCTCTCCATCAAGTTCCCATACTTTAAGGAATGAAGGTTAAATCATAATGCTATCTAATTTTGAATTCTATGTCAACAAATCGAAGTTTGAGATCAAAATGAACATTACAAAATTTTAAGATTTAAGTATGGAATAGCCATAATGATGGCCATGTTAAACACCCACATCCTACATTCATGATGGCTAGATGAATCCTTCTTTGAATTCTTTAGGATCGACCTTTTCAAACCAACTTCCTTATGTTCCATACAGATTCTCTAGGCTATCTTTAACCTCTCGTACTGCATACCAATTATCAGCCCCTGCAGAAGCATGCGCCTTATGTTGCCATTGCACATTTTCATTCATCAATAGAATTCCCATAAACTCTTCTAGCATCATTAATGGACATCTTACATTTAACTTTGTTTCTTGTTCGCTTATATGCATGTACTAATAACCACCTTGATATTCTCATACACAAGTTATCCTGTGTGCATGAACCCACTCCTCCAAACCAACTAATATCAACTGTGATGCAATCAAAGCTTTCTTTTCTCAACTCCTTTTAAATAATAATGATTTAAACGAGGCCTTAAGTATCAGCCAAAACCAATACCAACCATGGAACCCCAGCGCCCCCCCCCCCCCCCCCCCCCCCCCACCTCTTTAAAAAAAAACTCCTCGAAACTGCCAAAACCGATACTCGTAGGAATCTTCTGAAACCAAAACCAGTTCTTAAACCTTGGATGTAAAGTGGCATGCCCATTTTTTTAATTTGTTAAAGGATCAAGTATCAAAGTGTTGTATTAACTGTGACAGATCCGTAGATGTTGCCTATGTTAGCAGAAAGAGTTGCTATACTGTTCCATATGACCTTCTCAGAAAACAATACTGAGACTATCTTGGTTTTGCCTAGCACAATAAGAGAATCAGCTTAGGCAACAGAGTGCCAGAGTTTTGAAGTCTGAAGGGTCGATTTCGAGTCATTCTGTTATACATATTTCGGTCAATTTCTAGAGAGGGGTTCTTTTCCGCTCACGGGTAAAACACCATAGCCTTCTTCTGGAACGAGTCAATCCAATCCAATGATTCCAATCCAATACGTCAACAGTGGAATTGGTGGACAAACTAACATCTAACTCTTGTAGTGCCATATCGGGTTGCTTCCGGATCCTCTTCCTTCCTCAAAATCTAGCAGATCCTCCTCGACACATATTTAGTCCAGTTCATCCAGTACATTTTGCTCCGCTAATCCACTTCCCTCTCCATCCCCTCGTTAAACCTCTCTGTAACCTTTGAGAAGGACCTCGATCTGTCTGGTTGAGGGCATGAGGAAGCACGGCAACGACATCTCCAGAGAATCCTTCACGAAAGTTCCGAAAAGGTTTAAGAGCGAAGGGAAGGAAAGGGAATTGGATTCGCTAAAAAAATGCAGTCAATGAACTTGACTAGGTACATGTCGGAAAGGATACACAAGATTTTAATGGAGAGGATTCGGAAACAATTTGACCGGCGCTACCAGAGTTAGATATAACTTTGTTTGTCAATTTCACCGTTGACGTATTGGATTGGCTCGACTAGTTCCTGAAGAAGGCTATGATGTTTTACCAATTTACAGAAAAGAACTTTGTCTCTAGAAATAATCGGGCAATTGCTAGAGTTTCAGGTGGCGAAGATTGCATCTACGACTTTTGGACATTTCTACGTAAGATGAAGAGTTCTGGCTTTTGATTGGAGGGGATTTATTTTACGGTTTCCAATAGTTTTCACATGCAAAGAATGGCATGCACAACTTTGAATCCCTATGGTTGATGTAAGAAGGATTTAGAATAAGGAAAACCAATCTTAGATCCTTGACAGTTGTTCTCTAATAATAGTACCGAAATTCTGTTCAAATAAATTAATTTGAAGAAAACGGATGAAAACTTGCTCTAATGTAATATAAATTCACCCCTGGAAGAGATACTTTTGCTCATGGAAGTGAAAGAAGACATCAATTTTATGGTCTAATCTTCGACTCAGCCTTGAAGAATTATAGAGTAGGTCGCATACACGCAGACACGGGATTACGATGGATTAGGACACGGACAAGATGTAGGTACAAAGTATGACACATTTTAATATAACCTCAGGATGCAAATACAACACGTATACGGGCATGATGATAATTTATCGTATCTCAATCGTGTTTGGTGCGATCGAGAAGAGAATATGCTAAATCACTTTCAACTATGCATGGATCTCTGCACGTCATCATAACTTATTTTACTCGGCCAAAACCAAAATAATCAAGATCCTAAGATCCAGCGAGTGGAACCCTAACCCTAACCCTAATTTCGAATATTTCAGAGAGAGAGAGAGAGAGAGAGGAGGAAGGGGGTGCTCACATTCCGAAGGTGCCGGTGACCCTGTCGTTGGCGGATCTGACGGCGGACTCGATGTCGAAGCCGAGGCCCGTGTCGGCGTCCTCCTCGGACCTGGAGGCGGCGTAGGAGTTCCAGTCGGCGAGGAGGGAGGAGGAGGTCGGCTTCAGCGGGTCCGCGGAGGACCCGCTCGGCCCGCCCGAGAACCAGGCCTGGGCCGTCTGCATCACCGCTGCTGCTCCTTGTCGGGTTTCGGGTCGGATTGAGGAAAGAAATCACTGAAGGATGGATTGGGAAAGAGAAGAGAGAGAGAGAGAGAGATCTCAGAGTGATGGGAGAGGAGGGATTCTGTAAATCACCCCCTTCTACTTTGATAAACGTTTGATGAGTATAAACTTTGTGCTCGAGTACTTCCTTAAACAAAATGATTTACAAGATAGCTCTCACATTTTTCTGTCTTTTGTGATTTTTTTTCAAATATTATAAAAATTGTAATATTTAAGTGCATAATAATCACTATTACATAAAAAAAAATTAATTTACAATTTGTTGCATTCAGATGTAACTAATTATTGGAGGATTTTGTCGGCCATAAATGACTTTTATTTAAGATTTTCTGATATACAAGCTAGCAATAGCTTTCAAAACATGCATCTACATCGCTATCAAAATCGACTGGAGATATGTCCTCTATCATTAGCAGTGTCCCAGACAACATTGACTTCTGCCAAGCCTCGTTGTATCCGAGGCTGACAACGGCCACAATATCGCCTAAAGCGATAGTCACATTGGTCAAGTCATTAAATCCGCAAAATAGAGTTGCCCCACGGAACATAGTTCCACACAATGAAGCATCCCGACGAAAATCAGCTCCACAAAGTGGAATAGCTCTGCGGAAAGAAACTCCACAAAACTAAGTCCCACGGGACTTACATCTATGCAATGGAGCAACCCCGCGAACTTAGCTCCGCGGAATGGTGAAGCCTCACGGATCTTAGCTCCGCACAATGGAGTAGCTATGTGGAATGGAGTAGCTCCACAAAACGTAGCTCCATGGAATGGAGCAACATCGTGGAACTTAGCTCCGAGAAATGGAGCATCCCTACATAACTTATCCATATGGTATCTGACCCCGCAACTAGAAGTCTGCCAAAAGCAAACTTGGCGCTAATTTTCAACCCCGTGGAACTTAACACACAGAGCATAGTCACGCTGAATCTTTTCCAGCGGAGCCTAAGACTGAGACTAGTAGTTTTCGTAAGCTGAGGCATACCTTCGCGGAGGCTAGCTCCATAATTATTAGCTTTACTGAAGTAACCAGACCCGAAAAACTTATTAAGTTTCGAGAGACCCCCACAAGGGGGGATCAACCCCTTAACCCATATTAACAAACACAGAGATATTATGGGGGACAAAATTTAGTCTTGTTGTAAAAAAATTGCCAAAAGAAAATTTTGGCAACGACATAGACCCTCCATGACAACCTAGCAAAGGCTTAACATTTTGCCAGAAGTAAACAAAATATGACTAAGGTATTTAGCGTGTTGTCAGAAATTTTTTCGAAGTAAAATTGATTGAGGCCTCGCCTAATCTTGACGGCTTCACAGAGGCCTAGCCTCGTTGTCAAAAAATTTCCAGTAGCAAATGTTGGCCGAGGCTTAACCTCATCGTGTTGTTAGCTTGGCCATAACCAATGCTACAAAATGACAGAGATCCTAGCCTCGTCATATCACTGGCATTGCCAAATTGATACCGCCAAAAGCAAAACTTGACATAGTTTTTCCCTCGTAGCTAGCATCGCCCGAAGCAAAGCTAAACTTTTCAGGTAAGTCATTAATCTCACCGTAAGGCACAACCTCGAGCGAAGATCAAACTTTGGCTAAGGCATTAGCTTTGCCAGAAACAAGTCACTAGAGTCCTAAGCATCACCTTAAAAGCTATGCTAGAAGCAAAGTTTTTTAGCCTCGTCGTATGAACTTCGCCAGAAGCAAAGCTTGACAGAGGCATTAGCTGTTAGAAATTGATTGTACTTCACTGACGAGTTCTGCGAAGTTGAATATGTCGTCGAGGCTTGAATCGTGCATTTAGCAGCACTTTCCTTAAAGTGTTTCGGGCACTCCGGTAACGTCTTGGAGTCAGCACGCCAGAACACCCAGGATAATTCTGGAAAAACTTTGGAAGAGAGAAGAAAGAGAGAATGAATACTCAGATTCTGTGTGTTTTAGACTCAGAAATCTGTAGTATATATAGATGAATTCGTGTTGTTTCGTGAAGTCGCGACCCTTCCGAAACAACATTCATTCACCATGCCACGTTGCCTAAATGCACAAGTGCGTCTACAATGCGCCACTATCGCCTCTACGCCCGAGCCCGTGCCCGAGCCCGAGCCCGAGCCGGTGCCGGAGCCGGTGTTGCCGGTGACAACACCGGCTACATTTTCATGAAGAGGATAAAACAACCAATGGTCACCCACTAGCAACCCTTTGGTTGTTGCACACTCCTCATGAGTGCACATACCTATTTAAGCACTCTCAAACCTTTCTCTTTTTCCGATGTGGGACTAAAGTCCCTTCTCTTTCCTTTTCATCCTTTAAGAACAATAAATGGAATTAATTAATTCCAACAATCCTCCACTCGTTCCATAAATGATGGAAAGGAATTCCAGAATACATCACTTAAAGAATGTTAATACAATTAGGTATCTTTCGATTTGAACCTAACCTTAGTAGATGCAACACAAGATTTTATCGGAATCTCTGGTAGTTGGGCTTTGAACCAGTTATTCCTTGTGATAAAATCGGTGTTACTTTACACACATTCTTTTGTAGTTCTTCGCCTACATCTCTCGCTTAGCACTATTAATGGCCATGTGCTGATCCTGTCTCGTGAATTTTTATAAGATAAACTCCAGATTTTACTGAGACGGCACTATCTCTAAATTCACATAGGTGAAGTTCTTTCAGTATCTCTGTTGCTTTACAGATACATGTCAATATTACTGAACTTCATTAAGAGTTTTATAAACTCAACCCTCAAATTGCAACAACATAGTTATGTCGTATACATCCAAATCAACAGTTTGTTGTTACCCATTGAATCTAAGGTTAAGGTTTTCTTAACATTAGATTGGGTTGCTACTGTTGTTGAAACTCTTACTCAAGGAGTTTTAATCCCATACCTCTCGAGGTAGATTTTACTAAATCCCTAGCTAGTGGTTTAGTAAAGGGATCAGCTAAGTTATAGCTGGTACGCACATACGTAAGAGAAATGATTCCATCTTTAATCAATTTCCTTACGTAGGTATGTCTTAGACTTATATGTCTAGACTTCCCATTATACACTTCGTTGTAGGCTTTTGCTAGAGTAGCTTGACTATCGCAATGTATTGACACTTTTGATACATTGTCCTTAGCCAGCGGAACTTCTAATAGAAGATCCCTCAACCACTCAGCTTCTTGTCCTGCAGAAGCTAGAGCCACAAACTCTGACTCCATGGTCGAATGGGTAATGCACGTTTGTTTCTTGCTTTTTCAAGAAACTGCCCCTCCGACAAGTGTAAATACCCAACCTGTCGTAGATTTGTTATCCCCGACACTTGATATCCAACTAGCGTCGGTATATCCTTCTAATACGGCAGAAAATCTACCATACTGTAATCCAAGATTCTTGGTTTTCAAAAGATAACCAAAAATTCTTCCGATAGCCCTCCAATGCTGATTATTAGGGTTGCTAGTAAATCTACTCATTTTACTAACTGCAAATGCTATATCAGGTCTTGTGCATTGCATCAAATACATAAGACATCCAATAGCACTTGCGTATTCTAATTGAGCGACTGCTCTTTCAGAATTCTTTTCTAGTTTAAAACTTGGATCAAATGGAGTGTTCACTTCTTTGAACTTTAGGTGTTTGAACTTGTCTAGCACTTTCTCAACATAGTGCGATTGCGTAAGTTCAAAACCCCAACTGTTTTGTATTACTTTGATCCCCAAAATAGTGTCAACTATTCCAAGATCTTTTATCTTGAATGTGGAAGTTAGAAACCTCTTCGTTTCTGTAAATCCACTCATCTCGTTGCTAATGATCAACATATCATCAACGTAGAGACAAAGAAATATCACGATATTTCCATATACTTTTGTGTATAAACACTTATCACAAACATTGTGAACAAAGCCATTAGAAATTATGACTGAGTCAAATTTCTGATGCCACTGCTTTGGTGCTTGTTTTAATCCGTACAAGGATTTAACAAGTTTGCATACCTTTTGTTCATTTTCCGGGAGCACGAACCCTTCCGGTTGCTCCATGTAAATCTCCTCATCGAGATCTCCATTTAAGAATGCCGTTTTGACATCCATCTGATGAACATTAAGATGATGCAATGAAGCTAACGCAAACAATATTCTAATTGTAGTCGTTCTTGCTACTGGTGCATATGTGTCAAAATAATTAATTCCTTCTCTTTGTCGAAATCCTTTGGCTACTAGTCTAGCCTTGTAGGTGTTTAAAGTACCATCACTATGATACTTTCTCCTGAACACCCACTTACATCTAATAGGTCTTGACCCTTTGGGCAAATCGACAATTTCCCAAGTGTGGTTAGATATTATCGAATCCATCTCATCTTGGATAGCATCTTTCCAAAAGGATGAGTCCCGCGAAGCTATTGCTTCCTTAAAGGTTTTAGGATCATCTTCCACCTGAAGAATGATAGGAATCTTTTGAATAAATTTCTCTGTATTTTCTTCTACTAAGTAAAAAGAAATTAGTTGAGAATCTATTTCGTCAGATCCTAGATCCTTAGCCTTTTGAACTCTCTTGCTTATCCGAAGCTCGGATTATTTTTCAACTAACCGTGAAGAGCTCTCCTCACGAGACTCTTCATTAGCAGGAATCTCAGGATCCTTATTCTTAGTAATAAGGTTCTCAAAAAATTCCACATCTCTGGATTCGATAATAATGTTAGACTCTAAGTTTAAAAGTCTATATGCCTTACTATTGGCAGCATAACCTACAAAAGCACTTTTAATTCCACGAGAACCTAATTTGGTCCTTTTAGGATCCATGCATGTTTTTGTAATAAGCTATGCAACCCCACACTCTAAAATAACTGATATTAGGCTTACGGCCTTTCCATATCTCATATGGTGAAATACCAGTTTTCTTCAAAGGAATTCGGTTCATTATATGACATGCAGTAAGTAAAGCTTCTCCCCACAAACTAAATGATAATTCAGAATGCATTAGTATTGCATTTATCATTTCTTGATATGTTCTATTTTTTCTTTCGGCTAGTCCGTTCTGTTGAGGTGTCCGTGGTGCAGAACATTCATGAATAATACCGTTTTCTTCACAGAAGGTATTAAATTCAAAAGAAAAATATTCACCACCTCTATCACTTCTAAGTATTTTAATCTTTCTACCAAGTTGATTTTCAACCTCTGATTTGTATATTTTAAAAGCATTAAAGGCTTCATCTTTATGCTTTAATAAATATACATATGTAAATCTAGAGCAATCATCAATAAAGGTAATAAAGTATTTATTACCTCCTCGAGATAATGTGCCATTAAATTCACATAAATCAGAGTGAATTAAATCTAGTAGGTTGGTATTACGCTCTACAATGTGAAAAGGTTTTTTTAATCATTTTAGATTTTGCACAAATTTCACACTTATCTAAGTCTTCAGAATTGCATGAAATTAATCCAGATTTAATTAACCTTTTCATAGTGCTAATACCTATATGCGCTAATCTACTATGCCATAAAGTAGATGACTCAATCATGTAAGCAGAAGTAGAAACTTTATTGATATTATTTTCAATGATACAAAGTTTTATCATACCCTCATCGGCATATCCCTTTCCAACAAACACACCATTACGGGTCAATATTAATTTGTCCGACTCAAAGACAGACTTTATTCCTGGTTTACCCAACAAGACTCCACTGACGAGGTTCCTACTCATATCCGGGACGTGAAGTACGTTAGTCAGAGTTACTTTCTTCCCGGAAGTGAATTGGATTTCCACATCACCTGTTCCCACGACCGTTGAATGTCCTTCATTTCCCATCTGAACTTCTTGTCCATCATTGACTTCAGAGTAGGTCTTGAATGCTGTTTTGTCGTATGAAACATGAACGGTAGCACAAGTATCGTACCACCATCCTGGAGCCTTCCCTTTGACCGTCATGAGTTTGCTCACCGTAGCAATTATATCATTTGTCTCAGTGAGATTTACCTTACTGTTTTGGGTCTTTCGAACCCGACAGTCTCTGACATAATGTCCTGCTTTGCCACATACAAAACAGCCGGTCTTGGGTCCTTTGGCATTGCCGGAGTTCTTGAACTTTTGTTGGTCCTTCTTAGGACCGAGAGAGTTCTTCTTTCCTGCAGGCCTCTTGCCTTTCGCGCTCACCGCGTTAGCTTTAGAAACTCCGTTGTTCTCGAATTTCTGTCTTTCCTTCGATTCGAAGGTGTTTTTGAATCTGTTCCAGTGAGAAATCCTCAGAGCTGTGAAGTAGTTTCTTCCGATAACTATTCCAAGATGCTGGCAATTTAGTGATTATAGCACCAACTTGGCATGGTTCCGGAAGTTCTATCTTCACTGCCCTGAGTTTATTGACTAGAACTTGTAGTTCGTGTACTTGGGCGAGTATAGGCTTTGTATCAATCATTTTGAAATCAAAATACTTTGATATAAGAAATTTCTTTGTACCTTCTTCTTCTGCTCTGAATTTGAATTCCAGAGCCTTCCAGATGTCAATTGCCGAAGGATTTTCTGTGTAGAGGTCGTACAGTCTGTCCGACAGGGTGTTCAGAATGTGACCACGGCAGAGCAGTTCGTCCTCTTTGCGCTTTTTGCGTTCTGCCTTGACTGCATCAGAATCTGCTGGAGTGGGTTCTGGAACGGGTGGCAGATCTGGATCGAGGACGTAGTAGATCTTCAGCGCTGTCAGGAGGAAGATCATCTTGTCCTGCCAGCGTGTGAAGTTCGTCCCGTCGCAAAATCTGTAGTATATATAGATGAATTCGTGTTGTTTCGTGAAGTCGCGACCCTTCCGAAACAACATTCATTCACCATGCCACGTTGCCTAAGTGCACAAGTGCGTCTACAATGCGCCACTATCGCCTCTACGTCCGAGCTCGAGCCGGTGGCAACACCGGCTACATTTTCATGAAGAGGATAAAACAACCAATGGTCACCCACTAACAACCCTTTGGTTGTTGCACACTCCTCATGAGTGCACATACCTATTTAATCACTCTCAAACTTTTCTCTTTTTCCGATGTGGGACTAAAGTCCTTCTCTTTCCTTTTCATCCTTTAAGAACAATAAATAAAATTAATTAATTCCAACATTAGCCTCATTATTATAGCTTCGCCTGAAGCGAAGGTGATGACTATTGCATCATATCCTTGCCAAACGCGGAGCGAAAGTATGCAAATTACTTATCCTCGATGTTAGGATAGTGCTACTACGTAGATTAGCTACAAGAAAAACTACTTTAGAGGCCATTCCCTTATCCTAATAGTAGCGTCACAACATTTGTTCCACTGCAAGCAAAGAATTTTTTTTTCAAAAATACTATTTGGCTCCCAAAATATTTGGGTGATACCATCTCTCATTATGTGGCATATGACATAATTGTTGACATGACAGCTGAAATGACAAAATTTAACATTAAAATTAATATTAAATTAACATGATAATTAACATTAACCTTAACCTTAACATTAAATTAACCTTAACATTAAATTAACCTTAACATTAAAATTAATATTAATATTAATATTAACATTAATATTAAAAAAATTTGGGTAATTAATATTTTGGGTTAAAATTTGTCATGTCAGCTGTTATGTCAGCTGTCATGTCAAATATCACATAATAGGAGATGATATCATTCAAAAATTTTGGAAGCCAAATAGTATAATTGAAAAAAATTTCATTAATGAAATCAAAGTTCATATGCCTGAAACCAATAGTTTCCTTAAATTAAACATTGATGTCGAGAACTAAGAAGTACCATATGTTTAATTTCTAATTTCTATATTGCCCAAAACCCAAAGTTCTCGTACAGTTGCTTTTGGGTATTTTATTTACGGAAAATTGTACTGTACGCACTAAAGTTTTAATTTATTTCGTAGAAGGAACTAAGTTTAAGTAAATTGCAACGTGAGCATCATCGTACCGAAAAGAAGGGCGTCAAAATTTTACGCCATAAAATTGGGCGTTATAAATAAAGTAGGGGACAGTAATGGACTATTAGGAATTTAAACGAAATTAGATTAATGGGAGGGATTAAGAGGGAAAATGGGCGCCTCATTTTTGGGCGTGGAAGAAAAATGGGCGCCCCATTTATGGGCGCCCCATTTTTGGGTGTACTTCAGCCCTATTGGACCACTCCAAGCCAAACAAAGGAAAAAACAAAATAAAAGTGCAAACGAAAGCTGCTGTTTTCATTTCACATTTAAGGAGAATGAGAGAGGGGGATATACTCACAAAGGAGAAAGTGACTTCTATTCTCCAAGAAGAGAAGGAGTCAAAGAAGAAGGACGCGGCTCGATGGCTCCCGAAGCTCGGCGCTGGTCAGAGTCAGAGGCAGCGGCTCGGGGACATGGGGGAGAAAATCCACGTCCTTTTTTAGGATGTCGATTTTGGGTTAAATTTTCACGCCCTTCATTAGGGCACAATTTTTCTATCCAGTTTAATCCGGATTGGATTAAGAAGAAATGGGTTGGATTAAGAAGAAATGAATTTTGTCGGATTTGATTAAGAAGAAATGAATTTTGACAACCTAAAGTAGGGCGTGAAAATTTTCTACGCCCTATTTTTAGGCGCAACTGTGCTCATTTTGTTATTTTCCCAAACTTAGTGTCTTTTACGCAATTTTTACAAATATTTTTGCTTCGCATAAAATTTTCCGTTTTAATTTTCCGTACTAACATCTTGTTCCTTTCATATGTGTCGAACGTGAACAATTCCCTTGTCTAAAGTAAATATGGAATATTCATGGTCTCACATAGATTCTACTCTTGTCAACACAGTAAACAAATACCATTGGTTACTACTTTGGAAATAGATGACTTCTATTAGTTTATGGAAGAGTAGACATAGATGGCTCTGACGTGCTAATTTTTATTATTATTGGATTAATGTGTTTTCTTTTAGTTTGGATATTTTTAGTATAATTTATTTTTAGGATAATTAATTCAATTATATTCCATACATGTGACCAATTCAATTAATTTGTGCTTAGGTATGACAAGTCGAAAGTTAGATTGTTTGGTTGACAACGCGTCTTCGCACACTGTTCTTCCTAAAAGGAAATAGTTTTTCTAACTTTACACCTACACACAATACTCGGGACAATCCTATCATGCCCATCCAATCTGATAGAGGGGCACAGCATAGCCCACCTTATGTTGTCTAATTGTACCAAATTTATCATTAAAGAGATCTTATATTCTTCGTAGTTCAAAAAAAAAAAAAAAACCACTATTGGTTTTAAGTTAAGGATATCTTAGAAAATAATTTTTAAGTTAAAACCACTGATGAAAATGAAGTGAAGTTCCATTATATACAGCCAAAAGCATATATTGAAGAAGATGAATATGTGGAAAAGACAAGGTGTAAAAGGGGAGAGACAAGATGAGATATGGAAGGAGAGAGATAACATGTGGATAAGAAATATTTGAAAGCCCAACAACAAGCGAGTGACATGTCGTTTTTGGGCATGTGTTGGTCGTGCTACCACATAAGACCCAAAATTTCGAAAGGTCCAAATTTTTTTAACACCATCATATGATACTAAGTTAAAATTTATATTTTTAGATTTAGACCTTCCTATTTTTTTAAAAACTTAAGAAAAGAAAATCATGTAACAAATCTATCTGCCTCTTCCGCAAAATTAACCAAAAAAAGTCTTCCAGCCCTACCCGTCATCTTTTTATCAGGAAGTTAGGAACTAAGGAACTTCCTAACATAAAAAAAGCAATCGGCATTCGCACAGGGAGACTGACCTCTTCGACAACATAAATAGTCTCTCAATCCTGACCATCATATTTGTTTATCAGGAAGTTAGGAACTAAAGAACTTCCTGACGGGAAGAAGAAGTCGTCGCCAGTCACACAGGGAGACCGATCTCTCCGATGTCGTCGACTTCCGCACCATCCTCAAGTCCTTCTAATACGGCGGCTTTCATTGACCGGTATTGTTTCTTCCAGTTTTTCTTCCGAGTTATTTGTCCTTATGCAAACGTCTCTATTGATACTAGTATATATGCACGTGTCTTACACGTATTTTATAATATTTGGAAGGAGCAAACAACATTCTTAATTTTTTTTTTCTAAGTAATTACATAACTATCCATATTAAATTTAATGAACAATTTTAATTAGTAAATATAGATGAGGGTATTTTTGGAACAAAAACTTCCACGGTGAAGTATACATTTCTCATTATATACTAGTATAGATTTATCATTTCTGTATGCCTGCTTCTCAATCTATTCAATGCTTCCTCTTCGTGAGATTAAGGTGCAGTCACCTACTGATTCAGTGTCTCAATCCCATGGCATCCCTTCCCATAAGGCCATACCAAGGTTTCATTTGGTTTTTATAATAATGCTATGTTTCACAAGTTTCTGAACTATTTGGAACTTTATATACTTGAATGAAATATTGTGTTCAATACAAGGTCATTTAGGTTCTCTTCTTCTCCATGATTTTCCTAACATTCTTCTCGTTTACATTTGAGTAACTTTTATACAACAGACCACTACTGTAACTGGTAGTTATTTTTGGAGGTGGTTGTTGATATATTCTATTGGCTAACAAGAAAAGGGAAAGAAAAAAAAATGCAAGCAAAGTAATCTTCTTTTCTGGCAAATGACGGCTATTATTTTTATGTACTTTTGAGCAATTATAAAAATATTTATTTTCTAAAAAGTTGATTTATTAGTACAATAATTTTTTTATTGTTTAAAATATATTTTTTGGCATTTGCAGAGAGCCCTTAGAATATCAAAAACAGAATTTGTACTAATAAATCAACTTTTTTAGAGGGACAAAGGAAGAGGAAAGAAAAGAGTCCTTGGAATGTCAAAAACTGCATTTGTACTAACAAGTCAACTTTTTTTAAGAGGGACAAAGGAAGAGGAAGGAAGAATTGAAAATTTGTAAATTATTGAGCGACAATTTGTCAAAATATTGTAGTTGTCCGACGAAAGGTAGCGAGCAGCAAAAGTATGTCGTTATATAAGTAGTAAAAGCATGACAGTTTATTGTATTTAGATGCAAATTAGCGTTAAAAATGGATTAGTAAAGTATAAAGGAGTAGCATGTCTTCTATTTTTGGCAATTCATCATCACCATTTTTGGCAATTCATCATCACTAGAATCCAAGCCTCCCACAAAATCGATTAGAATCGTTCAGCAGTATAGTATAATATAAGAAAGCTTCATACAAGATTTGACAATTAATGACGGATAATACAATTTCAACAATTCATTTTCATTTCTATATCTTCGACAAAAATTTTACCAACGTGAAAAATAGACAAACCAAAAGCAAGAGACAATAACATTCCTCATTACTATATAAGAATTCAAGTATCTGATGTGACAACTAACAAATGAAACTCATCAAATTCACTAATAAATTCATCCATGACAAACTTCATAATCCTAAAGAAACTGATGATTTCTTAAATAACCATAACCATAACCATCAGACTGCCCTCGCCAGCACTTTAAACCATTTTTTTTTTCTTGGAAAAATATTGACCATAATGAATCATAGAGTAGAGATAAAGCTCAACTTGAGGAGGATCATAACCAATCAGAGAGTAGAGATAAAAGCTCAACTTAGAGGACATCTTCCTCCCATGAATAATACTAGCATGATTGAAAAAACAAGTATTTACAACGGATATTTGTCATGCGCCAATATTGAAAAACCTCACATCTGCAATTATAGACTATAATCAAATTGTTTTTTACAACCTGTCACCAAGTTCACCAACTTCACATGATCCAAGACCTACAAACAGCAAGCAGAAGACATTATGTTACCATCAAAGCAGTTGATAATATGTCATGTAATGAACTTTCAGAAATCAAGACAAAGCATATTCATATAATATATCTTCCATACAGTATATCTAGTGGAAAAAGATGTTCGATCATAGGATTCCAAAGTAAAAGAGCGTCTCAATGCCACAAGGTTCCCACTTAAGCAGAGGATCATTGGGTTCCAAAGTAACATGTACAATAAAAGGGTGTCACACTACCACAAGGCTCCCACTTAAGCTGGGTCTGGGGAAGGTCAAGAAGAAAGATGCAAGCAAGCTTACTTCCAATATGTCGAATGGTTAATAATTTAGAAAGAAAGTATAACGTTGAAGAGGCAAGTTTTGCAATATAAGGAACGTCAACAGGAACAAAAGTGATAAAACAGATCATTAGTTTAAAACTTCTGGATAGATTAAAAACCAAGAACAATTATTAGGCAGTTTCTTGTTGTGATATTGCACATGTTAATCACGATGATTTAGTGTCTTTTGGTGTAACAAATAACAAAAGAATCACTAGTGCTGAATTCAGAACTTAAGACTTAACCCAAATCATACAAAAGAATCAGTCTTAAATCAAGTATAAATAAAGAAAATCTAATATTGTCTACAGCTTTATCTACCATTAGTTTGTGAATTTTGAGTACTCACACTAGACACAGGAGTTGAAAAGCTGAACTAGGTAATTCCGAACATTGCAACTTATAACTGTAACATTTGTATTATATTTATCAATTTGCTATCAAAAATTGACATGCTCCAATTGGTTAACAGTTGGGCACAAGATTGCTCGATTGCATCTAGTATTTGTTGATAGTTGGCATTAGATGGAGAATGACCGGTCCCTTAGCTGATCTAAGCCTAGCTTTGGCATCCTAAAATAAATGCAAATACATGTTTCTTTCACATAAAACCTCCTGCTTTTGGTGCTCATCCCACCCATGAGTTTAATTTTAGACCCTTCTTTTGCTCTATATATTCTAGCAACGTGTGCAAAGCACCTCTTGAACTATATGGTTTCATATTCTATCATGAACCATAGTATCATTCCCTGTGTCATTACCGAGAACTTTGATGGATTCTAGATGAGGGCATCCAGGTATTTGCACTTTACACCACCTTGCCGTATGAAGCACGGGTCTTTTGATGTGAAAAAGGATTGAGTTGGCAAGTGTCACAATAGAAACATCAATCACTTTGTTAGATCTCCGAAGTGTTCAACCTTTGAGATGAGAATCACAGTAATATAAAAATAAAAATACTTGTAAGACTGGAAATTGCCTCAGTTATACCCTAATGTGTGCCAAGTTCATGTCTTCGTCTAGTAACTAAACCCAATCCTTGAGGATTTTCAACTTCCTATCTACTATGAACAATATGTCAATATGGCATTCGAATCCCTAACACGTCTGATGTCCCTCTTGTTATTTAGCTAATATAAACTACAATTAGATCAGATAGTTAAAATTAATTCATTATGGTCCTTCAGATGATCAGGCTTCTTAAACAAATCCATCCTTCGTGAGATGTCACTGGTTGCAGCTCCAGAGCGGTGAAGTACTGCATCTCATTTTATGAACAGATTTCACAAGGTCTCAATTGTATCCGCCAACTTAACAAGCAAGCTCTTTAAAGTTACTTTTATTCATGTTGTCATGACTGTAACTTTATATTTTTAACGATCTCATATTGTATATCGATATCTTCATCCAACACTTCTCATGACTAGCACAATGTAAAGTAGATAAGGCAATGCACTCAGGCAGAATCACTGGATTTAGATGATTGGTGATATGTTAAAAACAGCAATCAGCTAAAAATTACATGTAAGAAAATCAAAAGGATTTATTTCAGTTTTTTGTTTATACGAAATGTCTAGATGAGATGCAACTGTGATAAAGGGGAAATGGTAATCAAATTTACATCACAAAGTAGGGCAATTAATGGATAAGGTTAATGCAGGGCTAAATGCTGTAAAAACTGAGGATAATGCTTCAACCGAACTGAATTATCCTTCAGAAACAATCATGTCCAATCACAACCAAACTAAACCATCTTTTCAGAAGCAATCATGTCCAATATTTCCCACCCTCTCTCTACAGCCAGGAGATCTTTGTTTTTGGTCAGGAATGCAAAGAGTGCACGTTTGTCGGTAACTAGTTGGCTGAGGCAACAATAATAATTAGAGGGTTATGATTTACCACATCCCTGTGGTCGTTTTCGAATGCATTAATCATCCAACGTTAACAATAGTGTATTTTTCTCCCAATGTATGTGTCTAACTGTATTTCCAATGTGAAATTTTAAAAAATACACACAAGATAGACCAACATTATTCCCAGAAGCCCATAGTTCAGTCATTATTTCTCTCGATGCTACAGGCTTTAAGAATCTTTATTCCCACAGCATTATACCTCTGAGTGATGGTGAACACGGTAGTTGACAATTGATACATTAGCTCAACCATAGATACAGTGTACACGAGAACAAAAAAAATACCTGACTAGAGAGCCATTTCAGCTTGTAATGCAGCAAGTTCATCTTCTTCAGCAGTATTTTTTTGTTGAGCCCGATGTACTGGTTGCCTGCCAGCTGGAATGTTTTGCGCCTTAGCAGCATTAGCAGCAGGAGCAGCAGTAGCAGGCTGCAGCAATTGTTCCTCTAGCTCAGCTCCCTCCAACTCCTCAAGTTCTGCTTCCAACTCATCCTGCCATTAGAGAAAATATGTTTGATATATCCACCTAGAGAATGAAAAAATGTAACTTAAGTCTTTTAGGAATGACTACCTCATCAAAGTCAGCAGCTGCCCCGATAGGAGCTGAGAGTGCTTCCTGAATCTGTTTCATATTTTCAGTCTGCTCATTGATTTCATCCATAGTCTTGTCAACATCATCAATATTCCTATAAAACAGAGCAATTAATATTCAAAAGTAACAAAAACTTAACTCACTTTATATAGAAACAGTAAACAGACAATCCGAGGGTTTTATCTCGTCATATACGAGAAGCACCAGATCAGATTCCACCAAGGTAGATAAGAACCATTTAGTAATAAGAAAATAGCAACCACTGGACAATGTAACTATAAGATGCCTAACCTCATAAGAGTCCACTATTGGTAGTTGGGATTACACAATAAGGGAGAAGGGGGCAATACTAGAATCTTGACTTTTGGAAATTACAAGTTTTAAAAAATTGCTTTACATCTTATCCAGAAATCAACTGCGAAGAATATAAAGCATAACCTATGCTAGCAAGATAAGAAAGGTATGGTATTGGTACTAACGTCTCTTTCTGCATAGCCCTCATTGCTGCTGCTCCAGTTCTTAATGCGGCAACAGTTTCTGTTGTAGCTTTAGCACCTTCCAGCAGTATCATCTTCAAGAAAACCAATACAGCACAGTTTAAGATAGAGCTTGCAGGGAACTGAAGCTGATTCTACAGCAACAAAAAATTGGAATAGTACCTGATCATGAATTCTCAATTGAAAATTTCCAAGCTGCTCAACTTGCTGTTCGTATAGCCTCTTCCTCTTCAAGCATTGGATTGCCGCTGAGTTAAGTGACAATAAGTTTTTCAGACAATATCCAGGAAAAGCACTCTTAAAAGGGCTAACATTACACAGCCTTAGTATAGTGTCCAAGTTCCACCCAAATGCATTACACAACCCATCCAAATTATAGCACTGGTGATGAAGGGAAAAAAAATCCATGCATCTCTGAACCATACTCAGAAACAGGCCCACAAATACAGCTGCAACCGTAAAGGACTCACAAACAGCTATTAATATAATGTCCAGGATTACATGTAATTTTTTACTATTTACAAACTAGTTAAATTGAAGATGATACTCAGAGCAGACCTAGAAATACAAGCTGTGACTGTAAAGGACCCACTGACAGCTATTAAATAATGTCCAGGATAACATGTACTTTACTACACTTACAAACTAGTTAAATTGAAGATGCTCTGCCCACTCAAAAACAGACCTGCTACAGCTGTAATTGTTAGGGAGCCATATATCTATTAATGCAATGTCCCCAGATTAGGAATTACTTTTCGACTATTTCCAGATTAAATTCAAGATGCCGGATGGAACTAATATTGTAGATCTATATTTGAGCAGTTTATGGAAAAAAAATCCTAATAAATTAAATAATAAATATAAAAATACTCTATTGCCTGGGATTGAACGAGGATATATATATATCTGTCATCCCCAGCTGTAATACTTCCATAGAGTTGATGGGATGGGTACAGGGATATACCACTTACCTTTAAGACCAAATAAAAGTAGTAGTATATGAGGACCTCAAACTGTTTAAGACAGGATTTAAATCACAGGAATAGTGATATGTAACAGTTGAAAACATAATGTGTCAGAAAATGTAAATTTATTGCCTCAGTTGGAATTCGATATGATATGGCACCAATTTTGGAATATATGTGCTTCCCAGATTAAGCATATAGTGCCAAAGACCATGAACTTGTTAAAAAAAAAAAATAATGCAGACTGACCAGGTTGGGAGTTCCCGTAAAAAGATTTCAACAAAGCCAAAGGTGGCAAAATCTTACAAGATATCCATAAACAAAAGAAATCAACACACCTACTGGCAGTCTATTTGAAGCCATGCTCTACAAAAGAAAAGAAAAAAATCGACTGAGAATTCACCATCTTTAAGATTAAGCATATAGTGCCAAAGACCATGAACTTGTTAAAAAACCCAATAATGCAGACTGACCAGGTTGGATGTTCCCGTAAAAAGATTTCAACAAAGCCAAAGGTGGCAAAATCTTACAAGATATCCATAAACAAAAGAAATCAACACACTTACTGGCAGTCTATTTGAAGCCATGCTCTACAAAAGAAAAAAAATCGACTGAAAATTCATCATCTTTAAGATGAGGCTATATTAATGTGTATGACCAAGCAGTCTTCTTGCTCGTGATAAGAGGCTAGATATGGCTCAAATTCAAATTCATAGCAAAGAAAAGAGCACCCTTCTGTAAACTCTCTTAAATCTTTAAACTCTCTTAAATCTTACTGCAGAGTAGGAACAACGTTATTCAACACTGCTGCAAATCACAATGCAACCCTTCTACTGTCACAAAATAACATCTTCTATAGAATAAAACTTCAAGACCTAGAAACCATAGTTTGCAGTATCGGCCGATATGGTTTGGCATGTCCCGATCCGATACTGACGGATACCAACATTGGAGGGTCACTTTTCAGGCAATTTGGCAAATAAAATTGAACGTAAAAGACCAATCGACAAGGGTGTAAAAGTATTCTAAGGTTGTAGAAGTTTGTAAAAGAAGAAAACTTATCCATCGCAGGTAAACCAATCGGTAAGGGTGACTACTATTTCATTCAATTTCAAAACTACTAAAACAATAACACAAAAAATACATAAAATTATGCCAAAATGTATTAAAAAAATTATAGAACTTAAATAATTCATTAATAATTATTTGGTTTCCGATACCAAAAAAACTGATACTCCTATCCAAAACCGCAGATCCCGATACTCATAGGAAGGGTCCGATACCAGTACTGTGAACCTTGCTAGAAACGGCCAATTTTCCTAACAACTCTTAGTCTGATGTCAATTTACTATTAGCCGGAACCAAATATCTGGCCTAACTCAACTATAGGCGAGAACAAGCCTGTTGGCATAAAGAAACCTGCCTTATCGGTCGTTCCTTCATGCTCATGCAGCCAATGAGCAAGACTATAAGTCCACATTTCCACTAGATTAAGAAAACATTTAAATGAAAAGTATAAAAGGTTGACATAAGATACCTTAAAATATTGGAATATATCAATACAATATGCACGATTTATAGTCTGTGCACACACATACGTGTACATACACACAATAAGGCAAATTAACGTGCTATGAACATGCAAGTCATCTAGATCTTCAAGACTAATCCTGTTAACATATAATACTTTTAAATGAAGTAAACAAAAGGACTAGGATATATATAAAAGGAGAAGACTTTCCTTGCATTTCATGAAACATCCCAAACTAAGACTTATTGGAAATATAGACAAAGAATGCCTTCTACACATCGCTCTCTAATTATGTATGGTATCAATAGTAGCTTCCTTGGTTACATGGAATCACATAAAGTATTTAAATTAATATAACTTTTTATCTTCCCTAACATTTCGGAAGATTTATTAAATTCATCTAGGAGACAAATCTGGGTAAAAAGTGGATTTAATATATTAGTAAAAGACTTCAAGTGGACCATCACAGAAAATTCATATATATGAAATTGTGTGAGTGCACTGAACCTTTATAAAGAAAATATAAAGCATACCCCTTTTGTTCTTTCCCCTGGTGAACTCCTTAGCCCTTTCAACTTCACTAGCAGCCTTCTTCAAAAGAACATGCTCCTTTTTCTCCAGCATTTCAAGTGTCTAAAATTTTTCAAAACAACAGTTTAGTATAATGATGTAAAATAGTAGTAACCGTAACAACATGAGTTGAATAACATATATGTATGAGGAACATGATTAACAGGATGTATGTGTTTACAGCAAGGTTAGTAGTATCAATTCATAATTGGTATTGGTCACTCACGAGTATTGATATCGACAGTTTCAGCAATTATACGTTTGGGATCGCAGTTCAAAAGCCAACCATAATAAACAAATTAGAAAAATAAGAAAAATATTTGATACAATTGGGCATACGTCTATGTATTGTTTATGTTGTTCTAGTTAGTTTTGACTGGAATAATAGGCTAAATTGCACTTAAATACCCTCAACTATCCGATTTGGGCACTTTAATACCCTGTACTATTTATTGGCAGTTGATACCCTGAACTTTTTTTTCCACATTCATACCTTCAACTATCACTATTTTTGCTGGTAGATGTAACCGTAACTACAAAAAGACCATAACACCCTAACCCTAATTATGTCATCCATATTGTATTAACACTTTAATACCCCTAGAACCACCAAAATCCATCCCCTCTTCATTCTTGAGAGGTAAAGGAGGAGGAAGGAGGGGGGATGGATCCCGATAGTTGTAGGACGAAGCATCAGTGGTGGGAAAGGGGGAGCGGCGGCGCAATGGAGGGTGCACGAGGGCAAGCGGGGATTATGGGTGAACGAGAGGTTTGGATTGGGTTCATTTTAGAGTTTATAAGTAAGAGATGAAGTTTTTTATTATTTTTATTTTTGATTTTTGTTTTTCAAAAATAGTACTTTGATCTTTTATTTAGTGGATAAGTGTCTAAAATTGCCAGTTGATCGTTAGATAAGATGGTCGACTAGCGGAGTGAGTAACTGGCAAAAACTTAAAAAGTTGAAGGTATATGTGATACTTCAAGGTATTGAAGTGCCAAAAACGAACACTTGAGGGTATTTATGTGCAATTAAGCTAGAATAATATTCAACATTGTTGAACCACTCACCCACAATAGATAGTATCGTCGACTTGATTTTAGAAGATGTATACTTCTTGATTAATATTATTCGCTATCATCTAACTCATCTAACTGCTTTAATAGTAAGTGAATGTTGTTTATTGATTAATATTTTTCGATATCTTCTCGCTGCTTCAATAGTATTCCTTATAGATTTTGAACGTGAGCACATTTCGTTGACTTTTTCACATACTCTTTTCTTTTTCTTTGATAGTTTGAGTGGAAAGAGTATTGGCTGGCGTCGGGTGGGTAACAACCTATACAGGACAATACCCTAAATATTTTACTATAATTACTGGTAGAGGCTGAACCCAATAATTTGGGTCGATGTCAAATTTAGACATGCCCAAACTGATAGGATATGGCAACTACATAACGATATCAACCGATACTGCAAGTCCTGGTTTAGAGTCAATGTGTAATGTCTGTTTGATTATATTTTTATATGGTTATGCATATTGTCACAGGGGGTTGACACTTCATCTGCTTTAGCATCTACCAGGCAGTTATTTGGATTCTGAGGAGGCAGACGCTTGGGAGACTTAGTGATGTCTATGCGTCCACTTTGGTGCCTTCTGCCCAGTGGCAAGAACAAGAAGGCACTATAGCTAGCACAGAGCAAAAGTTCCTTCCAAAAGCGACATCATTAATACACACTAGTATATATTACAGGTACAATTCAGAATATCAACTTATCACCAAACGATGTTTAACTTAGTCTAATCCTGCAATAATTATATAAATGTGCATTATTTTTGCTGGTGTTATCATAACTCATGTATTATATATATTGTTGGTTTATAAGGTGTTCAATAGATCTTTAATGTTGAGTTTTGAACTTCTAAGGCTCTTCAAACAGATAAAGAGCTATTAGAAAAAATATCTTGTGAATAGAGAACTCAAAAGCACATCAATGAGGAAGCTATCAATAGATAGATGGCATACAAAACCATGGGCTTCATACAAGGGTGTACGAAACCACCCAACACCCTTTTGTGGATTCCCATCAGCCAAGAGGCGTGTGCAGTATGGGGTTAGTATACCCTCTCTGTTGGGTTCCCTACAGACTTGGCGAGAATGGAGAAAAGCGGTGACTAGGGTTTGGAAATAGTTGCAGTAGTAAGGGTCACAACTTGTTGAGGTTTGTGGGGAGAAAGAGGTTAAGAGGTGTTTCTCGACTCCTGTAAACAAGAATCAACTCATCAAGATATTCGACACCATCATCGTCATCAGCAAAGCCTTCTCCCATGAAATAGGTCGGATAGGAGCAAAGAAAGCCAAATAATTGACATAGGTTCTATTGCCAGCTGTCAACCTCATATCTACCCTATACGATGGTACCGAATTCCTAACCAAGCTATGTGCAAAAAAGAGTTGCCAAATCCTAAGCAATTGGCAAGTAAGTCGACCCAACTTTTTGGTCATGCTATGTAAGTTTATACAACCAAGGAGTGTCCTCCAAGTTAGTTCCCCTATACTAGAAGAGAGTTTAGCAAAATAGGTGAGATTATACGATATGGTATAGCAATAGCGTGCATCTCCACGATACAAGCCAGAGAGAGGGAAGGAATCAAGATAAAAAGGGTGTCCCAGTGCCAAGGGCCTCCCCGCTTAGGCAGGGTCCTTGGAGGGTCGATATGTGTGCAGCCGCCTTAACCCTGTATATACTTGAACCTACATCCTGCACGGCACAAGCCTTACCGTCGCTCCAGATGACACCATCATTCCAAATCCAAAATCAAGATACTGCTCACTGGATTTAAATCAAATATAATTTGGCAGGTAAAATCAAGTAAGACTTTAAAATGAACGAGCCGGCAATAACAGGAACTCGAACAAGGAGTAGCCAAGATGATAAATTGTTGATATAAGGTAGCTTGTCATTAGTATGTACCCAACTTAAAGATTCCTTCTTTAATTTTTTCAACAACGTTACAATGATTTATCATTTCACTTCTGCGACAACAAAATTAAACTACCATATTAATTTCAATATTGAACTCCTAACAAAAAATAAGATCAACTCGCATACAATCGGAGAAACTCCTCAGCAGACAAAGCAAACCCATCAACCAAAATATCAACTTGTAGCTAATCTTCCCCCAATAAAGAAAATCCCACGATCGTAACAACATCTTTTTCTTGAAGCAAAACAACAACTTTTACACAAATTAATCAAACAAAAGTAACAACCCAAGTACTAAGAACGCTCACCTCGTTTAACCTATCGAGAGTGGCGAGGGCATTGCCGCCCTGCTCCTTTGGCTTCCCAAAAAGCCTACTGAACATCGTCCCTGCAAAAACAAACAAAAATCCCCAAATCAAACCTAAACCTAACCCTAATCAAACACTTCAATCGATCGATCGAAAGAAGGGGAAAGATTGGATTTTGGGGGGAGGAGATCACCTGATGGTGAAATTATCGATTGATTCTATAAATTTGAGAGAAATAAACAGAGAATCGAAGAGGGATTGGGAGCAATAAAAAGGTTGAAGACGGAGTTGAAGTATATGGAAAATTTTGGCGTGAAAATAACAAAAAGCCGCGTTGGATATTAAATTGTCAAATTGGGTTTGTACTTTTATTTAGGTTTTTTTTTTTGGGCACCACCACTTCTAATAGGGGGCAGTCCAAATTTTTTTGAAAAAATTACAAGTTTGCCATAGATTTTTGTTACTAGGGGGCAGCCCATAATTCACTATAAAAGCCAAACTTGTTTTATTTCTTCTCTCTTTCTTCCTCTATTACTTCTCTTCCTCCACTCTTTTTTCTCCTCCTCATAGAAACCTAGAATTAACATAACCTAGGTAAAATTGCCCCCCCACCTAAATTTGTTAAAGATTTTTGGTGAAATATCTAGTAATAGTGTCAATCACTTCTCCCATTTATTTGTAAGTCGTCGAATTTATTTTTGTGTAATGTTTTAACCTAAATTTTACATATAAAAGTTGAATTTTGTGTTTAATGTAGAAAGAAATAGAAAATGGAACAACCCGGACCATTAAATGCTGGATACTCTCCTCCCACAACGTCCGAAGAACACTTTGATGCATCGGAAGCCCTCGTGGTAACTACACTTTAATTTTATTTCGGATAAAAAATTGGACTTTGACACAGAGGACTGCCACTTCTCTGGCAGTCCCTCTCATGGATTTGGACTGCCAGGGATGTGGCAGTCATATATATGTGAGGGACTGCCACATCTCTGGCAGTCCTATATATGTGAGGGACTGCCACATCTCTGACAGTCCTTTTTAATTTCATATGCTTACATTTTGGCTTTATGTAGTTGTTTAGTTTTGACTTTTAACTTCTATTGTAGGAGTTACGATCTTCCGATGTTGCGGTACATGCTCCATGGGTATTAGAGAAACATTCTTTCCGATGTGCGCTCCTCCGCCGGACCACGGACATTCTAACCTATGTACTATAGGTCAAATCGGTGATCACTTCGTCATACTAAAGATGATCGGTCATTCTCTGATTCCTCCACCTTCAACAGTTTGGTACAAAAGAGCACCGGTCGAAGCCAGAGCTTGGACCACACCTTTCGCTGATCAAATCGACCATTGTAAGAAGTTGTTGAAGTTTGAGGAGCCAAGAGACTTACCTGCTGACCACTGTAACGTCAAAATCGACTGAGTATCAATGTGTTATATGGAGGACCACTTTTGTATATATTTTGGCATTTTGGTTATAGAGGACCACTTTTGTATAAATTAAACTATGAAATATGAAGTCCAATATATGTTTCTTACTTTTATCCATGTGTTATATGTGTTTTATGTGCTTATCTGGGTGTTATACATGTGTATTTTGTGTGTTTAGTTGAGTATAATACATGTTTTACATGTGTACTAAAAACCATCAGAGGACTGCCACAACCAGGACAGTCCTTCACATGTGTTGGACTGCCCTAGGTGTGGCAGTCCTAGCTGAAATGTTCTGTGATCTAGTCACAGAACATTTTATCTAGGACTGCCACACCCAGGGCAGTCCAACACATATGAAGGACTGCCCTGGGTGTGGCAGTCCTATCATAGTCTCATCTTATCAACAACAGGTGCTACCTCCAACTTCCCACGAGTAAGCTCATTCTTATTCTCTTTCAATATTTGTGGAGTGCCGGTGTTTTCTAGTATGTGGACAATTTTGCTTCCAAACTCACAATAGTAAGTTAAAGGCTGACTGGATAACTTTTCTATAACAACTACTCACATTAAATATAACTATATTAATGGAAAAATGAGATCCTAATGCGAGCATTTCATTAGAACCAGTTAGATTATAAAATATACTTGCAAGTGAAAGAACCAAGAAAAAGTCAGTGAAAGAAACAAACCTGGATTCACTAATTTCTATACTTTCAGTCAGCCTGCTTTCCCAGTCTTCAATGGCATTTGATAACTCCGTCATAGATACAATTATAGGCTCTAACTTCTTATTTTGATCTTTCTTCTTTGTGAGAACTGGAACTAGCTTCTCTTGTTTCTCTTGAATATCTATATAAAGAATCTGTTTTTGCCTTTCTGCTTCCTCCAATGCATTAGAGACAATTTTGAATTTCTGGTTTAGATTACTTATCTCAACTTCACTCTGATGTGCTTGCTGAATTTTCTCTTCCGATTTAAAGATTAACAAATCAAATTCCCTCTTGGTGTTTGTAATGATTATCTCTTGCTCGCTTATTTGATTTCTGCACTCGTCAAGTTTATGGCATACCGAGTCAAACTGCTCCTTTTGCTGCGTCAATTCAAACCCGGCATCTGATGCCAGCTTCTTCTTCTCTTCTAATAGAGTTGATAATGATGCTATCTCCTCCTTTAACCTTCCATTCTCTTTGACTTCCGAGCACAAAGTTTTCTCCTGTTCCTTAACCATCAGAGGACTGCCACAACCAGGGCAGTCCTTCACATGTGTTGGACTGCCCTGGGTTTGGCAGTCTTAGCTGAAATGTTCTGTGATCTAGTCACAGAACATTTCATCTAGGACTGCCACACCCAGGGCAGTCCAACACATGTGAAGGACTGTCCTGGGTGTGGCAGTCCTAGATAAAATATTCTGTGACTAGATCACAGAACATTTCAGCTAGGACTGCCACACCTAGGGCAGTCCAACACATGTGAAGGACTGTCCTGGTTGTGGCAGTCCTAGATATAATGTTCTGTGATCAAGTCACAGAACAATTCATCTAGGACTGCCACACCCAGGGCAGTCCTTCACATGTGTTGGACTGCCCTGGGTCTGGCAGTCCTAGCTGAAGGACTGTGATCTAGATCACAGAACATTATATCTAGGACTGCCACACCCAGGGCAGTCCAACACAGGTGAAGGACTGCCCTGGGTCTGGCAGTCCTAGATGAATAGCCCTGTATAGAACATTTCAACACAAGTATCCAACACATATCCAACACAAGTATTTGTTTTACACAAGTACCCAACACATATCCAATACAAGTATTTGTTTTACACAAGTATCCAACACATATCCAACAGAAGTATTTCAACACAAGTATCCAACAACATGTTCGACACCCAAAAATATCAACATCCAAAAATATCAACATCCAAAATAGCCAACTTCAGACAATCAAACAACTTTATAAAATATTCAACATCATACAATCAGACATCAGACAATCATACTACATATCATGGCGGACCTTCGAACGAGACTCCGTATTACGCATGAATGGGAACTCAACCTCGTCGTCGATACGCTCAAGCTCGTTGGCGACCAAGACACTAGTGTCGACCAAGGCACTAGTGTCACTTTGGCAAGCGCTCCGAAGTGTCTTGGCCAGTTCCTTCGCCCTTCTAGACTGTAAATGAAAGTATAATTGAATTTAATCTACAAACATGAAAATCTCAAACTAATTACTAATGCGGAACTCACCATCTTCACCAATGAAACATACAAGATGTTTTTCGAAGGAAGATTTCCAACAGCTACTACGGCCTCGGGACCCGGGTTTATAGGGTTCAACAACTTAGGATGTCCGACCCGCCGGCAGACGAACGACTCGCTAGTTTGTCATTTTCTAGGGTTAGGGTTTGAAAAAAAATTATGGGTTTGTCATGTTCGAAAATGCCATTCATAAACCCTAAAGACATTCTAAACCTAAATTATCAAAAGTTTTTAGAGAATTAAAACTATTCTAGGGTTTCGAATAGAATGTAGAAAATTATAGAAGAAATTATGGAAGAACGTACCTAGAATCCGATTTCTTCAACTTGTGTGTCATCTCGTCGAATGTAGGAGTGTTCTTGAAAAAAATTTGGTGGAGGAATTAGGATTAGAGTGGTGGAGGAGAAGAGACTAGGGTATTGCGAGAGGGAGAGAGAGCTCTTCTTTTTTTCTTTTGGAGGAGAGAGAAAGGCAAATGAGGTTTGGGGAGGAAATGAGAGTTTGGGGGGTTGGGCTGCCCCCTAGCAAAATGTGGGCTGCCCCTAGTAAAATCTCTATTTTTTGGACTGCCCCTAAGTAAGGGCTGCCCCCTAGTAGAAGTTGTGGTGCCCCTAAAAAAACCAGCACTTATTATTTTACTTACTGGTTAAGGGAGACTATATGGATTTTGGTGTATTTTGGGTTCTTTAATTCTTATAGACTTTTGTTGTCAACTCCAACAAAATAAACGAGAGACCATGTGTCATAACCTAAATTTTTCCATTTTTATTTTAGGTATTTTAATTATTTTTAACCTTTCAAAAATTATTTTCCTACAATTATTTCTCAAAAAAAAATATATAGTGTAAATAAATAAATTAAAATTTCTTTTCAAAATGACTCTCATGCAAATTCAACTTTACATTTTTACATAAAAACCTAATGTGGCAGCCATGCATGGAGAAATGACAAATGTCATTCTCTCCTCATGACATGCTCAAAAGGACAATTTAGTCATTTTATGTCTCCACCATTATAATATTTTTTATATATGAATTAAGAGAGAGAAAGAGAGTTTTCATTTTTCCCTAGCAAATTCTTCCAGGTAACACTCTCTTCCTTTCCTTCAATTCTTTCTCCTTCCTCCTTTCTTCCTCTTCCCTCTTCTTCTCCCAACCGAGCTCCCCTCCCTCCTAAGCGGTTGCTGCTACTGCTGCCTATGCGGCTGCTGCTACTGCCGCTAAATACTGCTGCTATCGCCGCTAATGCTTCTGCCGCTACTGCTGCCGCGGGCCGGCGCCGGCGCCGGCGCCGCCGCCGGCCGGCCGACCGCACACCCCCCCCTTTTGCTTCTTCTTCTTCTTCTTCTTCTTCTTCTTCTTCTCCCCTTGTTCTCCAATTTCTCTCCATTTTGATTTCAAATTCATTTCTAGGGTTCAAATTTTAACCCAATTTCATTTTTGTGCCCTAGGATTCTGATTTTGGGTTTTGAAGGAACTCTCCTCTAGGAAGCACACTCTAAGAGCAAGGCAATCTCTCTCTCCTTCCTCCTCTTGAATCTTCTCATGTTATTTATCAATTATTTCTGTTTTTGCATGATAAATATATATATATATATATATATATATTCTGAATTTAAGTTTTTAATCTAATTATTATGATATGGGTGATGTTAATTTTAGGAATAACTTGGTAGCATGTGTTCATGAATGTGTAAACACTATTAGTATGAATTCGGACAAATGTGAGACACTTCTACATAAGATTTTTACTAAATTTTATGAATATATTGTAATGTGGCAATAACTTCTTGCTTAACTCTAAAATATTTAATTAACCATCCTACAAGTCACATTATGGATAGTATGGATAGATTGCATGTGTTATGGACTAATCCACTATTAGCATGTAGGCTCAATGTGGACCATGTTCATATTTGGGACTGGCAGGTTTTGGTCGACAGGGTACCCATAAATCAAGTTGGAAAATGAATGTGACACCGTGGGGTGAAATAAAATCGGGTCACGTGTCAGAAAAGTTGTGTGAAGCAAACGGAGCACAAAATGGCGTGTCTGAGTGGGACACGAAGGTCATAGGTGAAGAGCGTCTCGAGTAGATCATGCATGATGAGTTGGTTTCAAGAGAATGACTGGTCTGGTGCTCCCAAATTAAAAGTCACGGTAACGTGCTAATAATGATCAAGGAAAAGAGTGGGAAAATTAATTATTAATCAAATGGTCTAAATCGACCCGAAGTTGTGCGAAGCAGAAAGAGTACAAGGGAACAAGTTTGGATGGGACATTATATACCATCATGAAGGTAATCCTATCCACTCCAAAACTCATGAAGAAGGTTTCCAGAGTTGAACATCCCTGACACTCCAATTATCAAAGGCACGAAAAAGTACACTTAAGGATAAATAAACAGAATAAATTATTTATTGAAACTAATCAATCAGAAAAAATAAAAAAAATCAACCCGAAATTCAGGGTTCTCACATCCTACCCACCTTATAAAAATTTCGTCCTCGAAATTAAAATGTTCGTACTCCTTCTAGGTTAAACCCCCACAATCAAGTCTCAGAACTTAAATAAAACATACGATTAAAAAGGACGGCATACTGGGTCATGGCATATGGTGGTAGCGAAAGTCTCATCTAGGTATACTAGTCATGCTAAACCAAAACGGTCATAGGGTATCAAAACACACAAGCAATCTAGGGTGCTAAACTAGAAAAGTTACAGAAATAACAAATCATCAAAACTGTAAGGCAGTCTACCACCCTATATGAAAACTGGTACTTATCAAAAATAAAATAAAGATAACTAACAATTATCTATAAAGGGGTACTATTCAAAGAAAAATCAAAATCAAAATTTTAAAAGCACAATGTCGAGCATTGAAATCCAATCACATTATATATAAAGAGAGAGTGTTAGAGAGGGAAAAGCTAGCATTATGTAACTGTTATGTGGTTCGTGTGTGTATGGGTGTATGTGGACATGTTCATATGGTTAGACAGTAGGCATGTGTGTGTGTGAAATATACATGAAGTGTATAGGAGGATTTGGGCTTCAAAATAATAGCTATCCCGTTACACTACTCATGGCATATTGGTTAAACAATCTACAATACACAACATATTTACTCATAACATGCATAGCTAACCATATACTTATCTATATAAAGAGGTAGAGGTTTAGTTATGTATATATATACATTATAACATGTATACATAAATTCTATATATATCTATATAGATATATGAACATAACATAGAGAGGAAGGGTTAGGTTTACATGGCAGTGTATACTAAGTTAGGGTGTGTGTGTGTCCTTGTACAGGGTTATAGCTTAGTATTGAAAGGTTAAATCCAGTTGTTGTTCAGCATTTACATACAAAATCTGAAAATAAGCTAACATTTAAAGCAGTGTAATATTAACATAATGCAGTTTCAGATTTTAGGGGTTTGAAACATCACAACCAATCTCAATGCTCCCAATACATCATAACATGATAAAATGAAATCCTAACATACTATCCATACATTTATCTACGCATATAGTTCAATATTACATGTTAAATCTGAAATTGAACTAAACATTTGAAATCAATATAAAAATGTTAACATGTATTCAGTTTTAGGATATTGGAGAAATTCAACATCAACCCAACCCAATGTTTATCACAACCTAACATGTAAGAATCTGAAACCTAACATTATATTCCTACATACAACAATGTATATAGCTCGAAATATTTCATTTAAAATAACAAATTGAACTAACATTTAAAATCCAGTATTAAGGGTTAATATGCACACAGTCTTAGATTTGACAAATTCAAACACAAAACTCAACCAATTTTTTTTTGAATTGAACCATGTATATAACATACATGTGCAGTGATGTAAACAAAACCACTAACATAAAATTTATATTCAAATTATGAATTTAAACTGGAAAAAAGTAGAGAATCAGTCTCTGATTCTGTACTGTATCAGAAATATTGGGGTTTTGAGAATTTAACATCAACAACATATTAATATGTATTTAGATAGGTTGACAATCAAAGTGTATCATGTATACGTATCAGGCAAGTGTCTGTGTCCACTATATATATTCTCATGTCCCAATATAAAAATTAATTTCTATATCAAGACCAACATTCAGATTCTTACCAAGATTGCAAAGTAGGTGATTGATGTAATCAAGACAGTTTTATTATTATTATTATTTAATACAAGAATAATAGCAAGAAGGAAATAACGATAAAATCTGTTCTGCTTATCTGTTTAAAGAAGGAACCATTTTTGAAACCCAGAGCTAAACTATCAAATCCAAGATAAGGTCTAGTAAAAATTATCGATTCATTATATTATAAAGAAAACCATAGCAAAAAGTTACACAAGGTTTATAAAAATAACTAAAGCTACTCCTAAGTTAAATAATGAGAAGCAAAATAAAACAAACAAATAATAATTCCCTTTTTTTGAAGGACTGAAACAAAAGTAGAGAAAATATGTTCAAAAATATTTAAGGTACAATCTGATAATCCGATGCGTCTATCCAAAATTATGGTACTATAAATCCTCGTCATACTAGTAAGCAAGGCTACGATAATCATAGAGCCCTCGACTTAGGCACATACCTCTAGAATCGTGGTATTTAACATTTTCGCGATGCCGCTAGCTTGGCTGCGAAAACCTTAAATTCCCACACCCGAGAAATAATCCAAAATCAGACTATACGTCCTCACCATGCTAGCTAATATGACTGTAGAAGACTAGATTTCATAACTTAGATGACCTAGCCCATATAATTTCATCTTGACAAAAGTTAAATTAAATCAACAATGGATACCCAAAAATCAAATTTATCAACGAACATCAAGATTCAAAACTGAACAATAATCCATTAAATCATATAAATACAAACTCGGATGCAACAGCTAACATCAAGATTCAAAATTCAACAATCGTCCATCAAAATCAATAAATACAAACTCAAATTCAACAATAATTCATCAAAATCAAATCCAACAACAGAAAGTAAAGATAAATCAAATCAAGGGAAGAAGAGTTTTCAAATCGAAGTTAAAATAAGATTCTCAAGGGTCGTCCCAGGAATCTCTCAAGGGATCCTAACTGTGATTGAGTACCTTCAAAAATATATCCTAATCCTACTGCAGGCTGTAGTGGTACTCTAGTTCGAATACCACTACACAAACTCTACCTGCATGGGCCACCACTAAAAATGTGTCACGACCCGCACCCTAAAGTAAGGGCACGAGACGTGGGTACGTCCAGTCTACGCCGCAGTGTCGGCGGTAGAACGTTGTCCTAGGTCAAACATCTAACAATATAAAGGTACCTGTACACTATATACTCTCCGAATGGAGGTGACATAGCAGATACAGTCTCAATCACAACTAAGGTAGAGCAAGATAAAAGATAGGTAAAATATGAAATCCAAAAGAGATACAACAGATAGAAGTCTAAGTGTCTAAGATACACAAACCCAGAAAATATCTCAAAGCTCAATACAGTAATCCATAGAATAAACACAACTCAATACAACTGAAATAACTAACTATACAACCTCTACTGTGTCTCCTCTAGGCTAGCAGGTAACCTCCAGGCTATCTGTAAAATTTATCAACAGGTCCAGTCAGGACAGGAGCGAGCACAATACATCTCAACAAGTCATAGCAGGAAAAAAAATATAATTATGCTAGAGAATAAAATACAGGAAACTGAAGAATAGCATAATGTAAGAGAGAGACTGTAAGTAAATATCTATCATATATAAAAGAGACAGTGCTAGTGATTCAGAGTACAGGATAAACATGTGAATGGCTAGGGACTGATTCATGATTACACTACTTGGAATTGATTCATGATTACACTACTTGGAATTATTCACATGTTCATTTATACTCCCCAATCCCCAATCAATACACAAGGATCCAATCAAGTTACGTTAAGATTCATGATTATACTACGTTGCCCATAAAGGGTGATTCATGAATTGATTCGTGAAGGCTCGGTGATCATGAGGGTACATGAGTCACTAGCTGATTCCCGAAGATTCATGATAATAGAAGCATGAGATACGTGATATAAGTGAAACACACGAGACAAAAGTATCCGATGCTCCCGAGAGGGATAACATCTCATGAAGGGATCCATATAGTACCAATCCGTGTTACCAACGTGTCAACATCAAGTAAGATAGTCTAAAGTAGGAAATATAATCCTAAACATAATATGAAATGATCAGAGAATGTACTCGCCTGATAACCTGAACAGCTGATAAGTATAGGGGGTCCAACTGAAGCCACAGAGTCCTATTTAAAGCAACACAGGTTACAAGGTGTTCAAGTTGTAATAAATGAATCTCTACAAGCAATCTATATTATCCTAGGTTCTTCTAAGTCAAATCAACTCTAGGTCAACTCCGGTCAACAATCTAGTCAAACTAGGTCAAGTGTTGACTTACAGTTGACTTTGGTCAACTGGTCAACTCTGGTCAAACAGGGTCAATTCTAGTCTAATTATTAAAGATATAAAGTGTACTTCGTTATTCGTACGTCGAAACTTACGACACGCAAATCGAGATGAGATGATCAACGGTAAAGTTGATAATCTTATTATAGTGATCCACGTGCCCATCTTGTCAATTTCAGCGATGTGAGATCACTAAAATTGACTGATCTCGGTTTCGTTGTACTAATCCCGAAATACGAACATTATAAGAATTAATTATTAATAAAATATAAAAAGGTTAAACTTAGAGAAATTATCAACAAACATTGTCGGTTGATGAAATAAACATCGCCAACGTGTCCAGAATGGTCAAATTAGCTAGGATAGCCTACCCATCGGTCCAATTTGGACACAAGGGCAAAAAGGTAATTTCGGGTCAAAACGGTATCCGTGTCGGAGCCGTTTTGTACCGAAAATGTGCAAAAAATAAGTCCATAAAATATAACAAATTATACGTCCACAAAACCAGAATGACGATACGAACCCAATATCCAGAATTGGATTCCGTTGACCCGATCTCAATTTGGTCCGTTGGCCAGAACTTGGAATTTTGGTTTACACGAAAATACTTGTCGGAGCCAATGTTCTCAAAACGCAGCAAACTACATGTCAACGAGTCCAGAATGACGATATGAACTCAACAGTATATCCGAAATTGGATTCCGATGAGCCAATCTCAAAATGACCCGTTGACTCGGATATTGGTATCCGACTTGTACCGAAATACGTGTCGGATCCAATATCCACTAAAATCTAACAAATTATATGTCAATGAGTCCAGAATGACGATACGAACTCAACGGTGTATCCGAAATTAGATTCTGATGAGCCGGCATCAAAAAGTCCCGTTGACCCGGACCGTGGGACCCACTTTGCACCGAAATGCGTGTCAGGGTCCACGTCCTCCAAATCTAACAAATTTTATATGAAAACATGACAGAACGATGCTACGAGTCTACTAGTGGTGTCATAAATGAAATCTGGAGTCCTGCGTTCAAAATAGAATTTTATAAGTTGGAAATTATGAATTCGGACGACCAACTTTGGCGTCAAATTCAACCAATCAAACAAGCTCACAATAAAACAAAACTGGAGGGGTAGTAAGAGGGTTATACCAGCTTCGCACAGGAACTGGTAGCATACCAAATGGAGCTGCGGTGGAGGAGGTACAAGCTGACGAAGTTGACTCCGCAAAACTGTCCAAAATTAGTACAATTTAAACGGTCAACTTGGTGGCCGGTTTTGATGTACCAAACGATAAAATTAACGGACAAAAATTGACAGGAGTGAAGGTGGATATATTGAGATTGTGACGGAGTGAAGAAATCGCCGTTCCAACGGTCGGATTTCTCAAAAATTGTGTACGAAGTTACTGCGACGGGGCGCCAAAACGGACTTGATTCCGCGCGCGTCACGGCGGAAATTCGTGCGAAATGCACGAATCGCCTATACATCGCGCCGGAGAGTGAGGTGGCGGACCCAGGGGGTCGCTTGAGTTCGCCCACCGTGGGGGGGGCACGACCATGGCGGCACGTGGCCGGCGGCGGCGCTGTACGCACGCCCCAGGCTATTCCCGGCCGACGGCTACTGCCCACTGCTGCGCGCGGGGCTGTGCTGGCCCAGCCTGGCCCGACGGAGGCACGGCGGCGTACAGCCTGGTGCAGCGGGGCGGCGGCCGTGCTGGATGGTGGTGGCCGGAGTGATAATGATGAAGGTGGTGGTGGTTATTTGAGATGATGGTGATGAAGTGGAGTGATATGGTGGTGGCCAAAATGGTGGAGAAGAAGGAGGAGGCCACTGGTGGGTGGCCGACGGCCTGGGGGGGTGGTCGACGGCGTCGGCCACGGCGAAGAAGGAGCTCGGCCATGTGGCTGACGGGATGGAGAAGCTGGTGTGAAGAATGTGTGTGGAGTTGAAGTGTTGTTGAAAAAATTAGGAAGAGAGAAAGAGAGTAATAATTGAGAGTGGAAAATTAATGAGAGAGGAAAGATATTCCTAGGAGTTAGGGCCGGCCAATGTGGAGGTGTTGGGGATGTTGGTTGCTATAGGGATGGAGGGCTAGGATTAATAGGAAAATTCAAGGGCTAGGATTTAAATGTAGGAAAAATAGGTTATTCCTATAGGGATTTCGATAACAAAATTTCCATTAAATATTAAAATAGGTAGACATGGTATCTGATATTATTTTTGGGCAAGGAAAAAAATGAGGGCATCATGAGAGAGGGGAACATGAAGCTTGGACTGGGTTCGGTCAAGCCGGGTTGGATCAAAATCGGACATGGCACAATAATCGAATTAAAAATAGGTGTTGATGATCATGGGTAAATAAGTAGCACGTGAGAATTCCAATAAATGGGACACAAGTATCATGCGGGTAGTAGGCTCAATGTGGGCCATGTCCATATTTGGGGTTGATAGGTTTTGGTCGACAGGGTACCCACAAATCAATATAGAAAATGAATGTGACACCGTGGGGTGAAATAAAATTGGGTCATGTGTCAGGAAAGTTGTGTGAAGCAAACGGAGCACAAAATAGCGTGTCTGAGTGGGACACGAAGGTCATGGGTGAAGAGCGTCTCGAGTAGATCATGCATGATGAGTTGGTTTCAAGAGAATGACTGGTCTGGTGCTCCCAAATTAAAAGTTACGGTAACGTGCTAATAATGATCAAGGAAAAGAGTGAAAAAATTAATTAATAATCAAATGGTCTAAATCAACCCGAAGTTGTGCGAAGCAGAAAGAGTACAAGGGAACAAGTTTGGGTGAGACATTATATACCATCATGAAGGTAATCCTGTCCACTATAAAACTCATGAAGAAGGTTTACAGAGTTGAACATCCCTGACACTCCAATTATCAAAGGCACGAAAAAGTACACTTAAGGATAAATAAACAGAATAAATTATTTATTGAAACTAATCAATCAAAAAAAATAAAAAAAATCAACCCGAAATTCAGGGTGCTCACAAACTACTACTCACACACATTGGATAGATAGCTTACCCTGATTTGTGTATATACCATGATCAGTTCTACTTTCCTGTTCTAGCTCTAGCTCTACAGCTTACCATGCCATGATACATACATGTACACTCCATGATTTTATTGTATATGCTCTATTTACAGTCTTATAGCTTTTATCCTATCTTGAGATCCGTTATGAGATTTATGTACTCGTTCCATCCTGACCGAATATGTCGACAATATTTTCAGATGCAGAGGAGGACTATTACTGCACTTACTACGACCCACTGGACGTAGTAGGTTTAGAGACAGATACCCTAGATCAGCAGGGTGCAGTACCGCAGGGCGAGATACCGCCTATCCTGTAGATAGAGTAGGTTTTTGTACTGGACCTTGTCTCCAGTTACTCTTGGGACTGTTATTATTTTGTTTAGTATTAGAGACTTTGGACTTGGACTTGTATATTATTTGTGTTTGGACTTGACATGTTATATTTTCTAGGCTTAATTGCTTATTGCTACCCTTAACTGTCCCACTTTTTCAAATTGATACCCTAAACTTTTTTTCGTAACAGATTGATACCTCAACTATAATTAGACTACTTAGTACCCTAACGACGTTAACAGCAAAGATAAAAAGACGAAAAAGCCCTTGCTCTCTTAAAGATTCTGTACGAATAGAAAGAAAAGTTAGGACCGGTTTAATTAGAAATTTAGAAAGAAAGAAAGCCTCTCTCTCTCATTTGATCTTCACCCGATCTTAGGGTTTTAATTTTTAAATTTTATGATTTAGGATTTCTGACATTTTTCTAAATTAGGTTTTTTCGAGCTATGTACGTTTGTAATCCACAATTTTCGTGTTAAACTGCATATAGGAATTGAGAGTAGATGAGAGAATATGTAGAAAGAAAATAGACTACAAAAAAATTAGTAGAAAAGACAGAAAGAGAATGGACTAGGGCATATAGAAATTGAGAGTAGATTACACATTATGTACAAAGAAAATAGACTACAAAAATTAGGAGAAAAATTTGAAAGAGAATGGACTAGAGCTAAGGCTAGGGCATCACCGGACAGCAGATGGGGAAATTTTTGTGTAACTTTGACTAAATTTCTCTTTCTTGAAAGAGAATGAGCTTTTAAAATAAAAATCAGGGCTATTCTCGTCCAAAAAAATCAACTTTTTCGAGCACGGACGGAAAAACTAACCCCTGGACGACGGAGGGTACCAACTTGAACATATTGAATAGTTGAGGTATCAATCTGTTACGAAAAAAGTTTAGGGTATCAACTTAAAAAGTGTGATAGTTGAGGGTAGCAATAAGCAATTAAGCCTATTTTCTATTGTCATGTTGTCTTTATCATTCAGTATTTACCTTATCATCTTAGAGTTGTGATTGAGTACTTATACATTTTCATTGCTTGTCCTCCGTTCGGAGTTGACCATATTCTCGACAGGTTTTGATATTATATAAACTGTTGTTAGAGTAGTAAACCTACAGCGTTCTACGCCGTTTTTACGGTGAGGGCTGGGCGTTGTTACGCACATGTACCCTTACAGCGGGTGCGGGTCGTGACAGTCTCCATTCATCTTCGTCCTCTGTTCAGAAGTTTTGTCCAGGTTATTTGCTAAATTTGAACATGAAGGACTCTATGATGGTTTACGATTTAGCAGGAATGCACCTTCAATCTCTCATCTCCTATTTGCGGATGGCATACTAATATTTGCTAAGGCGTCTCTAGCATCAATACAAACTGTGCACAATATTCTCAACATTTACTCAGCAGGGTCGGGTCAAGTGGTGAATTTTGATAAATCAAGTATTATGTTCAGCAAGTTTGTTCCTCCCCACGAACATATATAGCTAGCCTCCGCCCTCCACCTAAGATTGATGGTCGAGAATGAGAGATACCTTAGCCACACGCTGCTATTATCAAAAGCCATGATAGCTACTTTCTCTCCTCTTGTTGAACAGTATTCGTCGCGACTACAAGGATGGTTATCAAAACTGGTGTTCCATGCTGGGCGCACGACGTTAATCAAAGCCACGCTAGGTTCCATCCCTATCTTCCATATGTCGACTTACTTGGTACCAAAAAACATTGGCCAACCTGACAAAGCAGCAAAGTTCTTTCTGGTAGGGGCATGACCCAGCTGTGAACAAAATACATTTCCTGCAATAGGGGAAGATCTCTCAACCTAAGAATGAAGGGGGTTTGGGAATTAGAAATTAGAATGGGTGAACAAATCGCTAGTTGGAAAGTTACCTTGGAGTTTTCTTGACAATCCTGATCTACTGTGGGTCCGTCTTCTTAGAGGCGTCTACTTACAAAACAGATCCATACGGTCGGTGAGGAAGCCACGGAATGCCTCTGCGACTTGGACAAGCATTCTGGAGTTGAGAGATCTGATGAAGGATAGCATGTTCTGGTGCATCAAAGGAGGATGGGTTAACATTTATGAGGAGCCTTGGCTCCCCACTCTTCCGAGGCATCAAATTTCAGAGAGTAGACCCATCCATGATGGCCCTAAGCTTGTACGGGAACTCATGAATGTAGTGCCCTGTCCCGCCCGGTCAATCGAAGGAATCGAAACACCGATGACGTTCGGACTTAGCCTTACAACGGTGACTCGAAGGCCCGCTCGGTCGAGACGATTCCTCGCTCAGGTGGGTGGCTTCGGTGAACTTGCCTCAGCTTGGCCTTCACACTAATAAATCGAAAGTTTTTAAATGCACAAGTAGGATTGATAATAAAAGAGCCGAATCCACATAGCTAAGGAAATAATCCAAAGTCGAGTCGGATTGAGTTAGAATGTGGAAAGGTCCAACGGTCGACTTAGAGTTGGTGTACGACGTGTAGGAACCCTAGAGGGGGGTGAATAGGATCAAACTAACTAATTAAGAACTTAGCACAAGCTAAGGGACAATTTAAAAATATAAGTGCAAGAGAGAAAGCAACAACAATACCGACATGATATATCCTAGTATCCTCCCAAGGGGCACTCCAGTCCCAGAACTCTCTCCGACTTTAATCCACTATTTAAGTAAATAGTTACACACGAGTTTGGATCTGAATAACTCGCCAACTTCTTACACGAGAGCTTTAGTCTGAAGGCCTCTCTGACTTCAAACGAGAGTTTGGATACGAAGACTCTCCAACTTCAACCGAGAGTTTGGATACGAAGACTCTCCAACTTCAACCTTTCATAATAGGTTTTGATCTCCTTATACAACAAGATGAAGATCTTACTTTTCAACCCAATAACTCTAACACAATTTGTGGATGGCAAATGAAAGCTTTATAGAGTTGTTTGTGGATAGGCTTTGGTGGTTTAGAAATTTTTAGGCTCAAAGCATCAACCTTGAATAAAGGGGTTCAAGGCTATTTATAACCAAAGCATTGAAAAGAGCTCAAAGGCAACTTTTCAGTCAGCGATCGGTATACCGTCGGTATGAACCGGCATACCGTCGGTATACCGGTCTAGAATGCAACAGCTAGAAATATAGCCGTTGGGATCATTAAATGTTCGAAATTCGACCGTTGGATTTTCAACGTTACTGAATCGGTATACCGTCGGTATGTCGATTTTGTAGACAGAAACTTTCTGTGAACAAAAATCGGTATACCGTCGGTATGGACCGGTATACCGTCGGTATGTCGATTTACATCCGAAAATGATCCTGGGCTAATTTCTACCCTAGCTTTCAATTTTGCCATCCATTTTTTGTGTTTACAATTATTCCTAAGATTCATTACAGACTCCAAAAATACTGTAGTATGTGCAGGCTTCTTCAGAGTCTTAAAATGATGATGGCATGGCATGGCTTCTTCCTTTGATAGGTGCTGGCTTTTTCCCTTAGCGGCAATAGTCCAAAGATACTCAGTTTGTGAAAACTGAATACCTTTCGGGGGCTTCGCCCCCGAACCCCCGAGTTCGTAGCTCCAGAGATGTCTTCGAGTGGTTCAGGAAAACCTTGTGGGATCTGTCGTCTTTGGCCTACCATGATTTCTTTATTACATATGTCCACATTGATCTTGCTTATTGTTTTTCTGCATGTACATGTTAGACGAACAAAGCAATATACATATAGCAAATATGATAAGATAAAGCACAGTAGGACAATGCTAAGTTTAAATATAAGTGCTAAGGTGATAACATAAATGTTAATGATATCATAATGATTAAACTTAATTGAATGACCACAATCAAAAACATAGTTTTGATTTTGGCAACCTGATTAAATTTAAGATAGATAAGCTCATATCACTAATATATAAACCAATAGGCACAGATCACCAAAGGTATAAGTATAAGTAGAAATGCTATAGTGATAGTATGAAGATTAGTGATAATGAAATGCTAAACTTAAAAGATTAATCATATTCAAAAATATGATACAATCATTGGGCCAACATGGCGTGCTTTAAAAATAACACTCGGTCCTTTATCCCGTGGCTTGGGAGGAGGAAAGTTGGTCTTCGACACAAAACTATGAATTAGCCTAAGTCATAGGCGTCGCCCGCGTAAATACTCGATAAGCATGCACGCTTCCACGATGCAAGGCTTGGCATAGCCTTTGCTCGTCCCTTGGGTTAAGTTGTAGGCTCGATTAAGTTAGGCAAATTTATGCCGGTCGACCTAAGTCATTCCAAGTGTTGTCCCGCTCTTTCTACGGTGGTCAAGTTGTTTAGTCCCACGATCTCAAGCCCGTCATATAAAGTATGACTTGGGCGATAGTGTCGCATAGAACACGAGTTGGTTCAAGGCACGAGCCACAGTTGGTTCAGTGGAAAGTTATCCACGGTCTATTGGCACTTAAGGAACACGTTATATTCAAGTTAAGTGGGAAGGCTATGTTGTAGCCGTTCCCTGAGTTCAAAGACTGTTAGGTCTGAGCGATGGTTAGTCGCAAAGGAAAGTTTGAGCGATGGTTAGTCGCTGAGGCGGTCCCTTGTTGGGAGTCTCATGGTTTCGATGCATGATTTGCGAGTATGGTTCCAAAGTATGGTTTGCTAAGTTTGGTTGAGTCGTTCCATAAATTAGGCCTTGCATTTACGTGAGTCTAGATATCTCGTAGGTGCGTGGTCATGGACAACTTGTCGACAATGGGTGTTTTTTACCGTTTCTTCGGATCGGAAAGCCTAGGCCAAGGGACCGATCCGGCCATGGAGGAAATGGGGTAATAGCCTTGCTGGGTAATAGGCAACCGGTAGTTTGGGAACTTTTATCGGGGCTTGCTACTTGCGGTGCAAGGATCCCGTTTACCAGGCTATGTCTGAAATAGCTTGGGCCAGTGACCTTTCATATAGATGAGTCGGCATGGCGGCAATCCGCGTGTGTGCCTGTGGATTGAGTCAAGTTGAATGTGTGTGCAGTTAGAACACAAGAGTTTGGGCCTAAGATTTGGCTACAACGAAGGCGACGTATTTAGGCACGAGATGTGGTGTCGAGTAATTAAGTCGTTGGCATAGAGTTTTATAAGTCAGACTTGAGTCGATTCGAGTTAAGTCGAGAAGGGCCGTAGGGCAAGTTTGGTTATGTTGTATTGAGTTGTTGGGCACGAGCTCGAAATATGAGGCACGACCGCGCTATCACAACACGAGTACTGAGTCAAGACTAAGCGGTGAGGTACTGCCTCAAGGAGGGTAGCACGGTTACCGTCTCTGATTATGGGCCGAAAGGCCAGCACGACTTGATAGGTTAACGTTGTTGGTAAGAGAAGGGTCTAGAGGCAAAATATGAGTTGACGTTGTTGTTGCAAGCACGAGATGGTCTAGAGGCACAAAATAGCCCAAGGCGTCTGTCCTAAACTGATCCTAAGGCAAGACTAGAAAGACAATTGAAAAGAAGGGACTATGTTGCACAAAGTAAATTAACGTATTGGTTTTGTATGGGTGGGAGAGGGGATCACTACACCAGTACAGTTGAGTACTGACACCCACACAGTGTTTATGTGCAGGCACAGGTAGAAGCTCGTGGCGCGGAGCTCACTTGGATGCGTCGAGGCACGGAGTTCCTTGGCGATTCGAGGCATGCGACCGCGTGGAGTCAGAACTTATACGAGACATAATGTATGGGCATAGCCTTCCAAAGCATCCGTCGGTTCAAGACATGTATTGAGAGATGAGAGAGAGCTGAGTGACTTGTAATGTGAGAAGAGTGAGCTTGAGTGATTGTAATCTTGGCATTGTGCCCCATTATAATCCTTGTTTCAATATCAATAAAATGTATCTTTTGAATGACTTGTGTTTTGTTCTAATTTTTGCTGGCATATTCAATGTCTCTACTTGGGACTTCTGTGCGACGACCCCGTCGCAGCCGCTGTAATCGGTCGTTATGGAACCTGCCATACACGAGCGTAATCTAGGCTCGTGCGACATCACGTCTTAGCGAGGACGATCGCTCCTACGGGAGAGGGGTGTGACATAGTGGTATTAGAGCACGACTTCACGTCCTTGGACTATCGATTGAATTCTTTAACTATGTTGCTTCCGCAAGTTGATATCGTTGGTGCACCCTCTCTCAAATGTCCCACGAAATGTCCATACAATAAGTCTAAATAATTTATAAAACGTAGGAGTACAGTTTTTGACAAGAAACAAAAAGATGGTTCATGTAAGCACGGTTAGCTAAGTCGGGCTGGACATATACACCAAAGTTGTGTCGACCTTAGAAGAGTCGAGTGCGATATTTGATCCGTCTCGGATGATAATGAGTTAGAATCGATTGAGTAAGTGAGATGACTATCGATAGAGGTACTATCGAGCGATGATAACGTCGGTGCGGTATAGATGAGCGTGCTTGAAACTTAAGTAATCGTTCGGACGAAAATTCGAGGAAATATATTGTGAATCGAATGATAAGTGAGAATTTGTTGAATGACTTCATCCCTAAGTGGTGTATGCGATAGTATCACTACCACTTTTCATAAATAGGGGTAAAATGGTCATTTTGTATTTTTGGGTATTTTGGAATTATTTATTTATTTATAATGTTATTTGGGGATTTTTTAAGTCGGGTTCGAATTCATCTCATTCCGACTTGTATCGGGGAGGGTAGCTTAGACTCTGGATGGGACCCAAACTTAAGTTAGACATGGCCCATAAATCCACTAATTAGTCTAGTACTTTAGATTAATCCCACAAGACTTAATTGGTCAATTGTAGATTTTAACTTGGCCCTTTTAAACCCCAAATTTTTACATAAGTCAATTTGACCTAAAGGAGGCTTGGAGGGCATTTGGAGATTTGCCAAATGCCCCAAATTCCCTTACATGGCCGGCCACATGGAGGAGTCTTCTCCTCTCTCCACTTCACTTCTTTCCACACTCATTTCTTCCCCTTTTAGTTCTTCCCAAACCTAAACCTAAACTTTTAATTTCATCTCCAAATCATCTCTTTTCTCCAAATTTCTTCCATCAATCCTCTCTACACCATCAAGGAGGGTGCTACAAAGTTTGGAAGAAAAGTGCAAGGTGGAAGTGTCCTTTCTAAAGAATCTTCATGTCGGAGAGAGTTTCATTAGGAT
>JANAVB010004796.1:8893070-8985570 GCA_029216955.1 Iris pallida
TACACACAGACACACACACAACACACACACACACACACACAGACATATATATATATATTATATATATAATATATATATATATAGATATATATATATCTAGATATATATAGATATATCAATAAATACTCAATTAACCAATAATAATATCTAATAGTAATAAATATATTATTTATCACTAAAATAATAAAATATACTTAACTGGGGGTTTGGTGATCCATACTACTCACCCTTATCCAGGTCCAGAAGATTATACCAATTATTGTAAAACAATATTTAATAATGAAATTACCAATTTTTACAAATATTCAAACAATTTAAAAATACACATCAATACCTAAAATAATTTAGGAAGTATTTGTACCACAAAATATGCTACATGGTCGTCTTTGGTCTCACTACATACCTACAAGGCTTGGATTCGGTTCGGGCCCAGTTCGGGCTAGTTGGTATATATATATATATATATATTATATATATATATATATATATATATATATATATATATATAACAAATTCATGGATTTGTACTGGATCTAATCCATAGTTTTAAATCATAATTTAAAATATAATCTACCGTAATTTAAAAGTATATATATATAGATATATATATATATATATATATATATATATGATATATTATAATATATATATTATATATATATATATATATTTAATTAATTTATAACTTTGATTCTAATATATCTAAAGATTTAATGCAAGGAAAATTTAAATAACAACCTTCTTTTATAAAAATTAAGAATTCTAATATATGAAATTTAATTTAATTTAATTTAATGCATATACACAATTCTAGTTAATTTAATCTAATTTAATTTAAATAATCTAGTTGGATAAATTTTATTATAGTTTAATTAATCTAATACAAATTAAAAATCTAATTTAAAATTTCTTGTTCATAACTTAAATATAATTTTAAATTTGCAAAATAGGATATTGCTAATCAATGCAAATACCATAAAATAATGGGGAGATAGAAAGAGAGATAACCTTGTAGCACGTTGTTCGTCCTTAATATTGCATGTTCTTTTTTGGTTTCTTTCAGAGAATGCTGCAGAACAGAAAGTTGAAGAGGAATTGATGAATTATTTATTGTAATGGTATATCTATACTAATATCTAATAGTAAGGAAAAAAAATATTAAGAGAAAAATCACACTATAACAGATCGGGATACGATAGTGTGCTCAGAAAGCTATAGATGCCTATTATAGCGTATTGTGCCGCTAAATGTCCCTGCTCTAATTGCCCAATGTACAAGAACGCTATAAAGTTATAGCGTTCATGAACGCTATTGATGGATTATAGCGTTCCATGGCGATATAGACAGGTTATAGCTTTAAGAACGCTATACCAGCGTTGTAGCATTTAAGAACGCTATAGGAAAGTAATAGCATTCATGAACGCTATTGAGTTACTATAGTGTCCATGAATGCTATAGACTTGTTATAGCAGTGACAAATGCTATAGAGTTTACATAGCATTTACGAACGCTATATTCTTAATAACGTTTGTTAACGCTATAGTTATTTATGGCGTTCGTGATGCTGTTGATTTTAATTGCGTTCCTGTATGTTATTATTTGTAAGAGCTTTCGATGCAAATGATTTTTTATAGCGTTTCTTTCGCGCTATTATATGTGCACCAATAGCATGTCAAAATGCTATTGCAGAATGCATAGTGTAAGAAAAAATTCACATAGAATAGTATTGCAGCACATCAAAATAGCATTACAGATATACAGATGCCACAGATATCTATTGCAATATACACAGAATACGGGTATTCAAAAATTTAAATGCTTCTCGACGAATCAATCACAGAATGAATCCGAACATAAGTAAATTTTTAATTTCACTGTCAAGAACATTCAAAATCCTTCATAATTTCTCCAAAATTAAACATTAACAGCGTAGTCAGCGTTTAATTGTTTCCAGACTATATCCAAAATGTTGCATATCCAAAATTTAGCTCGAACCCTTTAAGCCTATCTAAACCAAAGCTCCTCAGAAATCTCTTACTTCATCCAACCACACAAATATAGAGGGGAAAACATTAGTAATTTTTCCATTAGACTCAACCAGAATGTATGATATTAGTATGGAAAATCCAACAAGGGAATCAAAAAGTAATTTTCAGTTGAAATAAGTAGGGAACAAAAAGTAACTTCTCATGATTTTTTTAAACACAAGAAAACTGATACTTACTCAAATTTCTGACTTAATTGAAATTCAGTCATGCATGATTGAGTGGAGCATATCCTTCTATAATCGAAAGCAAAAAGATGAAAGGAAATATGTTTGCTTCTATTCCATAATGTTGTGAGAGGAAAGAACCACAAGAAATGTGATGTAGAAAACAAGTGACCACAAATACCATGCAAGAAAGACATCAGGGGGCATCTTTTATAGTTTATTTTAACTTTTGTACTACAATAAAACCAAATACTAAAAGCATAGGTAGCATTCATAAGTTGAAATGAACATGCAACTCCACCTACTTATATACTCTAAACTTTATCATAATTCAATTGGGACTTGATCAGAACCTATCTAGGAAAGCTTACTATTTATATGCACACATGTTCCAGCAATCTGGCAACTTCAGATAACTGTCAGAACTATTGGCTGGTTTTGTAGTCGTTATAACGGCTGCCTAAAATATGACATAAGATGCATATAACTGGATAGGCAAAAGATTAAAGAAACTCGATATTAGCAAAAGGACATTACGCACTTTAACAAAACCTGACATGAGACCCAACTTCACACCATGCTTGTCTACAAGGCGTCTTTGTAATCAGAACGAAGTTTCATCAAGTTCACCCTATAGATACAAATATATGACAGATCAGACAAATTTCATATATAATTTCTTCACAATATTATCAATTAAATATTAACTACAAAAATGAGAAAAAATCACCAGCAACCAGTACAGAATAGACGCAACATAGAAATATCGAAGAGTTTGAAACATCAAATGATTTTCCATAATTCTAACAGAACCAAGTAGCTTCTACTGCAAAGTCAAGATAATATAAAGTTTCAGCATTTTGACTTTACTGAAAAGGCTGAACACAAAACTTACCAAGCAAGAATACTTAATCAGAAGATAAAGATAATTGAATAATGTTCCTTTCAGGGTTAAACATGCTATAGGTATGATTTACCGATTCAATTGTAAATTCAGAAAAGAGGAGTGAACAAGGATACATATTACTAGATACTTGACTTTCATGAGCATATATGTCTCAGATTATAATTATGCTTTGCAAGAAAATAGAAGTATGAAGTATTATGAATCACTTGACACTATCAAATAGAAGCTATGTACTCTGTTGTTACTCGCTCGGTACTGGGTGCAATGTTTTGTGGAGCCCTGTCGAAGAGAAAAGCAAAAAGGAAATAGGTCAATCCTAAGATATCTTAAAACTAAACAAGCCTTCTGCATATGTTCCAGCAGACTTTTTCGTTAAAGGCCATTATCTACCTCACAAAATTTATCCTTGTTAACTCGAATATGGATAAACGTGGATACTCTTATAAGAAATAATCCATAACGATGAGTATGAACTTACGGAGCTTGTTCGGTACTCCATTAACAGCAGGAGCAGCAACTATTTCTGTAGGCTATTTTAATGTACAAAGTAAGCCAACATTACACCAAGAATGTTGAATGCATATTTGCAATTGAGACCGATGAATAACGCAATCAAGTTTACCTGGTGTAAACCCCCTAAATTTCTACTACGATTATTATTTTTTTAAAATAAATTTTGGGTACTTATTTTGTACTTCGTATCTGTACGTCGCATACGAGTTCGTATTTTTTGTATTTTACGTAGCATGCGAGATTTGCGTTTCGTATTTGCTCGACGAGCGCGAATATGTGTCGATGTCATGACCCGCACCCTAGAGTAAGGGCACGAGAGCGTAACAACGCCCAGCCTACGCCACAGTGTCGGCGGTAGAACGTTGTTCTAGGTCATAAACTATAACTAACATAATATGAATACTCTCCATAAGGAGGCCAACACAGAGGTACAACTCAATCACAATCTAGAGATAGAATATGGTACGATAAAATAGATAAGAGAATCCTCAACTGAGGTACAGCAGAATGAAATAACAAAGTCCCAACATCTCTAAAATATACAACTCTGGAAAATAAAGGCAACAGCTAAACATGAAAAGAAGAACAGTCTAAGCTATCTATACTATACAAGGTATCATCCTGAGCAGCTGCCTGAACCTCCCCAGGGGTCCAGGTCGCGAGTGTCAACTAAGCAAGCTCCAAGTAAGGGGGTGCAGGGTTCCTCATCATCCTCTGTAAAATTTTCAACAGGTCCAGTCAGGACAGGAACGAGTACAACTCATCAAGAAATCCCAAGTAAATGAAAGAGAACTATAAAGCAGTTATAGTCAGTTTTATTGATGAATATGACAGTTTATATACAGGTGATGGTATGGAGAACAGATAAGATACAAGGAAAGTAAGCACTAAAACAAGAGAGGAATGATGGCAATGAAGACTGTAAAATAAATATAGCTGAACTAAAGTAACATAATAAGTCCAGAATGTAAATGTAAACAAGTGCAAAACCCAAGTAAATCCAGACAACATGAATCTGATACCAGGTGGTTCCGGTACAAGATGAGTCCGGTATAAGGTGAGTCCAGTTGGTGATCAAAGGTTCCAGGGTGAGTCCAGCCTATACTCTAACAGTATGTTTTAAAATATCGGAATCGACATGTGAACGGTTGTAGATAATACGGCACATCACACACCTGGCCGGGTGTGATATGGCTATCATTCCAGTATAATTCCAAGGGAGTGGTTCCAGTATTGGGAATGTTCACATGTCTACTCCAATATTTCCCCGTCCACAAGTACAAGTGAATCCAGAAAACGACACGAGAATCGAGATGAGTCCAGCCAAACATAATAATACCAGCAAAAGATTCCAGAGTGATTCCAGTAGGTGGTTCCAGTAGTGATTCCAGAAGGTGATGCCAGTAGTGGTTCCAGAAAATAGAGGCCAGACAGATGGTATGTGTGTCACATACATGAATCCAGAAATATCCATACGTTTGTAAGAATCACATAAAACTATCTATAACTGAAGTACAGTAATTGACAAGTAAATGAAAGAACTATCAGAGAATGTACTCGCCTGCTAACTGAATGTCCAAGACGAAAGTACTGTCCGAGGAGTGGTGTCTGGCTCCTATTAGAACAGCACAAGTCACAACAAGTCCAGAATGGTAATAATATGCACTACAATACGTTCTACATGAATCTAGGTCAAACTAGACCAAAGTCAACTCTTGGTAAACTCTGGTCAACCCTAGAAGTCAAACTAGGTCAACCAAGTCAAACCTAAGTCAAACTAGTCAAACTAGTCTAACAAGGCTATTCTAAGTCTAACTAGACTACACAAGTCTAGTGGTGGCCTATGCAGGTCAGCAAGAATGGAAAATCTAGGATAGGACATAGGTTCGAATAAAACGTAGGTTCTAGAATCATAAGGAGCACTACGAGTCCCAATCACACTCTAGGAATCTCTGAGAAGGAAGTATCAATAGTTAGTAGATGATTACCTCTTTTCTAACCAACTATTTAATCCTCGTAAAGGGATAGTGACTCAAGAAATTCTTGATGTAGATCATGCCCCGATTCGCACCCTTCGCAAGACTAAATAATGACAGCCACAGCATGGACGAATATTATGCATTTGTAAAGAAGATGTGGAAAGTAGCACCAAAAGGAATGATAGAAGCCTATGGGGTACATTACGAGCTGAAATACCCAGTGGTGATAGATATAGTAGATTAAAGAAAAGTATATTATAATACGGTGCATTACTATGTACTGATCAAGGCAGAACCCTCTGAAGGTCCAGAAAACGAACGTAACGGTACCTTGGAAGAATGGAAACAGGCGTACCCAGAGGCAAGGATCCTTAACATAAGGAGAATGTGGATTTAAACCCCAGAATGAAGATGGTGTGTAAATATAGATGTATAAATAAGTATTAGATGTGTGTGAATGTAAAATAAGTATTAGGCCCCAATATATAGGTGGAATATGAATGTATTTAGTAGAAATGTAATATATGAATGTACGTAGTAGGAACATATTGTGCTATCAATAAATAAGTATGCTTTTCCTATATTTTCATATTCCTGATAAATATTTTTTTCTTAAGAATATTATGAATGTAGGTATGGACCTATTTATGCCAAGTTTGGAATGGGATGGGAGTGATTACACTTTGTACTTATACCAGCGCTATGCAAGGCTAATGTGGAACGCACCCGACTGGTACGACATCCATGTCTACCAAGTATTTTATGCAGTCATGCGTCACATTATCAGAGACATCGAGGACGGAGCTGAAATATATTATAAAAATACAACCTACTGTCTGCATGTCCGAGACCCAAACCGCATCTACATCGGACTACATGGATATGAGGGTACACTAGATGACTTTGAAAGACTCCATCCAGAAGTTGATATCCTCACTGAGGAAAGGATCCTTATTGAGGCTATAGTATAAAAAAAAAAAACCTAACCATGAATGTATAGTGAAGAAGGAATCCTTCTCTTTTTGTCTGCTGTATGGTATTTTGAAAATCAGCAGATATGTATACAAGTAGAGATAGACAGAGATAGGTACTATGTCACATTTTGGGGAAGTGGAGTGACATGAGTAGGTTAGGTGAAAGGAATGTAAACAAATATGAAATTGAGAGTAGAAACCACATTTTGTATTACTCTCATTTTAGTGAAATATGTATAAATATATGGCTCTGCTGTACACCTTGTTATGAATGAACATTGTGAGTCGAATATCCCCTGAGAAATTGTGTCTTTTATTTCAGGATATGGACAATCATGATCAAACAAACAATCCACCACCTCAAGCATCAACTGAGCCAACTGTGGCTGACATGTTCCGTTTGTTCCAGCAACTATTGGAATCCAATAGTCAACAGGCCAATGCTGCCCATGCAACAAATACCACAATACTGGAACAAATACAGAATTCTAATAATACCAAGGATAAAACCCTAAAAGAGTTCAGGGATCTTAGGCCGCCCAAGTTTAAAGGAACTGAAAATGCGATGGAAGCGGGTCAATGGCTGAGAACCATTGAAGGTTTGATGAAGGCTGCCAAAGTTAAACCCGAGGATATGGTACCAGCAATCCGCATCCAGCTGGAAGACATAGCCGGATACTGGTGGAGCACCGAGTACCCAGAAGATTATGACCAGGACATGTCATGGACAGAATTCAAGAAGAAATTTGAAGACAGATTCTATCTTAAGTCAGCGCGAATAGAATTTGAACGACAATTCAACTATCTGAAATAAGGGAGACGTACAGTTGATGAGTACGTCGCAAAATTTTCCAGGCTTAGTCGATTTGCCCCCAACATAATAGCGGATGAAGAAACAAAAATATCCAGGTTCGTAGAAGGACTTGGAACCCAACTAAAAAGTAGGGTCGCCTCTTATCGGTGCCAAACATTTTCAGAGGCAACAGAAGCTGCTCGAGACCAAGAAAGGATCCTAAAGGAAGAACAACCTTTCCGGTCTTCACAACCTAAGAGAACTTTTGAGGAGGGGACATCCTCCAACAAGAATCATTGGCAGGGACCGCCTAAGCATCCTCAGAACGGCAGCCCAGACAGATCCGTTATCTGTAATTACTATCACAAACCAGGCCACAAAATAAATGTATGTAGAAAAAGATTGGGGCTTTGTTTAAAATGTGGAGCAGGAAATCATTCAACCAACCAATGCCCACAGTTGCCTGCAACTGGAGCAACCACGCAAAGTTTCAATCAAGGATACCGACCTCCAGTTCAAGGAACCCAACCCCGACCTATGATGCAGGCACCTACATCACAAGCAGGTATGGCTTATGGAAATCAGCACAGGCCGCCCTATGCTCCTCAGGCGTATCAATTTCAACAAGCACAACGGGCGGCTTAAGCCCAAAATAATAACAAAAAGAGGAATAAGCAAGGACAAGCATTTGTGATGGGAACTGAAGATGTGAATATCCCTGGAGAAGTAATTTCAGGTACTATTTTAATTTCTGCATATCAAGTATCAGTATTATTTGATTCCGGGGCTATCCATTCATTTATATCATCTTCTTTTATATTACAACGTAAAATAGAGTCCCAACCGCTGCCTAAATCACTAAAAGTCCTCATCCGTAATGGAGTAGTAGAAGTCAGTCGGGTATGTAGTAGATGTCCCATAAAATTGGATGGAGGAGCTTTTCGTACCCGGTTGCTCATTTTCCCAACAAGCAACTATGATATAATATTGGATATGGATTGGCTAACTGCAACATTAGCCAATATAGATTGCGGTCAGGGGAAAGTTTCCTTCCAACTTCCTGACAGAAAATTTTATGAATTTGTAAGAGACCAGAATGAATTCAACGCAGAAGAACTAGAAAATTTTGAATTACCAGTACTGCTGCAAGGAGTGGCAGAGCAATCATTTCCAAGGGTAGTAGAAGAATTTAAGGACGTATTCCCAGAAGAATTGCCAGGGCTACCCCCAGATAGAGCTGTAGAATTCTCTATAGACTTAATACCTGGAGCTGCACCCATAGCCAAAAAGATATACCCAATGAACAAGGAGGAGCTGGCTGAGTTAAACAAACAAATAAAGGAATTATTATCCAAGGAATTTATTCAGCCTAGCGCTTCGCCATGGGGTGCACCCGTATTATTTGTGAAAAAGAAGGATGGTACCCTACGCCTAGTGATTGATTATAGGGCCTTGAATGAGGTTACCATCAAAAATAAATATCCCTTACCTAGGATCGATCAATTGTTTGATCAGTTAGGAGAGGCAAGGGTATTTTCAAAAATTGATTTGAGATCCGGATATCATCAAGTGAAGGTAAAGAAGGAAGATATTCCAAAGACTGCATTTAGAACTCGGTATGGGCATTACGAATTCTTAGTTATGCCATTCAGATTGACAAATGCACCAGCTATATTTATGGATCTGATGAATCGAGTATTTTATCAATATCTGGATAAATTTATGATTGTATTCATTGATGACATTCATATATACTCCAAAAATGAAGAGGAGCATGAAAAGCACTTGAGGATAGTATTGCAAACTCTGCGGGAGGAACAATTATATGCCAAGCTTAGTAAATATGAATTTTGGCTGGACCAAATACCATTTCTAGGGCATATTGTCAGCGGAGGAGGCATCTCGGTAGATCCGAAGAAGGTGGAAGCAGTTAAGTCTTGGCCGACACCTAAATCCGTAGCAGAAATCAAAAGTTTCTTAGGATTGGCTGGTTATTACCGAAGATTCGTAGAGAATTTTTCACGAATTGCAGAACATTTAACCCGTCTTACCCGGAAGGAAGAAAAGTTTAACTGGACAGAGAAATATCAAGCAGCATTTGACGAATTAAAGAAAAGATTAATTTCAGCCCCAATACTGGCATTACCATCTGGTTCGGGTGGATATGAGATATATAGTGATGCATCAGAAAAGGGTCTAGGATGTGTACTGATGCAGCACGGAAGAGTCATAGCATATGCATCCCGACAATTAAAGATACATGAAAGAAATTATCCAACTCATGATCTGGAACTTGCAGCGGTGGTGTTCGTACTCAAATTATGGAGACACTATTTATACGGAGAAAGAATCAAAATATACACAGACCACAAGAGCTTAAAGTATGTCTTCACACAAAAGGAAATCAATATGAGACAAAGAAGATGGTTGGAGCTATTGAAAGACTTTGATATGGAATTAACATATCACCCAGGCAAGGCTAATAAGGTGGCCGATGCCTTAAGTAGAAGACCCGAAGCTTTCTTTTTGAATACACCCAAGAAAATCCTTGAGGATTTGAGGAAAATGGGAATTGAAGTAATATGCCCGATAACTGATGGGATATGGCAAAACTTACAAGTGCAATCCTCCTTGATAGATAGAATTAAGGAAGCCCAACAAAGTGACTCAAAACTTCAGAAAATTTGGAAACAAACAGAAGCAGGGCTCCAGACCGGGATAAGAAAGCATCCGGACGGATCACTAAGATTCGGAGATCGATTATGTGTGTCCAGCGGAGATTTAAGAATAGAGGTCATGACAGAAGCCCATAACTCACAATATTTTATTCATCCGGGCAGCAATAAAATGTATAAAGATTTGAAACAGACGTTTTGGTGGCACGGGATGAAAAGAGAAGTCGCTAGATTCGTATCTAGATGTCTCGTCTGTCAACAAGTGAAAGCAGAACATCAAAGGATGGCAGGACTTCTTCAGCCTTTGCCCATACCCGAATGGAAGTGGGAGCATCTCACAATGAATTTTGTGACAGGACTGCCTAGGACCCAAAGGGGTAATAATGCTATATGGGTCATTGTGGATAGACTTACAAAGTCCGCTCGATTTCTTCCCTTTCGAGTTGGACAGTCAACAGAGGTACTGGCAGAAATGTACATGAAACAGATTGTCAGTCAGCATGGAGTACCAGTGAGTATAGTATCGGATAGAGATACCCGATTCACTTCACACTTCTAAAAAAGCTTACAAGAAAATCTTGGCACTCAATTAAAATTTAGCTCTGTCTACCACCCCCAAACCGACGGCCAGTCTGAAAGAACCATTCAGACACTAGAAGACATGCTGAGAGCTTGTACTTTAGATTTTGGGGGAGCATGGGATGATCATCTACATCTGGTGAAATTCTCATATAACAACAGTTATCATGATAGTATCAAAATGGCTCCATTTGAAGCACTGTATGGTAGAAAGTGCAGATCGCCGGTATGCTGGACCGACGTAGGAGAAAGAAAATTGTTAGGGCCAGAACTAGTGACACAAACTGTGGACATAGTCAAGACAATAAGAAGTCACCTACAAGCAGCCCAGGATAGACAGAAGATGTGGGCTGATAAGCATCGAAGAATACTGGAATTTTAACCTGGAGATCACGTTTTTCTGAAGATTTCACCAACCAAGGAAACCATCAGATTCGGGACCAGAGGAAAATTGAGTCCGAGATACATTGGGCCCTTCGACATATTGGAAAAAGTAGGGAATGTATCATATCAGCTTGCTTTACCCCCAATACTAGAGGGAGTTCACAATGTATTCCATGTTTCCCAATTACAAAGATATGTGTCGGATCCGAGCTATATACTCGACCATTCAGAAATCATCGTTGGGCCTACACTACGGATAGAACAGAAACCCATTGGGATCTTGGATAGAAGAGAGAAGGTACTCCGCAATCGGATCATCCCATTAGTACGAGTCGCATGGAGCAAGGATTCGCCTGGAGATTTAACTTGGGAGAAGAAAGAAGATATGCGAAAACAATATCCGTATCTATTTCCTAAGTCAGGTCAGTAATCATACCGCTACTCTAGTTATTTCAAATTCCGAGGACGAAATTTTTCTAAGGGGAGTAGACTTGTCATACTCTTATTTTTATCATCATTATTATTATTATTATTATTATTATCATTATTATTATGATAATTATTTTTATTAGTATTATTATTATTATTGTCATTTATTTATTTCCATGTCATGCCCTAACCCTAACTCTAGGTAGGACCAAGTGTCCCTAAAAAAAAACATAAAAACCTAAGGGGCCAAGTGTCCCCCATGTGTCCTATGGACTTGTGTGGAAGGGGGACACCTCACCCCCTTTCTCTCTATATAATTCTCTTTCCCCCCCCACACACAAACACACACACACCCAAAACCCCAACACCACCAGCACCCTCTCTCCATATAACCCCCCTTTCCCTCTATATAAACCACACATACACACAAAAGAAAGGAAGAAAGAAAAAACACACACACACACACACACACACACACACACACACACACACACACGCACCCGACCCCCCCCAACCGCCCGCTGCCGCCACCTGCTGCCGCTGCCGCCGCCACCTGCCGCCGCCCGCTGCCCGTCTGCCGCTGCCGGTCGCCCCCTTCCCGGCCATCTCCACCACCCCCTCTTCTTCATCCTCCTCCTCTTCCACTTCAATTTCCAAGAAGGAAAATCCTAGGTAATCCTCATCTTCTTCCCCCAATCCTTATATTTCCAATTCAAACTAGGTTAGAGTACTAACAAGGGTTGTTATTTTGCTATTGGATTCAAATTAGGGTTTGTGGAGAAGCCTAGGTCATTCCCAATCCAAGGCAAGTCCTCTTCTCCTCCTTCTTCTCTAAATAATTATTTTTCTAAGTTAATTCTGAATAATTAGGAATTCATATTTAATTCTGAATTTTAATTTAAGAACATACAAATTTTCTTTTTATGATAAGTTTAAACTAGGAATTGGAACTTGTATAGGGTAATATAACCCAATTCGAGATATTTAAAATTTTACAAATTCTGATTTCTAGTAAATGTTCAATTTTGATAGACATAGGCAAAGGAAATTAAAATTTGGCACTGGAACTATTATTTGTGACATATTACGGGTAAGTATGCACAACTAAAGGAACTGATTGTGGACCTGAACTGTTTGGACTTGAATTTCCATGAACACATAAACATACATGAACATGGGACTCTCCAAGGGTAAGTTTGACATACACATTGGAACTGAACAATCGGACCGCACGCCGGGAAGGTAAAAGTACAAGGACCCTACGTTTCTCTACTTACTATTAAGTACTCAATGTTGTGTGTTCATATTTAGAAATAAGTCTCGTTTCTATATTTTCCTACTTTATGCACAAAAATTAAAATGTTGATATTGAAGAATTTTGGTTTGATTTGATTTTCTTTATACTATCTACATGATATATATATATATATATATATATATATATATATATATATATATATATATATATATATACATATACATATACATATATAGATATATGTTATAAAGTCTTGCATATTAACTAGTATAGTTGGATAAACATTTGCTCATTTTGATAAACTGCAAAACTATTAGCAAGTCGCGACCCGACAAATTGCTAAAGGAAAGGTAACCATTGCTTGCTTAGGTAAAAGTCTCCAGTTCCTTTTGTTCTTTATAACTGCGTGGTCCGGTGTTGAGAGTTGCTCCACCGAAGGGGTCGGCGAGCCTAATTATTTACTTGCGTGATTTCGGTGTTGAGAGTTGCTCCACCGAAGGGGTCGGCGAGCCCATATCTTTCTTTTATCATATATACGTTTCTTGTAAATTTTCGGGGCTCCTAAATACAAAGGAGACTCCGCCGAAATTTTTGAAAAATTTAGGAGATAGACAAATTTCTGACTTTCGGAAATTCTTAGAAAATTTCTTATCTAAGAAAGCATTTGGGAGGGGAGAATAACTGAATATCCCTAGATATCCCGTAACATAAATAACAAAAGATGATCAGTATTTCGGAAATCTCGTGAATCAGTACATCTAGTTTCGACTAGGATGTACTAGCCCAAGGGAGGCTCGGAAATCAATGCATCTATTTGACAGTAACATCAATAGATGATTTTAGCCCAAGGGAGGCTCGAAAATCACAGCCTGATCCCAGGTTAACGGGATTGTTCACGAGAAATATTTAGAGGATTATTCGGAGTATTGTTCTCAAAACTGCATTTCATTCCAATCTTACTCCAGAAACAACGCTGCCTATTATAGGTGGGCAGTGTCCTTAATTGCTCAAGGAAAGAAATTCCTACTAAAAGCTCAAGGGAAGCTCGAAAATCTTATTATTCATGGAGTAGGACGTTGATTTCATTCAAGTTTTACTAAAGCAGATATATATATAGCAGTGCAATTTTGGCATACTCTGTTTCATTTTTTTTAAAAAACTACATATTCCTTATTTTTGTTTAACTTTCACCCTTCTTGGCCGAGGACTTGCTCGTCGTTTTCTGAACGACCTAGTATTTGTTCACTAGGTGAAGAAGAAGACGCCTCCGCCGAAGTATCGCCGCACTATAACGAGGAGTAAACTGTCTGGACTACCTACAGTTGTGGCCAGCAGTATCGTAGTTATTTTGCAGATCTACTTTTGTAATAATCTTTAATAGTATTGTTGGAAAAGTTCCCTGTATAATAGCTACACTATATTTTAATATCATAAAAATTCCTTGTATTTTCCATTCTGCTGATGATTACGGGCGACAATCGCGAATTTCGGCGCGTAGCCTGGGGATGTGTTTATGACGTCATCCTTCCATCCGGGAAGCGGGACGTGACACGTCTAATCTAGGTTCCACACTGATAAGCAGGCACAACCATAGGCCATAGGCTAAACCAAGTCTAAACCAACCTATGACACACCTACACAAGGCTATACTATATCTAAAATAATACACAATTACAATATTAATATAATCTAAAATAGGAATTTATAACATATAGGTTATCTATATGAAAACCACACCTACATATCTATTAATATATGATATGGTACACACAAGGGCATATAGGTACCCTTAATATCACACATATAAAATATCTCATATATACATATATGAAAAGTGAGAGGGGAACACATGGCTATGTGTCCAAGTGTATGTGTGTGTGTGTATAGACATGTGAGTGTGTGTGTGTTAGATAGAGGGTGTGTGTGTTAGTGACATGAGATATGTGTGATAGATAAGTGAGGGTGTGTGTCAAATACAAGAGTGAGAGTGACATATATATACTAGTGTATGTGTGTGTGTCATGAGAGAGTGTGAGACAGAGAAGCATGTGTGTGTATAAGTATGTGTGAGTGATGGTGAGGGACAAACAGTGGCAAACAGTGAGAATGTGATGAAAAATCAGTGAGAAATGAGTGGGATATGCATGTGTGATAGAGTATGCTAGGCAAGAGTGTGTAGAGGACAGTGAGGCCAAATTCATGTTGACACAAAACCGTTCTCAGATTTTTAACACATGGATAAAACCCCCCTCAAATCCAGATTTCAGTCCCATACCATTCTTCAGTTCAAAACAGTCCTCTAAATTGAATTCTCAGTTTTACACACAAACTCAGATATCAAATATTAAATCTAATAGTTCAACAATACTCACATTAACTCATAAACCATCACTTGACAGTCCCCACATTATAATCCCAGATTTTGAATCACACAAACCACCAAAACAAACCAAATTCAGCACACTATTAGAACTCATAGAGGAGAACAAGTTAGGGTTTTAATCTACACTAATTAACAGTATTTAATGGGTTAAAAGACTGCACAAAATTGAATTCACAAAACTGGAAAAATCAAAAAAATAGACTGATACTAAGGTTTCAGAAATTAGGGAAAAATGGAGAGTTGAACAATGAAATTGATTAAAAACACAAATACAATGGTAGGTAAAGTTTAAACATAATGTGTACATGCTATGTGAAGTGTTTGTGTCCACAAAAGTGGACACAAACGTGTCCAATCACAGAAAACCCAATAACAGCAAACACAGGACACAGTGTGCACAATCCTCGTGCACGTGTTCACGTCGTCTGTGCACACGATACAAAATAACACAACCCACGAGATTGTGTTCACGTGTCGACCTAGACTAGGGCTAGGGATAGGACACCCTGCCACGTGTCCACAACACGTGTACGAGACACGGGACACGCGTGTCAGTGGCCAAAAAGTCAGCCGACTGTGCAGTGCACAGATCGGTGCACGGGTTCGTGCGTGTCCGACATGAAACGTAGGGCTCTAAAAATTAGGGAGCCCCGTGCAGTGTCAGCCCCTAGCTACACGTCAAATTTGGCGTGTCGAGGAGCCGTGTCCGTGTCGCAATCGTGCCCGAGCAACAGGGCATGCACAGTGCCTGTGCACGCGCGCGCGCGACCACGTATTCGCGTGTCCGTGTGGACTCGACACGACACTAAGACACCACAAAAACTCCAGAAATGTGTAAGCGAGACCAAACCCTAATTTCCTATTCAAACACAATCCAAAAATTCACATAAAATGCCCATTGAGGTATTTCAACAAACACATTCAAACATGACACTGATACGTGTCCAGTTAGGACACGAATGGACACAAATTTTTAGGGTTTCCTATTCCTACAGTTAGGTTAGGTCTAGGGCTCCCTAATGATGCAAAAATTTCAGGATTCTAAGGTATGGAAATGAATTTGCCTATGCGTGTCAAAAGCCTCAAAAAGTTCCACAAAGAGGTGCTCCTCTTGATGGCCAAACTCTTCCAATGTGCTCCAATTCTGAGAATACTTGATACCAACAGCAAGTAGATAGAAATTAGAACCTATTGCAATTTGTTTGGGTTAAAAAGGAATTAAAATGGATTTACTAGGATTTTTGGAAGATGGGGGCTTACCTCTTTCTAAAACTTGGCAAAAAAATCCTAATGGAGGCTAGCCCTAACTTTGAGGGGTATTAAATAGGAAGGGGAAGATCATAATGACCAGCCATGGGCTGATTAGGATTAGGGTTAGCTACATGGTGTGGGCCTATGGGCTTTAAGTCTCAAGTCATTAGTCATGACTTATGAAGTCATAAGCCATTTTAGCCTAATCAACTCCAAAACTCTCCAAACAAGTTCTAATGACTTAAACCTCACTAAATTAGGTCAAAAAAAGTTTACTTAACCTAACCAAGTGGTCTTAATCTAGGTTAGTCACTAGGTTAGTCTACCAAGGTCATTGCTAGTCAAGTCAACCTAGTCAACCCTCATTCAAACAATTCCAAAATAATTTCTAAAAATTCCCATAAATTCAAATAAATTATAATAAATCCAAATAACCTAAAAATGTCAAAAAATACCCTAATCACATGGCTAGGCTCTAGGATAGGCAGTCTCTACTGTTCACTAGCAAAACACCAAAAATCATAAGTCATGAATTTAAATAGTTTAAAAATAATTAAAAATTACTAAAAATCATAATATGAAATAAATATCCTTAAATAATAATTATAATTACAAAATTTCAAAATTATCCTTTTCTGGAAAACTGGGTGTTACAATCCTACCTACCTTATAAAAATTTTGTCCTCGAAATTAAGATGATCGCCCCCCTTCTAGGTCAACATAGTCAAGGGTCAATTACTAGACAATTTTTTTTAACATCCTAGTACTTGGTCCTCAGCTGGTCAACTTCTTAGAATTTACCTATGCTAGCTACCTAGTGTTGGCAACTAGAGAGTAGCAAAAGAAACTCGATAATAGGCTAGCTCTAACTTTCCAATCCTATCTGGTTACCCATAACTAAATACCTACAAGCTAAGCACACCAATCACAAATACCACATATACATAAGCTCAAGAACCACAACCCATCACATATATCCTAAGTATCTCACCTGCAATCTATATGTATATAGGCCTCTCAGTCTTAGGTGAACTACAACTATACTCAAGGACGGGCTCTGGTCACTGGGTGCCTCACTGGAAGGATAGAGGAAACAATAAATAATCATCAAGGTTGTATGGCATACTAACATCCTATATGTATAAACTGGTTGGTATTATAGATAACAGGAGAATTATCTGCAGGGTTACTATTCTAGTACCAATGCTAACTATCACCTCTAGGGTACAGACACTCTATAAGTCACCATATCATTATACTATGAAGGAACCACCTAATCAAAATACAATCTGTTAATCATATGCGTCTATCCAAAAATTACGTTGTCCAGAGTCTTTATCATGCTAGTGAGCAAGGCTACGATAATCACAGAGTCCTTGACTAAGGTATGTACCTCTAGGTTCATGGTATTTAAAATTTTCACATTGCCGCATGCGACGGCAAAAACCTTAAATTCCCATACCCGAGAAATACATCCAAAATCTGACTACGTGTCCTCACTATGCCAACTAACACGACTATCGAAGATTCTAGATCCCATGATTTAGGTAACCTAGCCCATATGATTTCCTCAGAAAGGAAAAAAAAACAAATATAACAAAAGAGCAACATAACAAAATTAATCAATCAACAAGGAACAGATGGAACCAGATTTCAAGGTAGTTATAAAGACAACTTCGGGAATAGAATCAAGAAGAACGGAACTTGTAGCAAGATCTCCAATGGTCTGTGCTAGCTCGCCCTGCTGGTTTCCCCTGGTCTGCTGCTGATGCTGCATGAACCGCTGTTGCTGAGAGAATCGGAAGTGACGAGAAAAAGTCTCTGTACAGACAGAGGTGCACCTCCAATGTAGCAGAAACGCCAACCTGAGTTGGCACAACAAGAGCTGCAATCTCGAGGCCCTGATGAACAGGACGAGAGGTGGCCAGCCTCTGGATAGTATTCCCCGAACCGAAGTGATGAGACCGTGTCTTCATAACCATCATGAAAACAGATCAAAACAAGAAGCAATTTCTGAGAATGAAGCAAAAATTCAAAGGATGATAGTTTATATTCAAAGGGAAGTCAATAAGCAACAATTTTAGACAAAAGGAATCTGATTAAGAGTTTTTCCTAATGTGATTGAGTACCTCCAAAAATAATCCTAATCCTACTGCAGGCTGTAGTGATACTCTAGTTCGAATACCACTACATAAACTCGACCTGTATGGGCCACCACTAAAAACGTGTCACGACCCGCACCCTAGAGTAAGGGCACGAGAGCGTAACAACGCCCAGCCTACGCTGCAGTGTCGGCGGTAGAACGCTGTTCTAGGTCATGAACTATAACTAACATAATATGAATACTCTCCATAAGGAGGCCAACACAGAGGTACAACTCAATCACAATCTAGAGATAGAATATGGCACGATAAAATAGATAAGAGAATCCTCAACTGAGGTACAGCAGAATAAAATAACAAAGTCCCAACATCTCTAAAATATACAACTCTGGAAAATAAAGGCAACAGCTAAACATGAAAAGAAGAACAGTCTAAGCTATCTACACTATACAAGGTATCATCCTGAGCAGCTGCCTGAACCTCCCCAGGGGTCCAGGTCGCGAGTGTCAACTAAGAAAGCTCCAAGTAAGGGGGTACAGGGTTCCTCATCATCCTCTGTAAAATTTTCAACAGGTCCAGTCAGGACAGGAACGAGTACAACTCATCAAGAAATCCCAAGTAAATGACAGAGAACTATAAAGCAGTTATAGACAGTTTTATTGATGAATATGGCAGTTTATATACAGGTGATGGTATGGAGAACAGATAAGATACAAGGAAAGTAAGAACTAAAACAAAAGAAGAATGATGGCAATGAAGACTGTAAAATAAATCTAGCTGAACTAAAGTAACATAATAAGTCCAGAATGTAAATGTAAACAAGTGCAAAACCCAAGTAAATCCAGACAACATGAATCTGATACCAGGTGGTTTCGGTAAAAGATGAGTCCGGTATAAGGTGAGTCCAGTTGGTGATCAAAGGTTCCAGGGTGAGTCCAGCCTATACTCTAACAGTGTGTTTTAAAATATCGGGATCGACATGTGAACGGCTGTAGGTAATACGGCACATCACACACCTGGTCGGGTGTGAGATGGCTATCATTCCAGTATAATTCCAAGGGAGTGGTTCCAGTATTTGGGAATGTTCACATGTCTACTCCAATATTTCCCTGCCCACAAGTACAAGTGAATCCAGAAAACGCCACGAGAATCGAGATAAGTCCAGCCAAAAATAATGATACCAGCAAAAGATTCCAGAGTGATTCCAGTAGGTGGTTCAAGTAGTGATTCCAGAAGGTGATGCCAGTAGTGGTTCCAGAAAATAGAGGCCAGATAGATGGTATGTGTGTCGCATACATGAATCCAGAAATATCCATACGTGTTGTAAGAATCACATATGTAACACCCAGTTTTCCAGATGAGGGTGTCTTTGAAATTTTGTAATTATAATTATTATTTATTGATATTTATTTCGTATTATGATTTTTGGTGATTTTTAATAATTTCTAATCTATTTAAAAACTGGTTTAAGTCATGACTTGTGATTTTGGTGTGCAGCTAGTGAAACCGTAGAGACTGCATGACCTAGAGCCTAACCACGTCATTAGGATGATTTGTTATCATTTTTAGCCTAGGGGTATTTTGGTCATTTTGACTTATTTGAATTATTTGATGATTTAAGAATTGGTGAATTCTAGTTTGACTTTGACTTATTGAGACCTAGTGGACTAGCCTAGAACCTAACCCTAGCTATGGTAACCCTAGTCTAACTTAGGTTAACCTACTTTTAGTCATTAGAGACTAATTTTAGAATAGGAGGATTAGTTTGAGTGAAATCATTTCATGATTTATGGTTTAATGAAATAACTTATGATTTCATGACTCAATGACTTATGACTTGGCCCATGGCCCATAACTAGAAGCCCTAACCCTAACCAAACCCTAAATAACCAGCCATATAGGGATTCCTACCCTATTTAAATACTTATTCATTAGGGTTGTCTCTTTTTTATCATTCCAACACTTGGAGAAAAGAAAAGGTATTGTCCCCCTTCCAAAAATCCCCATAAATCTATTTTAATTCCTTTTTAATCCTAGTCTTTTGTAATAGGTTCTAATTTCTGTATATTTTATAATTCTGGAGGTTAATCTCAGCTTTGGGCTCATTTGGAGCATTTGGCCATCAAGAGGAACACCCCCCATTTGGAGCTTTTCCATGCAATTTGCACCTATAGGTAAAACTCCTCAAATTGATTTAAATTACTGTTTTCTTTGCATTTAGGGCTAGATCTAGGAGTCCCCTAGCTGTCCCTGGAATTTGGACACAATTCGTGTCAGTTTCGTGTCCGTATCAGACACGTATCCATTTGATAGGCTAGGTGTTCGATAGAATGCCCCTTAGGAATTTATTTTCGATTTTTGAAAATATAATTACATGGATTGGTAGATCTTAGTATGTACATTAAATTTTGTGAAGGGTGTTAGGTATTTCTGTGTCGTTTCGTGTCTATTTTTCGTGTTGGACACGCTGTGCACACACGTACACTGTGTCCTGCTACTCGGACTGGTTTTCTCCCTGTTTCGGACACGAGGACATGCTAATGCCCACAGTTGCCTGCAACTGGAGCAACCACGCAAAGTTTCAATCAAGGATACCGACCTCCAGTTCAAGGACCCCCTTCCAAAAATCCCCATAAATCTATTTTAATTCCTTTTTAATCCTAGTCTTTTGCAATAGGTTCTAATTTCTGTATATTTTATAATTCTGGAGTTTAATCTCAGCTTTGGGCTCATTTGGAGCATTTGGCCATCAAGAGGAACACCCCCCATTTGGAGCTTTTCCATACAATTTGCACCTATAGGTAAAACTCCTCAAATTGATTTAAATTGCTGTTTTCTTTGCATTTAGCGCTAGATCTAGGAGTCCCCTAGCTGTCCCTGGAATTTGGACACAATTTGTGTCAGTTTCGTGTCCGTATCGGAAACGTATCCATTTGATAGGCTAGGTGTTCGATAGAATGCCCCTTAGGAATTTATTTTCGATTTTTGAAAATGTAATTACATGGATTGGTAGATCTTAGTATGTACATTAAATTTTGTGAAGGGTGTTAGGTATTTCTGTGTCGTTTCGTGTTTGTTTTTCGTGTTGGACACGCTGTGCACACACGTACACTGTGTCCTGCTACTCGGGCTGGTTTTCTCCCTGTGTCGGACACGAGGACACGCCATTTTTGGCGAGGATGATGAGGCATAGACTGACATCATCCTCCCAAAAGATAGGAGCGCGGGGTTGCGTGTGCGAGGAGAAATCCTCCTCGTACTGGCCGTACTGGCCCCGCGCGCGCACTGTGCACGCGTGGGATTCGACCACTGACACGGCTCTAAAGCCGACACGACACGTACCTAGGACACGGTGCAGGGCCATGGACACGTAGCCATATATGTGGCAAACACGTGGACGTGACCTTGGCATGTGTCATGCAACGTGTCGTGTCCTGGAGTGACACACACGCGTGCGCGACGCTGTCTGTGCACAGTTTGGTGTCTGTGTACGAACAGTGTTTGGACACGGCTGTGTCCACTTGGTTGGACACGAATGCTTGGGTTGACACGTGCACGTGTGTGTAACTATTTACCAACCTTTAATTCGTAGTTTTAACATGATTTGGTACTCTAAATTGGTCCTTCCCATATCACTGATACCATGTTTTTATTTCGAAATTTCTGAATTGATTTCCTTTTTAATCTGTTTCAGATGTTGTTTTGAATCACTAAGTTGATTCCTACATGTGTAATGGATGCTGCTAGTTGGGTATTTCATGTTAGATTCGAGTTTTGCTCTTGAATGGGATTTCGATAGGTTATGTACTGTCCTATTTTCTGATACAGTACAATGTTCAGTTTCTGAAAGTTGGGTTAAATTTTTTCAACTGATTTGTAATATCTAATTGCCATAAATTGATTTCCCACATGTGTATTAGACTTATCCAAGGATTGTTTACTGATTTGTGTAGGGTTTTGGAGTTCAAATTAGGTTTTGGTTGTTTATTGAAACTGTCAAGTGGACTGATACACAGTTCATCTTTTAATTCCTTCCTTTAAACCTTGTTTAACTGTTGGTTATGTTTTGATTACCACACCCTAAATTAGATTCAATTTAGTGTTAGAAATGATATGGTTTCGAATTTGGTTTTTCAATGTAGGATCGAAATTGCAGGTTCCTGATTTCCTGATACATAAATGTTAGTTTTCGATTGTTAATTCCTCGATTTGGGTTGAGCCGAGTATGTTTTGAACCATCTCAGTTCAGGACACAGTTAGGAATATTGATTTAGGTTCAGTTACACTAAGTTCATTCCTTGTTTACTATTCAAATTTTATGTATGGTCTCTACATTACTTGGCCACATGTTTAGTTCATGGGTACCATTACAGATGATGCCTGAACACACCCCTAGCCTTACATCCCAATACCTATAGCTAATTACCTATCCAAGGATGTTAGGAGCCTGTCATTGTTTTCCTTTTTCACCCTGAATTCCTTTTGATACACACCCACAAACCTGAGAACAGTTTTCTGTCACTTTGACACACCCTTTACTTGTTTCTCTTCACTTTATACACACACACAAACTTGTTTCCATGCCACACACACTCAATGTATATTCACACATCCTATTTGACACCCTATCTAACTGAGGATAGCCCTACTACACACACATTCTAACTGTCATATACACCACACTAAATTTCTGAGAACAGCCCTACTTCACACAATGTTATAGATGGTTTGAATCATGAACTGTAATGGAATTCACACACACACACCCCTCTCTCTTTTTTCACTCTATGTATGTATATATATATCTATATACTTGATAATAATGTGGTGAATGTGTGTGATATTATATTAGTATAATGTATATACAATCTGTGTGATATAGCCTATATGGCCTATAGCCTATATGCATGGTACATTGCACTTGGGTGTATCCCTATGTGATTAGCCTAGGCATATAGCCTATGGCTCATAAACCTGTGTTTCTGGCTTGAATGCCAGTGTAGGAGTGTGGTTGGCTTGTATAGCCTAGAAATTGAATGTGCTTGCTAGAATAGGCTGGGTAGGCCTAGTGAGACTTGACTAGACTAGTATTGACCTAGTTTGACTATTGTAGTTGACTTGGGTCGACCCAGAGTTGACCGATTTTGACTTGGACCTAGTTTGACCTAGACAGTTGACCAGGTTTGACTTAGAGTTGACTTTGACCTCGATTTGACTTAGAAACATGTAGATTGCATCATAGACTTCATTCGTCTTATTTTAAGCACATTATAACCTATATTTCTCTGTTTAGGACATTGTGACTCTGGTGCAGACATCTGATATTATACTACTCTTTTTAGAGTAGCAGGCGAGTACATTATCTGATAGTTCTCTCATTTACTTGTCAATTACTGTACTTCAGTTCTAGTTAGTTGTATGCGATTCTCTGTTACAACACGTGTGGATATTTCTGGATTCATGTATACGACACACTTTTATTTTTTGGCCTCTATTACTGGTATCATCTCTATTACTGGAATTACCTACTGGAATCATTTAACTGGAATCATAACTGGAATCATTTACTGGAATCATTTACTGGTATCATTATATTTTGGCTGGACTCATCTTGAATCATTGTGTCGGAATTCTGAATTCACTTGCTGGGAGGGAAAATACTAGAGTAAGACATGTAGACATACCCCAATCTGGAATCTCCCAACTGGAATCTACTGGAATGATAGCCATCTCACACCCGGCCAGGTGTGTGATGTGCCGTATTACCTACAGCCGTTTACATGTCGAACTCGGTATTTTAAAACACACTGCTATAGTATAGGCTGGACTCACCCTGGAATCGTTGATCACTATAACTGGAATCGTCCGTTACTGGATTCATCTTGTATTAGATTCATCTCGTACTGGATTTATATAGGTTTTACACTGGTTACATTTTCTGTCTGGACTTTATATCATATTACCCTGGTTCAGTTAGTACTATTTTTACAGTCTTCGTTGCTATGATTCTTCTCTTATTTAGTATTTACTTTCCTTGCACTTTATCTCTCTTCCTTACCATCACCTGAATATAAACTGCCATTTTCATCAATATAACTGTCTATAGTTCTCTGTCATTTACTTGGGTTTTCTAGATGAGATGTGCTCGTTCCTGTCCTGACTGGACCTGTTAAAATTTTTACAGATGACTGCCCTGAGGACACATGCCCTACATGTTACAGACCAAGAGATGGCTTAGCTACCTATGGCCCCGACACTCAGGAGTGATCGGGAGTTTAGTTAGTCTGTCTTGTTTTAGTTTTCCTGCTTAGATCTGGAGTTGTATATAGAGATTGAGACTTGAGATGTATTTGAGATTGTTTGAGTTTGTTGTTATTTTTATTAGTAGTTTTGTTGTCTTCAATTTCTTAGTTATATTCGGTGTTATCTTATCGTGCTTAGACTGTGATTGAGTTACACCATATCTTATACTTGTCCTCCGTTCGGAGTTGATCATGATGATTACACTATATACTGCATGAGTTGATGGTTAGTTAGAGACTTAGAACAGCGTTCTACCGCCGACACTGCGGCGTAGGCTGGGCGCTATTACGTACTCGTACCCTCACAGTAGGTGCGGGTCATGTCACGTTTTTAGTGGTGGCTCATGCAGGTCGAGAGTCGCATTAGTGCGATATCGTGGTAGTACGGCGACTTAGTTGTATTGCTGCGAGCCTGCGATAGGATTGAGAGATAGGCTTTACCGGAGAGGCACTCAATCACAGTTAGGACTACTTGAGAAGATTCCTGGGATGACCCTTGAGAATTTCATTATAAACTATCTCGAAATTTGATTCTGACAGTATCTGTCTATCTTCCTTGTTCATCGTTGAATTTGATTCTTGGTATTCATTATTGACTTGATTTTCTACCAAGATAACATTATGGGCTAGGTTGCCTCAGTCATGGAATCTAGGGTCTTCTACAGCCATATCAGCTGGTTGGGCGATGAGATAGAGTCTGATTTTGGATATATTTCTCGGGTGTGGGAATTTAAGGTTTTCGCAGCCAAGCTAGCGGCAATACGAAAATTTTAACTACCATTATTTTAGATGTATGTACATTAGTTGTGGACTCTATGGATTATCGCAGCCATACTTACTAGTGTGACAAGGATTCTGGTGACATGGTTCTGGATAGACGGGTATGATTATTAGATTGCAGGATAGATACCATATAGAAGGTGCCCTAGAGAAATTGAGTAGAATATCAGGATGGGTATTACTTGAGTGTCAAGGATTAGATAGAGGGAGCTAGGACACCTGTAGTGCAGCACCATGCCCCGCACCAACAGAGGGATACACCCCAGAGGGGCAGGGCTTCTGTGCTGACAGTCGAGTAGACCGACGCGACGGGTGACGGGTTAGCAGGTTTGTCCTTCTCATTGTTCCTCCCCACTTTCCTGTGTGATTCTATTAGTACCTGCCAGGATATCATTTGTGATTTGCTAGATAGTGTAGCTACCCCGTTCGAGAATGTGAAATCACGACCAGTAGGATTGTGTTGCTTTGACCTTGATTTGCTGGGGGTTTGACCTAGGAAGGGTGCGATCATCTTAATTTCGAGGACGAAATTTTTTCTAAGGTGGGTAGGATTGTAACACCCAGTTTTCCAGATGAGGGTATTTTTGAAAATTTGTAATTATAATTATTATTTATTGATATTTATTTCGTATTATAATTTTTGGTGATTTTTAATAATTTCTAATCTATTTAAAAACTGGTTTAAGTCATGACTTATGATTTTGGTGTGCAGCTAGTGAAACCGTAGAGACTGCATGACCTAGAGCCTGACCACGTCATTAGGATGATTTGTTATCATTTTTAGCCTAGGGGTATTTTGGTCATTTTGACTTATTTGAATTATTTGATGATTTATGAATTGGTGAATTCTAGTTTGACTTTGACTTGTTGAGACCTAGTAGACTAGCCTAGAACCTAACCCTAGCTATGGTAACCCTAGTCTAACTTAGGTTAACCTACTTTTAGTCATTAGAGACTAATTTTGGAATATGAGGATTAGTTTGAGTTAAATCATTTCATGATTTATAGTTTAATGAAATAACTTATGATTTCATGACTCAATGACTTATGACTTGGCCCATGGCCCATAACTAGAAGCCCTAAACCTAACCAAACCCTAAATGACCAGCCACATAGGGATTTCCACCCTATTTAAACACTTATTCATTAGGGTTGCCTCCTTTTTATCATTCCAACACTTGGAGAAAAGAAAAGGTATTGTCCCCCTTCCAAAAATCCCCATAAATCCATTTTAATTCCTTTTTAATCCTAGTCTTTTGCAATAGGTTCTAATTTTTGTATATTTTATAATTCTGGAGGTTAATCTCAGCTTTGGGCTCATTTGGAGCATTTGGCCATCAAGAGGAACACCCTCCATTTGGAGCTTTTCCATGCAATTTGCACCTATAAGTAAAACTCCTCAAATTGATTTAAATTGCTGTTTTCTTTGCATTTAGGGCTAGATCTAGGAGTCCCCTAGCTGTCCCTAGAATTTGGGCACAATTCGTGTCAGTTTCGTGTCCGTATCGGACACGTATCCATTTGATAGGCTAGGTGTTCGATAGAATGCCCCTTAGGAATTTATTTTCAATTTTTGAAAATGTAATTACATGGATTGGTAGATCTTAGTATGTACATTAAATTTTGTGAAGGGTGTTAGGTATTTCTGTGTCGTTTCGTGTTTGTTTTTCGTGTTGGACACGCTGTGCACACACGTACACTGTGTCCTGCTACTCGGGCTGGTTTTCTCCCTGTGTCGGACACGAGGACACGCCATTTATGGCGAGGATGATGAGGCATAGACTGACATCATCCTCCCAAAAGATAGGAGTGCGGGGTTGCGTGTGCGAGGAGAAATCCTCCTCGTACTGGCCGTACTGGCCCCGCGCGCGCACTGTGCACGCGTGGGATTCGACCACTGACACGGCTCTAAAGCCGACACGACACGTACCTAGGACACGGTGCAGGGACATGGACACGTAGCCATATATGTGGCAAACACGTGGACGTGACCTTGGCATGTGTCATGCAACGTGTCGTGTCCTGGAGTGACACACACGCGTGTACGACGCTGTCTGTGCACAGTTTGGTGTCTGTGTACGAACAGTGTTTGGACACGGCTGTGTCCACTTGGTTGGACACGAATGCTTGGGTTGACACGTGCACGTGTGTGTTACTATTTACCAACCTTTAATTCGTAGTTTTAACATGATTTGGTACTCGAAATTGATCCTTCCCATATCACTGATACCATGTTTTTATTTCGAAATTTCTGAGTTGATTTCCTTTTTAATCTGTTTTAGATGGTGTTTTGAATCACTAAGTTGATTCCTACATGTGTAATGGATGCTGCTAGTTGGGTATTTCATGTTAGATTCGAGTTTTTCTCTTGAATGGGATTTCGATAGGTTATGTACTGTCCTATTTTCTGATACAGTACAATGTTCAGTTTCTGAAAGTTGGGTTGCATTTTTTCAACTGATTTGTAATATCTAATTACCATAAATTGATTTCCTACATGTGTATTAGACTTATCCAAGGATTGTTTACTGATTTGTGTGGGTTTTTGGAGTTCAAATTAGGTTTTGGTTGTTTATTGAAACTGTCAAGTGGACTGATACACAGTTCATCTTTTAATTCCTTCCTTTAAACCTTGTTTAACTGTTGGTTATGTTTTGATTACCACACCCTAAATTAGATTCAATTTAGTGTTGGAAATGATATGGTTTCGAATTTGGTTTTTCAATGTGGGATCAAAATTGCAGGTTCCTGATTTCCTGATACATAAATGTTAGTTTTCGATTGTTAATTCCTCGATTTGGGTTGAGCCGAGTATGTTTTGAACCATCTCAGTTCAGGACACAGTTAGGAATATTGATTTAGGTTCAGTTACACTAAGTTCATTCCTTGTTTACTATTCAAATTTTATGTATGGTCTCTACATTACTTGGCCACATGTTTAGTTCATGGGTACCATTACACATGATGCCTGAACACACCCCTAGCCTTACATCCCAATACCTATAGCTAATTACCTATCCAAGGATGTTAGGAGCCTGTCATTGTTTTCCTTTTTCACCCTGAATTCCTTTTGACACACACCCACAAACCTGAGAACAGTTTCCTGTCACTTTGACACACCCTCTACTTGTTTCTCTTTACTCTATACACACACACAAACTTGTTTCCATGCCACACACACTCAATGTATATTCACACATCCTATTTGACACCCTGTCTAACTGAGGACAACCCTACTACACACACATTCTAACTGTCATATACACCACACTAAATTTCTGAGAACAGCCCTACTTCACACAATGTTATAGATGGTTTGAATCATGAACTGTAATGGAATTCACACACACACACCCCTCTCTCTCTTTTCACTCTATGTATGTATATATATATATCTATATACTTGATAATAATGTGGTGAATGTGTGTGATATTATATTAGTATAATGTATATACAATCTGTGTGATATAGCCTATATGGCCTATAGCCTATATGCATGGTACATTGCACTTGGGTGTATCCCTATGTGATTAGCCTAGGCATATAGCCTATGGCTCATAAACCTGTGTTTCTGGCTTGAATGCCAGTGTAGGAGTGTGGTTGGCTTGTATAGCCTAGAAATTGAATGTGCTTGCTAGAATAGGCTGGGTAGGCCTAGTGAGACTTGACTAGACTAGTATTGACCTAGTTTGACTATTGTAGTTGACTTGGGTCGACCCAGAGTTGACCAATTTTGACTTGGACCTAGTTTGACCTAGACAGTTGACCAGGTTTGACTTAGAGTTGACTTTGACCTCGATTTGACTTAGAAACATGTAGATTGCATCATAGACTTCATTCGTCTTATTTTAAGCACATTATAACCTATATTTCTCTGTTTAGGATATTGTGACTCTGGTGCAGACATCTGATATTATACTACTCTTTTCAGAGTAGCAGGCGAGTACATTATCTGATAGTTCTCTCATTTACTTGTCAATTACTGTACTTCAGTTCTAATTAGTTGTATGCGATTCTCTGTTACAACACGTGTGGATATTTCTGGATTCATGTATACGACACACTTTTATTTTCTGGCCTCTATTACTGGTATCATCTCTATTACTGGAATCACCTACTGGAATCATTTAACTGGAATAATTTAACTGGAATCATTTACTGGAATCATTTACTGGTATCATTATATTTTGGCTGGACTCATCTTGAATCATTGTGTCGGAATTCTGAATTCACTTGCTGGGAGGGAAAATACTAGAGTAAGACATGTAGACATACCCTAATCTGGAATCTCCCAACTGGAATCTACTGGAATGATAGCCATCTCACACCCGGCCAGGTGTGTGATGTGCCGTATTACCTACAGCCGTTTACATGTCGAACTCGGTATTTTAAAACACACTGCTATAGTATAGGCTGGACTCACCCTGGAATCGTTGATCACTATAACTGGAATCGTCCCTTACTGGATTCATCTTGTATTAGATTCATCTCGTACTGGATTTACATAGGTTTTACACTGGTTACATTTTCTGTCTGGACTTTATATCATATTACCCTGGTTCAGTTAGTACTATTTTTACAGTCTTCGTTGCTATGATTCTTCTCTTGTTTAGTATTTACTTTCCTTGCACTTTATCTCTCTTCCTTACCATCACCTGAATATAAACTGCCATTTTCATCAATATAACTGTCTATAACTGCTGTATAGTTCTCTGTCATTTACTTGGGTTTTCTAGATGAGATGTGCTCGTTCCTGTCCTGATTGGACCTGTTGAAAATTTTACAGATGACTGTCCTGAGGACACATGCCCTACATGTTACAGACCAGGAGATGGCTTAGCTACCTATGGCCCCGACACTCAGGAGTGATCGGGAGTTTAGTTAGTCTGTCTTGTTTTAGTTTTCCTGTTTAGATCTGGAGTTGTATATAGAGATTGAGACTTGAGATGTATTTGAGATTGTTTGAGTTTGTTGTTATTTTTATTAGTAGTTTTGTTGTCTTCAATTTCTTAATTATATTCGGTGTTATCTTATCGTGCTTAGACTGTGATTGAGTTACACCATATCTTATACTTGTCCTCCGTTCGGAGTTGATCATGATGATTACACTATATACTGCATGAGTTGATGGTTAGTTAGAGACTTAGAACAGCGTTCTACCGTCGACACTGCGGTGTAGGCTGGGCGCTGTTACGTACTCGTACCCTCACAGTAGGTGCGGATCGTGACAAGATAAAACTATCTAGAACTGAAGTACAGTAATTGACAAGTAAATGAAAGAACTATCAGAGAATGTACTTGCCTGCTAACTGAATGTCCAAGACGAAAGTACTGTCCGAGGAGTGGTGTCTGGCTCCTATTAGAACAACACAAGTCACAACAAGTCCAGAACGGTAATAATATGCACTACAATGCGTTCTACATGAATCTAGGTCAAACTAGACCGAAGTCAACTCTTGGTCAACTTTAGTCAACCCTAGAAGTCAAACTAGGTCAACCAAGTCAAACCTAAGTCAAACTAGTCAAACTAGTCTAACAAGGCTATTCTAAGTCTAACTAGACTACACAAGTCTAATCTAGGTTCCACACTGACAAGTAGGCACAACCATAGGCCATAGGCTAAGAGACTAGGCCATAGGCTAAACCAAGTCTAAACCAACCTATGACACACCTACACAAGGCTATACTATATCTAAAATAATACACAATTACAATATTAATATAATCTAAAATAGGAATTTATAACATATAGGTTATCTATATGAAAACCACACCTACATATCTATTAATATATGATATGGTACACACAAGGGCATATAGGTACCCTTAATATCACACATATAAAATATCTCATATGTACATATATGAAAAGTGAGAGGGGGACACATGGCTATGTGTCCAAGTGTATGTGTGTGTGTGTATAAACATGTGAGTGTGTGTGTGTTAGATAGAGGGTGTGTGTGTTAGTGACATGAGACATGTGTGATAGATAAGTGAGGGTGTGTGTCAAATACAAGAGTGAGAGTGACATATATATACTAGTGTATGTGTGTGTGTCATGAGAGAGTGTGAGACAGTGAAGCATGTGTGTGTATAAGTATGTGTGAGTGATGGTGAGGGACAAACAGTGGCAAACAGTGAGAATGTGATGAAAAATCAGTGAGAAATGAGTGGGATATGCATGTGTGATAGAGTATGCTAGGCTATAGTGTGTAGAGGACAGTGAGGCCAAACTCATGTTGACACAAAAGCATTCTCAAAATTTTAACACAATGATAAAACCCCCCTCAAATTCAGATTTTAGTCCCATACCATTCTTCAGTTCAAAACAGTCCTCTAAATTGAATTCTCAGTTTTACACACAAACTCAGATATCAAATATTGAATCTAACAGTTCAACAATACTCACATTAACTCATAAACCATCACTTGACAGTCCCCACATTATAATCCCAGATTTTGAATCACACAAACCACCAAAACAAACCAAATTCAGCACACTATTAGAACTCATAGAGGAGAACAAGTTAGGGTTTTAATCTACACTAATTAACAGTATTTAATAGGTTAAAAGACTGCACAAAATTGAATTCACAAAACTGGAAAAATCAGAAAAATAGACTGATACTAAGGTTTCAGAAATTAGGGAAAAATGGAGAGTTGAACAATGAAATTGATTAAAAACACAAATACAGTGGTAGGTAAAGTTTAAACATAATGTGTACATGCTATGTGAAGTGTTTGTGTCCACAAAAGTGGACACAAACGTGTCCAATCACAGAAAACCCAATAACAGCAAACACAGGACACAATGTGCACAATCCTCGTGCACGTGTTCACGTCGTCTGTGCACACGACACAAAAAGACACAACCCACGAGATTGTGTCCACGTGTCGACCTAGACTAGGGTTAGGGATAGGACACCCTGCCACGTGTCCACAACACGTGTACGAGACACGGGACACGCATGTCAGTGGCTAAAAAGTCAGCCGACTGTGCAGTGCACAGATCGGTGCACGCGTTCGTGCGTGTCCGACACGACACATGGGGCTCTAAAAATTAGGGAGCCCTATGTCAGTGTCAGCCCCTAGCTACACGTCAAATTTGGCGTGTCGAGGAGCCGTGTCCGTGTCGCAATCGTGCCCGAGCAGCAGGGCATGCACAGTGCCTGTGCACGCGCGCGCGCGACCACGTGTTCGCATGTCCGTGTGGACTCGACACGACACTAAGACACCACAAAAACTCCAGAAACGTGTAAGAGAGACCAAACCCTAATTTTCTATTCAAACACAATCCAAAAATTCATACGAAATGTCCATTGAGGTATTTCAACAAACACATTCAAACATGACACTGATACGTGTCCAGTTAGGACACGAATGGACACGAATTTTTAGGGTTTTCTATTCCTACAGTTAGGTTAGGTCTAGGGCTCCCTGATGATGCAAAATTTTCAGGATTCTAAGGTGTGGAAATGAATTTACCTATGAGTGTCAAAAGCCTCAAAAAGCTCCACAAAGAGGTGCTCCTCTTGATGGCCAAACTCTTCCAATGTGCTCCAATTCTGAGAATACTTGATACCAACAGCAAGTAGATAGAAATTAGAACCTATTGCAATTTGTTTGGGTTAAAAAGGAATTAAAATGGATTTACTAGGATTTTTGGAAGATGGGGGCTTACCTCTTTCTAAAACTTGGCAAAAAAAAATCCTAATGGAGGCTAGCCCTAACTTTGAGGGGTATTAAATAGGAAGGGGAAGATCATAATGACCAGCCATGGGCTGATTAGGATTAGGGTTAGCTACATGGTGTGGGCCTATGGGCTTTAAGTCTCAAGTCATTAGTCATGACTTATGAAGTCATAAGCCATTTTAGCCTAATCAACTCCAAAACTCTCCAAACAAGTTCTAATGACTTAAACCTCACTAAATTAGGTCAAACCAAGTTTACTTAACCTAACCAAGTGGTCTTAACCTAGGTTAGTCACTAGGTTAGTCTACCAAGGTCATTGCTAGTCAAGTCAACCTAGTCAACCCTCATTCAAACAATTCCAAAATAATTTTTAAAAATTTCCATAAATTCAAATAAATTATAATAAATCCAAATAACCCTAAAAATGTCAAAAAATACCCTAATCACATGGCTAGGCTCTAGGGTAGGCAGTCTCTACTGTTCACTAGCAAAACACCAAAAATCACAAGTCATGAATTTAAATAGTTTAAAAATAATTAAAAATCACTATAAATTATAATATGAAATAAATATTCTTAAATAATAATTATAATTACAAAATTTCAAAATTATCATTTTCTGAAAAACTGGGTGTTACAGTCGAGGTACATATTTTAGAAAAAAAATGTTTTTATTATAAAATTTAATTTATATAGGAAGAACACTTGTTCAAACAAATGTGATGAATATTTTTATTTTGTATAAAAGAGTCATTTTAAAATAAGTAGTGATTTGGAAAAATTTTGATTTATATAAAATATATTCTAGATATTTGCAAAATTTGGAATTTGTTTATTAATCTATTTTGTCATTTACAAAAGCTACTTTATAAATTAATAATTAAATATTATTCTTGATTTTCGAAATTTAATTATGCTATAATTTAATATTTATGAAAAAAAGATTTAAATTTTTGTTTTAATTATTTTGATAATTTAAACTTGTAAAAGATTTTATTTTAAATTAAGGGAGTTATCTATATTGATTTGATTTGATCACTTAAATTCTAATTCGATTTAAATAAAGGATGGAATTATCCATCGGGGTTTAAATTATTGCAGTCCTTATCCAACTGGGAATTCCCACCTCCTATATAAGGAGAGGTACTCATCCATAAACTACTCCACAACCATCTCCGCATCGTGTATCGTGTCCGTGTTTTCCTTTCCCATCTACTATGTGTTTTATTGTACAAATACATTTTTTTACTCCGGGTCCGACAGATCCGAACCTCCGTCCCCGTCGTGTCGGACACACCCGACACGACCCATTCAAACTCAACCCCAAATCCTAACCACTACCACCCCATCGCCGCCCCATCTTCGCCAAGCCACCCAACTTCTACCACCAATGCAGACTCCGTCTCCGCCACAGCAGCCCCACTCGAGACATAACGACCGTTACCACAAGCCACTACTGTCACCTCCGTCTCTTCCTCGTCGTTTCTCCCGGCCACCCCGGTCTCCTCCTCCCTAAGCCCCAGTTCACCGCCACCCCTATCTACACCAGAACTCACCACCACCTATGACTAAGCCACACAAACCCACCAAAGACCGCCATCACCACCGCCTGTAACAACACCCCGACCACCACCACCACTATCAAATTCGACAACCGTCACCATCATCACCACCATGCTCGCCAACACCCATACTCCTCTTCCCTGTCGCCATTAACCACCACGGACCACCGTCCCGCCATCGACCCAAAAACTCCAAAATAAAGAAGAAGGGGGAAACGAAATTGCTCACCTCGACGCGGCCGTCGCCTTCCCGAAACACTCCCTCCGCCTGTGCTGAGCCGCGCCACCCCGCGAGCTCCGCCCCCGCCTCAGCCGTCGAACCCACCGGCTTTGCTCTTACGCGCAGGAGCTCGGACGAGCCCACCGAGCTCCCCACTCTGGGCGGATACGCCGCCGGGAGAACCCCTCCGGAGAGATTTCCCTATCCCTCGATCTCCTCTGCCCCCTTCAGATCCGCCGCGCTCGACGCAGCCACAGCCCCGTGGCCGCCGACCACTCCTCCGTAGGCCGTGCGCCCATCTGCCGCGTTGTCGGCCACCTGCACTTCCCGACGCAACCACAGCACCGCCGGCCACCTCTTCAAGCCACGCCGCTGACCACTCTAGGCCGTGCGCGCCTCTACGCCGGCAGATCGTCGCCGTCGCGCGCCGACGACACCCTCTGGTGAGTCTCTCCCATCTTCTCGCTCTCTTCCTTTCACACTCGCTCTCTCCTACCGTTCCTTTCCCCTTTCTCACTCTCTCTCTCTCTTGCTGTGTGATTGGGAAAGGAGACAGAAGAGTAAGGTTTTTAAATATCATTATTATTATCATTATTATTATTATCATTTTATTATTAACGTTATTATTATTATTACTATTATTATCATTTTTGTATTATTATTATTATTAGTATTATTATTATTCTTATTATCATTAATATTATTATTATTAGTATTATCATTATTATTAGTATTATGATTAGTGTTAATAAATGTTATTATTAGTATTGTTATTAGTTTTATAATTAATATTTAGTATATTGCGTTCAAAAATACATATAATTAATTTTCTATAGTACAGAAAGTTTGGGTTGAAAACCCTAAAATATGATTGTATTAATTTCGTATGACTATGGACTTTAAAATATTAATGTACCTAATTAAATTATAGTTTGGTAAAAATAATGTTTATATTTCAAAATATTACATTAAAATATTTTGATCCAGCAAATTTAGCTTCCAAAGTATAAAATATTTTTCTAGTATTTTCATATATTATCTAAAATATTTTTGAGATATAAAGTTGTACCTAAATTATATATTTACAAACTTAGAGTTTTAGTCTAAACGATTTTTCTAGATTTCAAGAAATATTTTGAGTAATAAAAAAAAAATATATTATCAAGATAGTTTCTAAAATAGTTATGTAATTATTATACAAATTTTTTTTTTGGTCATCAATCATTGATTATGACTAATCGCCCTTTCCTATTTTCTCGTAAATTTCGGACCCTTATACCTCAAACATGGCTTTTGGACAAATTGGACTTGACAAAACATCGCACCACCAGGCGACACACCAGGCAAAATACCTTGCCATCTTGTACTTATATTTGATTCATGATATTTTATATGTTGCTAGTGTTTTACATTAGTAAGAGTGTGTCCAAGTATGACTTGGGTGCCATCGATATGTATATCGATGTTTGTGTGTGTGCGTGTGTGTGTGGACCATATGTGGTCGCTGACTTTTCCGATGTGTTGAAGTTATACTCCATAACTTCTTTAACCTGTTGACACGTCTCTTACACGACACAAGAGTGAGGATCATGGAGTTGGCATGAACCTACGTATTCGACTTGCTACCGATACGGGCGGTTCGTGTGCCGGTTCATTTATGAATTAGCGGAGTCTAGATAGCGACTTGCATAGAGATATGGATCGCCAAGTCATGGATATGACTTGTGTGATACATGGGCGGGGAAAACTACTGGGATGTATGAGCTAGCCCACAACCTTCTAGTTGCCCGGTTATGGGTTCATGGTTTCCCTGTTATGGGTGTATCGCTAGAGGATATATCCATTGTATGGCTCTGACCACGCGTCAGATACGGTCAGGAGGTATGCTAGCGATGCAAAGTATGGACTAGGGGATATATCCATTGTACGGCCCTGACCATGCATCAGATACGGTCAAAGACGTATACTAGTTCATGCGAAAGCCTCTAGTGGATGCTATGTTTTATTCCTACCCACTTATACGTTCCAGTATAGTTTTCGACTTGCATTACACCTAGATGGTTAGGTTCCATTGTGTTGGAGCAGATGATCTTTCTTTTGTCATGTTTCATTTACAGTTCATTATGGTATTATTTTTATGTATCTTGTTACGTCCCTCTGAGGACCTGGTTATTCTCCAGGTGTGTGCTTTCATGCTTTTCTACAGGTGTTCTAGCCAAGGCCGTGATCTTCTCCATTTCTCGAAGATGATTGCTCTTGGTTCGTTTTGTCATTTTGTCGATCGCTTTCTTGTACATTTATTTCATTGAGATAGTTGGTAGTGGACTTTGTCTTCGCCCAACGATTGTACCATAACTATTCAAGTTGATTCTATCTTTATTCTTTATATATTTGTGGATAAGATTTAGCATGTCTTGGTTCTCTATATTTTACAGCTTATGTAATTATACGAGGATTCCATACATTGGAGTATTCTTCGTATATCTACAGCTGGCATGTTTGCGTACTTAGTCCTATATGATTTTGGGACTGGGGCGTTACACCTGGGTAGAAGAGGCTCCAATTGTGGCTGAAGTCTTGCTCTGAAGCATTGGCAAAGCAATAACACAATCAGAAAATAATAAAATCAACATAAACTCGTATGAATAAGAATTCTGATCCAAATAATGTGAGAAATAATGAATTTCAAGTTAACAGAGAGAATAAAACAACTGTCCATACCACATGATTCATCTAAGAAAATAAATCCATACCAACACCGACAGACTTCTTTCAATCCTTATTCGTTATGCATTGTTCTCATTGTTTTTCCTAAATGAGACATAGATGGATCGCCCATACTCTATCCTACAATAGATATGTTCTAAAAGAAGGAAATGAAGGAGTTGGCTAGATTTTCTTTCTCAGGAACTTACAGGTTGCAGTGAGAAGCAGTAGATATATGGATCCTGATAAAATTATGTCGGTACCCATGTATGGTGTTTGAAGCTTGCATCAAAAAATGGAAATGTGCCAATGGTGTCATTAGCGTCGAAAATTCCAATTTTTTTAGTTGTCTTTCCAGCATTTTTCTTCCAATCATGCTCTGCAAAGCACAAATTTTAATACCACTTATGAAATAGTGTAGTTGATATTTAATTTTGAAACCAAATTATAATGGCAATATATGAAAACAAAGATAAATTGGTTTAAGAGTGCAAAAAGACAACTATCATTTTATCATATGCAGAAAACAAAACAATAGTACCTTTAACATATATGAAACTTGGTGTACTTTATGGGTTCAAATATATAATTATAGATCAAATTGACATTTACATAAGCAATGGGCTGTCATGAGTTGAAGTTGTGTAATTGGCATAGCTTTATACCATACCAGCCTACCTTATGGGATGTAACAAATACATGGGTGTCCGACATATGTGAATTTGAGCCTTCTGCTACTACTTCCCATTGATTCTCCTTCCTCCCTGCTTATTGTTTTTTCCTGTAGCTAACAGTTGAATAGAGGAAAAAACCTAAGAATGGATCTTGGTACATTTACGATTCTAGGTTTAAATAAAAATTGGTATTAGGCACTCTTCCCTTTTAGGACTTTTTGTTGTATGTTGTTATCCATAAACTCGGGTAAGATCCAAGACTCTTTACTGTTGGTCTGTGATTGCTGTTTCAGATACATATGTATCCTCTACAAATGTAGTGTGCAACTACCATACTTGCACTACTGCTGATCACAAATGTTACAGATAGTGACACTAAGACAAAAAGAATTGAAACTACTTGAGGCATAAACATATAAGCTTCTCTGCATCCACTATAGCTTTGATATTTTGATAGCTATGGTCATCTCTCAGAAGTTCTCAATGATAGTGTTTTAATGCTACTCTGAATTGAAGGTTATTTTCATGCTATGGTCATCTCTTAGAAGTTCTTAATGATAGTGTTTGATGGCTATCGGCAATTTTGGATCGGAGTATCCGATTTTTTTGGTATCGGAAACCAAATAATTTTTAAAAAATTATTACAAATTAGAAAAATTATTACTACAATGTGGTCAAATCTGGATTGACCAGTTGACAGGGAAGAACTTGGTCGACCGAATTCATGCACTCTTAGGCAGGAAAGAGCAGTCCTATTAGAGTTAATTCATCATTAGAAACAGATCTATGTAGATACCCATAAAATGACACAGGAACCATAAAACGATCCGAAGTCTGGGTCCTTGAGTCCTATTAGAGTTAATTCAACATTAGAGTTAATTGTAATAATTATCTATATGAATATCAAATACAAGTATTTATTCATAATTATCTATACACAACTTCAAATGTTGTCTCTCATGGACCCCAATTAGACCATAAATCCCTAACTCCCTATAAAACTCAGAAACCACACATAAACAAGCAAAAATAAAAACTTGGTTCATGTAAAAGTTTAAGAATCAAAGAATTTTTTTTACCTTTTTTCAGTCCTCAGGTCTCAATCAGTACGAGAACAATACCAGCTCGAATCCCCAAATTTCAACTTCACAACGACAAATTTATATAAATGAGATTAAAAAAACCCTAAAAAATATTCGAAATACTTAGATTATGTAAAAGAACAAGAAATTGAAGGGGAAAACCACCTTTTCTTGTAGAATCAAAATCCTTAGGTCTAATCGAGCAAGACTGGCACTGGTAGAAAGAAAGATCCTGATTCCAAGTCCGCAGTGGAGCTATGCCTCGGGCAGTTGGTACTCATCCTCGTCTGCAAAAAATGGATGGGGGCCAATGTCACATACCAATTCCTTGCAGACAATCTCTAGTATGCGGTGAACAAATTGAAAGAGAGGTGGCTAGGGTTTCTTCTCGGAGAGGAGTAGATCGAAAGGCACTTGGAGAGGAAGTACGCGACGAGCTACAAGAGGCTCGGTTGGGCGAGGGTTACGGCAGCGGTGCCGGCAGCGGGGGCACCAATGATCGCGTTATTGAGGGTGTTATGTCGGATAGAAAAGTGAATGAGGATGGGGGGAAGTAAGGAGGGAATTAAAATTAGATATAGATAATAAAACAGATGAAAAATGGAGAGAAGTTTTGGGATGAGAATTTTTTAGAAAAGGGGTTACAGCGGGAAGAGGGAGGAGGGGTGCGGGTTTGGGAAAAAAAATTGGGTCATAAAATAACTGTTTTAATCTGTCAAATCCAAACCTACTTATTTGGTGAAATAGGTTTCCAAGTTAAACAACATTTTCAATCCGTCGAAAATGCAACAATAGTTTTAATCCGTCGTTGTTGGACAACTCTAACTGTCGTAAATCGTCCGTTTTGGTGTAGTGACGTTCCTAAAACAAAACGAAAAAAAGCCATATAGAAGAATATAAAGACTCACACACTATAAGATCCCTCACGAAAAATCTAAATAATCCCTCACGAAAACTCCAAATAATCTATCTATCAGTCGGTCGGTCGGTCTTTTGGGTTTTCGTGAGGGGAGAGAGAGACAGAGAGAAGAAGATGAGGAAGAGGGAGGGTTTCGTGAGGGGATCATTACCTGAGGAAGAGGGAGGGTTTCTTGACAGAGAGAATGAGGGGGAGGGGTTTTCAGTTTGGCGTGCGGGTTATGAGGAGTTGAAGGGTTGGGGGAGAATACATTAAGGTTTTTTCAAACATAAGACTTCGCATTTTGCTATGGACGGTACCGATTTAATTTCTAAAAATCCAACAGACGGGATCGCCCGCTATCGAGAACGCTATAAATTATACAGTAAAACTGAATCGCTCCTATAACTTATTTTTAAATATAAAATAAAAAACTGTGTTGCTTCTCCCATGATTGGAACAGTAGATAGTTCAATTGTGAGCATTCTATTAACTCGGTTAACTGAACCGAATTACCAAATACTGAATTCGATCGAAAATCGAATAACAAAAATTGAAACCAACCGAAATATCCTGTACCGAACCAAACCGAACAGAATAAATTTGTTCGATTTTCAGTTTATTTGGTTTAACCAATATTTTAGTTTATTTATATTTTTTTGTCAATATATATAGTAACTAAATATACAAAGATATATTTCATATATATATTACTAAATTTTCTTATTCGGTTTACCAGGGAGAGGATGTAAACCCCCATAATTTATTAAATTAGTTAATGTTAGTTTTGTGTAAATTTTTGCTAAAATACATGTATGCATAATATTAGGAGTGTAGTGCATAGTTTGGGTGTAAGTTTATATGATATATTTATATATATGTATATATGTATGTGTGTATGTGTTGATTTACTAAGGTGTATATATTTATATATACATATATGTGGGAATATATGTGCATATAAATATATCTAATTATTGAAAAGAGTTTTTAATTAGAAATAATAAATAAAATAGAATTTAGATATTTAAATAGAGTAATAATAAAAAAAATAGAAAATAGGTTTAAAAAGAATTTCTAATAAATAAAAAGAAATGAAAAAGAAAAAGAAATAAAAAAGAATGGAAAAGAAAAAAAGAAAAGAGAAAGGAAATGAAAAAGGAAAAGAATAAGAAAAGAAAAGAAAAAAAAAAGCCACACCCACCCACTTAAGTGGCCCCTCCCCATCCCTTGCTTGCTGCTGAAGCAGCAAGCTAATGCACCACCAACCCGTGGGCAAAGCCCAAATGGGTTATTAGTAATAGTGGTAGTATTAGATTTTTCAACCAATTTGTTTTATATATAACCTCCTCCACAGACCTCAAAATCCTAGACTTCTAAAACGAAAATTGCGACAGAACATACCCTCTTCGCCTACGAGTTCGATTCACCAGTGACGGAGTTGTGTGCGCGACGAACGGAGCATCGAAAGTCAACTCCTCGTCATCCACGAATTAGTTTTCCCACTCAAGGTACCTTATTTCCCGACGACGTAACATTTTGCTCGTAGCACCGATTTTCGATCCGTAAGATTTTCTGGAAAGTAGACTTGACCCTCTTCGAGATCCTCTAGATGGATTTCGACATAACCATCTAGCTGGTTCGAAAAATCGAATCGAAGTTAGCAAAAAATCTATTTTTCTGGACTGTTAAATTCAATTCTAAACGACAACTTGTCGGCCAATTTTCTTGCTGTGCATTAAAGATTTGTAGAAACTAATTAAAAATAGTAAAAGGCAACATAACCGAGATCGCAATGCATCTTATGGATTGTTGTTTCGATTAACGTGTAAAAAGTAAATTGATGTTGAAGTTGGAGGAAAAACTGTATTAATTTATATAAAATTTCTAAAATTTTCTCGATACAGCGTGCGCCCCGAAAAATCGGGTGACGTGGTCGCGTGCTATACGCATTGAAAGGCGCGTATGGTTGTTGCCGACGTGTGGGAACTGACGGAACTCAGTTTCGTCATGTGTGCACGACAAAATCAGTCTGTATCCGTCGAGATACCTCCGTTCGCCAATTTGCAAACTTCGCCTAACTTTGTGTACAGTCGTCAAATCGAGACGAAACTTGTGCCAACAGGTCCGAATCAAAATTATGGTCCTGTGTGCCAAGTTTGGTTTGATTCTGAGAAGGTCGAATCGGAACCCCTTTTTGGCGGACCCGCGACCCACTCAAACGGACGATTTTGTACGCGGCTCATCGGAATCCAAAACTGGACATACCATTGAGTTCCTCTCCTTAAACTAAATTTGTACATGTAGTTTGACGACTTTAGAGATCATAGACTTTGGCACGTATTTCGGTACAAAATGGGTCCAACGGCGGACATCATTTTGATCCGAAATTACGATTTTTCCCTTGTTCCAGAATTAGACTTTTGGACAGGCATTTTCTAGGTATATCTTTTACACCGAGTGTGTTTTTGATATTTGTTTTAGCGTCTAGAGTTGTTTGAAGATTGTGACATTTCTTGGCTGACATTGTGATTTCTTGGACTTGCCATTTTGTACCATGAGGCGTGCGACGGTTAGGAGTAAACTGCCAATACAATTGCATGCTAGTAGACTTGGCAGTTACTATATGGTCATATGAGTCATGGACTCCATTAGGCATTGGGCCACATTTACGTACCTTGATGTATGGGCCACATTTACGTACTGCTATTGTACCTGAAGCTCCGTTGGAGACGCAGGTTCACCCTATTGTTCTGATTCCCTCTGACGTTTATGGAACGTTATGGACGTTTTCTTACTGATTCCCTCTGACGTTCGCCGAACGTTATGGAAGGATTGTACTAATTCCCGATGAGAGGGACGATGCCACTGCTATACAGCCTGAGTGCCCATATGTGAAGGATTGTTCTTTATTGCATATTCACTATAGTACGGTTAGGTACCCTATTGCATGCTTCCCTTATTTTCTATTATATATCACAGTTTATATGGCATAGTATTTTCTTGTATCTTGTTACGTCCCTCTGAGGACCTGGTTCTCTCTCCAGGATTAGACGACTTTCCGCAGGAGTACGGAGCGGCTCTGGATCCATCCTACATCGATGACGAGGCAGTTCCTACTGATTTCTAGTCTATTCTTTATTGAGACATTAGTGGACATTATTTTTACATCTCTTTTCTTTCTATTTTACGGAGGTTGGACTCCGATCTTATGAGACTATTTCTATAGCTGTTTGGAGTGAGCATGTTCACCCGGCTATCTTTTGATACACTTATTTATTTATTTGGGCTCTATTTTCTTCTGTGTTGAGCTGTGATGAGATTAGATTATATATTTCTGGCCTGTGATTATTTTATTTACAGCTTATGTGCATATATGAGGATTCCATATATTGGAGTATTCTTCGTACATGTGCAGCTGGCATGTTCACGTGCTTGGTCCTATATATTTTGGGACTGGGGCGTTACAGAGGAATTTTAGAAAAAATTTCTGAAAGGTTAGTGGGATTAAACCGAAACTGAATCCCAAAACCGAAACAGAATAAGAAATTTTAGTATTTTCAAAATCGAACCGAATTTTTTTTTTCAAACCGAACCGAATCTCTTATTCGGTTAGGTTCGGTTCGAATTTCGGTCCAAAAACCGAATAATGCTCACCCCTAGACATACGTGCATAGCAACGTTCAAAAAAAATTATACCTTTATCAGCGTTCATAACACGCTATATAAAGTTCTGTTAACAGCACTGCATAATGAACGCGATTGATAATGACATTCTAATAGCAGGGAGGCTTCAACGCTATAGATAAACTGCTATTGTATGAACGTTTAATAACACTTCAATATGAACGCTGTGGATGATTATACTATAATAGCAAGGAGGCTCGAACGCTATAGATAAACGGCTATTGTATTCTATTTTAATAGCACCGCGGAAGAAACGCTATTGATGATGACATTCTATAGCAGGGAGGCTTGAACGCTATAGATAAACTGCTATTGTATGCCCTATTTGTTGTAGTTAACCTAACAGAAGTTTTGATTTTTTTCTTTCTGAGAATGCAGAAAGCAAGAAAAGGTTTGTAAGAGAGAAGAAGAGGTTACAACCGTTTATAATTATTTAAATTAGTGGGATTGTAAAATGATCTTATTATCCATACATAAATATATCTTTACCTTAGAATATATAAAATCCAGATACCCCTAGTATTTGGATTATATAATAGTATAAATATATTCATGTGTGAGTGTGTGTGTCCATGATATATATATATATATATATATATATATATATATATATATATATATATATATATATATATATATATATATTCATGTGAGTGTGTGTGTCCATACATATATATATATTCATGTGAAAAAATATATATATATTCATGTGAGTGTGTGTGTCCATACATATATATATATTCATGTGAGTGTGTGTGTCCATACATACATATATATATATATATATATATATATATATATATATATATATATATATATATATATATATATATATATATATATAAAATATATATATATATATATATATATATATATATATATATATATATATATATATATATATATATAAAATATATATATATTTTATATATATATATATATATAAAATATATATAATATATATATATATATATATATATATATATATATATATATATATAATATATATATATATATATATATATATATATATATATATATATATATATATATATTATATATATTTCTCTCTCTCTCTCTCTCTCTCTCTATATATATATATATATATATATATATATATTTCTCTCTCTCTCTCTCTATATATATAATATATATATATATATATATATATATATATATATATATATATATATATATATATAGAGAGAGAGAGAGAGAGAGAGAGAGAGAAATATATATATATATATATATATATATATATATATATATATATATATATATATATATATATATTTCTCTCTCTCTCTCTCTCTCTCTCTCTCTCTCTCTCTCTATATATATATATATATATATATATATATATATATAGAGAGAGAGAGGGGGGTAGAGAAGAGAGTATAGAGGGTGAGATGAGAGGAAAAAGAAGGAGTAACAACAGCAGCTAGGGGGATTAGGAGCTGCTGCCCCCTCCATAAACAGTAGCAGCTCATTAGCAGCAGTAGCAGCTGCAAAAAAAAACCCTATACACCCCATTTGACCCCTATGTACCCCCTATATATACATATATATAACCCATATGTAGCCCCTATATATACCCATATATACCCGCTATATAGCCCTCTATATAACTGTCACGCCCCAGAACCAGAATACTGGAGAGCGGGGGCAGACATAGCCAGCTACGTATAACGGAATGGGATCCACACCGTTATACGGTCACGTCTGTCTAGATATGTGAGGGTTTCACTACAATCCATCAGTCTCTTAAGGTCATAAAATAGCCTATTGTCTCAATCTCAACCAACTAATAATAATCACAAGATATCAGATCTCCAAATATACAATTGTAAGGCGTCCCAAACATTACATATCCAGATGATCATGAAGCTAGTCGTTATAAAATGTGAGGACTAGCAAGAGTTCAGTCATACATGATCAACCCCCGGGGCTTGTCAATCATGTTACAGCCCGTAGGCAGACAGTAAGTAAGTACAATCGAGCTAACACTTGCTCGTCGGCTAAACGACTCAAAAGAATAATTTAAAATATTACAGTGGGAGAACAAAAGAAATCCACTCGATGCCCTGGTTACGCCTGGTGACCACCATCGGGCTGGAAGACAGGTAGATCCTTTGCTGCTGCTCCGGTATCTGGCCATACAAAACCAGCTGGATCAGACCCCAGGAAGAGCAAGTGCCACAAAGGAGGCCACAAAATAAGAACCAAAGTCAGCAAATTAGCACAATAATATAATTACATAATAAGAGACAATAATTTAAGAAAAGCATGATGGGTAATTATAAAAGATAATCTTGCATAGAATCACTAAAAGACAGGACATATGGAAAAGCATGTCAGGATGATATACGATGAGATAACCATGGGACTATTCAGATAGCTAGGTTACAACCCGTAAACCAAACAAGGACCGGGGTTGTAACCCTTCGTCTGAACGGAACTTGGTTTCTCTCACCATTTATCGGCAAGATAAATATAAGAAATCAGGTCAAGTAACAATCTGGAGTGACAATCATTATAGTGACAATCTGGAGTGACAATCCTTCAATCATTCTGGTACAATCCTACAATCAATCAATTCTAGACAATACTATACTGGACCAGACTCCATCCAAGCAATCACGGCCAATCATTGCCTACGGCTTCTACATTAACTAACTAGGGTTATCACAATCCTAGTTACTAGCAAGATGCAATGAGATGCTCCAAGTAGTCACAGGCCCTGCAGCTATCCAGGTTATCCAGGCAATTATTATAGTGACAATCTAGAGAGTACAATGCATTATAGTGACAATAGAGTTCAATCATTTAAGTGACAATGGTGGGTGCCCCACATAATAGTGGGCTGGAAATGTACCCTACTCGTCGGCAGGCTACAAGTCCAATCATTTGCGGCCGGGATAACGGGATCGCCTGTAACTGGGGAACATCTCTTCATGACTAGTGAATTATACTAATTGTTAACCTTAGTCCAATTCCGTAGGTACTCCTGACCGTGGTACTCAGGAGTCCCCTCCTAGACATGACTGGATTATTTGTACAAGCACAATCGCCCACGGTGTCAGGATTAATTATACATGTTATGTCATGTCAGGTAGCCGTCGCAACAGCTATTCAAGATATATCAGGTCAGGTTATCATATCAAGTGTACTAGTCAGGAGTGCGCCACGACGGGCCACTTATCAGGTCATGCTCAATTATCAATTCCAAACATATCCAGTAAATTCGTGATTATCAAGTTCAGGACAAAAGGCGTAAGGATATAAAATGGACGTAAAATATCTAATAAAATAACAATATACAGGGCTATAGAAGAGCAAAGCTTAAAGAATTAAGACCAAAACTCCAAGAGCCAATGGGTTAAGCAAGGGGTCAGGGGGCAGCGTACACAAAAGTCACGCACGCAGGGGGAGCTGCGTACATGAAAAGTCACGCACGCTCAAGGGAGCAGCGTACATGAAAAGTCACGCACGCTCAAGGGAAGCAGTGTACATGAAAAGTCACGCACGCTCAAGGGAGCAGCGTACATGAAAAGTCACGCATGCTCAAGGGAAGCAGCGTACATGAAAAGTCACGCACGCTCAAGTCTGCGTACGCACAAAAGCACGCACGCAGGAGACACGCTTCCAACAGGAAGCGTATCCAAGACTCAGTGGCATAAGCTAAGAAGCTCTGCACACTGCTCACTGTCTTCTCCAAACAGCAAGAACACCATGGATGAACCCAAAGCTTCAAAAGTTCAGAACTTGGCCATCCGAACTCCAAATCCGGATTTCCAAAGTTCCAACTGGAGTGAGACTGAATGCTCTACCACATGGAAACATCAAAAACCCACAAAATCCAACTTAAATAGATCAAACCATGCAAAATCCGAAAATAGCTAAAACCTAGATCTAGAACAATGGAGACACCAAATCACAAAAAGCCAAGAACTAATATTGATCACCATGTCCTAATCTAGCTAATGGACCAAGAAAATAGGGTTCTCATGTAGTGGCAAGATGCACTTGCCTAGGGTTGGGAGAGTTGTGTAGAGGAAGAAGAAGAAGAAGAAGAAGGAAATAAATGGTGGTTATGAGGAGAGAGAAAATGTTGGTGGAGTTATAAAGAGGGGGAGTTGTGGTGTGTTGAGGGTGGAGCATAGGCTATGGTGATCCAATACTCATTAAATCAAACCAAACCAACCCAAAACCAATTAAAACTGAGCCAGGACAAAACCCAAAATACGAGAAATACCGAAATTCCACAAGTCGAGAAAAATAAAAATACATGCCAAAATTCAGATACGAATATAAATACGAAATATGGAAAATACGAAAAAATGAGGGTGACAATAACCCCATAAATAGCCCTATATGTGTGTGTGAGTTGGGTATTAGTATTAGAGTTAGTGATATGTTAGAATAGGGGATAGTTAGATAATGTAAGGTATTGAGATAAGTTAGAAGATAATTGGATAATGAGTTAGAGGGTAGAGTTTGATGGTGTTAGATAAGTTAGTGAGTGAGTTTAGTTAGATTAGATAAGGGTTAGAGTTTAGATTTGTGTGGTATCCTTTAGATACCAAATTGGTATCTCATGGTTCTCAATTACCTTAAGGTAATAGAAAATTACTCTTTTTGACTTTTGAGTGTCAAGATATCATAATACGGTATCGAGATACTAGAAGGGGGTTGGAATACCATATTAGAGAGTGGGAGAATACTTAGAATGAGGGTAGGAAAGTCAAGAGTTGGCGTTAGAAGCTAAGGTAAGGGTTTACCTTGGAAAGGGTAAGAGGATATGTTAGGGTAATACCAATTTCATAACATGTGAGTTTTATACTTTAAGGTATAGTTGTATTTAGATTTTTATGGTTGGTAATGGTTAGAAATAGTGGACTTGGACTAGTTTTAACCTCGGTTGACCACAGTTGACTATTTTGATCAAAAGTCAACCGGAATTCAACCATAGCCTAAATTGACTAGAACTTGACCGAAGTTGACCAGTTGACCCAAAGTCAACTGTTAGTCAACGTTAGTCAAGTTTGACCTAGAGTTAACCTAGGGTTGACCAGGGTTGACCAGTTGACCAAAAGTCAACCTTTGACTTGTATTGACATAGTTTGACTTTGTTAGGCCTAATATGACTTAGATTGACTCTGTATAATCTAGTTTGACTTTGTTTGACCTAGTTTGACTTAGTATAACTTGATTTTACTTCTAAACCATTATATTAATATAATATTCCATCTATAGGTCCTCGAGGCACTGTTCTTGGACTCAGTCGACTTATCCATCACATTACAGGCGAGTACATTCTCTGATAACTTTTTTAATTTATGATAATTGTTATGATTCATGTAATTAGTGTAGATATGCTTGTTCTTGACACATTGGTCACACAGATTGGTATTCATGGATCCCGACAGGAGATGTTATTCCTTGTTATCTTGGTATGTCTTATGCAAGCCCCCTTGTAGTTCTTGTACAGTATATGGACACCGATTCTTGAGGAGACTTGCTCCATTCTCGCAGAATCCCGCATCATAACGTGTCTTGCTTGGATCCACTCTACCAGTCGGCGGCGGGGAGTATTAGTGTAGATATGTGGTCAATTCCTATTGTGCACCCATTGTGCATCGATTGATTGTGAGTGTTGATCATACACTCTATGTATGATTAGCTAGGCCTGTTACTATTTTGTAAGTTCCCAAGCCGGCCACATATTATAGCTAGTACTCACACACCTAGATAGATGATTCTTGATTCTTGTACATGCCATGATCAGTTTACTTGTCTTGTTCTAGCTCTAGATTTACAGCTTACCTTGCCATGATACTCACATGTATATTTTATAATTTTTTGTATATACTCTCTATTTACTATCTTGTAGCTTTTGTCATATCTTGTGAACTGTTGTTAGTTGAGTGTGCTCGTTCCATACTAACTGGATATGTTGACAAATATTACAGATGACGGTGAGGAGGATTGTTGTACCTACTACGGTCCGGATGGCATAGTGGGCATGGACTTGGAGACCTTAGTTCAGCAGGGCTTAGCTCCGCCTGACGAGCCTCTAGCTTAGTTTAGTTAGAGTAGATTTTGGGCTGGACCTTGTCTCCAGCTTGCTACTTATGCTTATGATATTATATTTTGGATTGTATAACCATATTACTTTGTGACTCTCTTTCTCGTTGTTGAGCTGGATATTGCACTTTGTGGTTTATATCTATCTAGTTTTCGTGCTATGATTCTTCCTTCTAGATTGTGATTGAATTTATCAGTATTTTGTATTATATCCTCCGTGCGGAGATGACTGGTTATTATATATTGTTTGTTAGCTAGCAGACCTACAGCATTCTACGTCGTTTATCCGGTATAGGCTGGGCGCTATTACGCACTTGTGCCCCTACCTAGGGTACGGGTCATGATACGTTTTTAGTGGTGGTCCATGCAGGTCAAAAGTCGCAATTAGTACGATATCGTAGTGGCGCTCGACTTAGAGTGCTGTCAAGAGCCTGTGGTACGTATCTAGGATAGGTTATAGGCTATGTTTACTTAATCACAAAATAGGAAACTTTCCACTTGCTGATCATTTTAACTGTCATTTTTATATTAATTCTTACATTCTAACTGTCCTCCTTGATATAATATTTTATGTGTCATATTGATTTTCTTTTTTTAATCTATCTTCAGGATGGTGCAGACAAGATCACAGCATCCTGAGGTCGCAGATATGGACAGGTCTGCTATGTCTTGCGGCCCTGATCTAGACACTCCTGTCACAATCGGGGTGTCGGCAGCAACTTTTGGGGGCGCTCCTCTACCAGTTTTGAGGACTGTCCCGAAGGTTTCTACGACAGTTTCTGTCACAGTACCAGTTGTTGATATGGGCACTCTTCCTTCTCCTGCACAGCAGACTCCTCCGTCAGTTGCAGAGGTTCTTCCTCCTCTGCCTCCTCTATCTACAGACATGGGTCAGATGCTTGCTTTCTTCCAGCAGATGTTGGAGACTCAGAGAGTCCAGTCTGAGGTGCAGCAGAGACAGACCGACGCGATACGTCAGGGCATGAAGGATGCCCATCAGTTGCCCTTAGCAGCCGTGGAGCAGAGGGCTCCACATCATGGGGCGCGTCCGAGGCCGAGCAACATTCAAGACGTCAAGAAGTTGGGGCCTCGTGACTTTAGCGGTACTGAGGGTGTAGTCTATGCTGATGATTGGCTCGAGGGCATCGAGCGGCAGATGAGGGTCTTCCGCCTCACAGACGACCTGAAGGTCGAGGCAGTGGGTTTGCAGTTGTTGGATATTGCTCGCACCTGGTTCAGGAATGAGCCAGCCCTTGCTGGGGAATGCCATACCTGGGCTGAGTTCAAGCTTCTCTTCAAGGAGAAGTTCTTCTCTCCTACAGACAAGATTAACCTGGTAGGGCAGTTTCAGAATCTACAGCAGGGCAGTTTGTCTGTGGAGGAGTACGCCGCAGAGTTTGGCCGTCTGAGCCGATATGCGGAGTATATGGTTCGTGACCCAGAGATCAGGGTGAGCCGTTTTAGAGAGGAGTTGATCTGGGATATCAAGATCCTCATTCCCTCTTTTTATGAGACTTACACCCAGATCAATGCGAAAGCCCGCAAGGTAGAGCGGGAGTGGGGCTTGAAGCCCAAGAGGGATCGCAATCTTTTCTCGGGGGCTACTAACAGCACGGGGCTGCTAAACGCCCTCAGCTTCAGCATCGTTCTTGTCACGCCCCGACCCAGAATCACCCGAATCATCGTCCTCGTAGGAGGTATGATGCCGCACGAGCCTGGAGTTGTGCTCGTGCAAGGCAAGATGACAAGTTCTCAAATGGTTATCTTTTGATTCGATATTAAAAATGAAAGAAAAAAGAGTATACGAAATAATTCTCTTTATTGATATCCGAAACTGAGATTACAAAGGCTTTCGATAGCCTAACAATATATGCCAGATTGGCTACAACACTCAGGTTCTCTCTTGTCCATAACGGATTTTACCGTTCCATACATTATGCCTTCTATATCTCGGCCGCATCAATCCTGTTGCATAGTCCGAGCGTCAATACGATCGTACGCTTTAATACGCTTCGGCATTCCAAGCCTCAACGCGTTCAAGCAACACTTCGCGGTGAGCCATCCATTCCCTGCATCCTGCATGAAGCTGGTGGGGGATCAGTACGTTCGTCCTCACATGTACTGATGCAAAGATCTTCTTTCCAAACCGACATTGTAGTATTTATGTTGAATCATACAACTTAGCTTATAATCTTGCTATGTTCTCCTTAGGGTCAATTTCATGGCATATTCGAAAGCATAAAGCATGTTAGCATGGCAAGCATGTTATTCAAATTGAAATAGGCAAGCAGGCAAGCAATCTTGTGTTTGTTTCGTGGCGCGACTTCTTACCAAGTCAACGCACTCGCCCTTGCACCGCCACAAGGTGAATATGTCCCATTCCTTCCCTGTCATGTTATAAGTGCATCTCTAAGTCGGATCTACGTGTGCGGGACATATATGTGCCTACACTTTTAACACATCGTTCCTTAGCTATATGAAGGTCGTTGGCGTATCCGCGCCGGAATGGACTAAAGGAGTTCCTTACTTTCTTTTCTCTCATTCTTTTCTCAATATTGGTCAGGCTGCCCGATATTTAACGGGTGGGTTGCGGTCCCAACAACCAAAATGTTCCCGCTGTATACCATCATTTGCGACTTTTCCCATCTATAAGACGAGTGCTACTCGCCGTAAGGATGTGCGCCTACAAAGATTATTCGATTCCCTCCTAGGCAAAGCGGTTTCGGGGCGCTCCGGCATTTAACCGTTTGGGGGAAACACTCGTGCACGAGTTATTATCACATTAATCTCAAGTCCATCCCATTCGACCATGCAACGCCCTTATTATTCAAACAACCAAGCATAGTTTTGAGTCCGAGACTCAGACTTTATCATCTCGTATTTCATCCATTAACTTTCTATGTTCTTACATTTCGTACTTTGTTTCAATGTTCAATGGCATATGCCTCAACTCAATGTTCCTCAACCGAACGACCCGAAGGTCTCGAACACCTTTCGAGGTATCATGTCATATCCGACAGTTCTGCCACATTCATGCCACAACTGTATTCTCTCGCAACGAAGCCATCTTTTATTATCTCGTACACGTAGACACGTTTCGACCATATTTCCATGCTCTATGCCTTAGTGTTCAATGTCCGTGGCTTGCGCGCTAGGGCGCTCGCCTATTGTCTTTCAATGTTCTAGCCTTATCATTCGTGCGCAAAGACACGGTATGGTTCGTGCACTAAGGCACTCGCCGAATACAGTTATCCCATGTTCTTACGGCTTACGCATCGAGATGCTCGCCTTTGCGATATCCAATGTCCCATAGCGACACGTGCATATGATGCACGTTTCATTTCAATTGTTCTAACTTAGTGTTCGACTCACACTACGATTTACTTTCCGATCGGACCACGCCCGTGGCGTCGATAGGTAAACTTAGCATACAATAATATATTTAACTTATCGCATGAAAGAGTAAAAAGAAGTCAATCCTGCCACATTGAGTCGATTCGCCTTTGTCGTTTCGCTGAGCCGATGCGGCTTGATTTCTTAACTTCATTGCACGGCCACTCTCCTGACGTAGCCATTCAAACACTTCGTGCTTCATTGAATTATATGTCCGATTTGGCTTACCATGCCCAAGTCTCAGCCCGTCGCAAGGCGGTAATTTGGTTTCGCGGACCCCTTACTAAATATGGCAAAAGATCGACCTCTAATATTTTCGCGTCAACGTATAACCTGCACACAAAACCAACTAAAATCAATACTTGTATCGATTCGGACTTGCGCCTTGGTCGATTCGATTTCTTAGAATCTTCGAGCCGATTTAACGCACTCATCCTTCGGGGAAACGCGGTGCTTCGCATCGATTCACTCGATGCATTCTTTGGGACAAGGAAACTCTTCGCATCGACTTAGTTTGATGCGTTGTTCGGGACAATGTAACTCTTGTATCGATTCGTATCGATACATTTGATTTGGTCAACGCGACTACGCAACTCTTTGAGTCAACGCCTCAGCGTAATGTGTCATACGGAGCGGGGCATTACAGAATATACCACTCAAAACAAGGTTCGTCCTCGAACCAAAACTAACACTCCAACTAAGTATTTTATAGATTGTTTCACACTATCTTGCAAGCTTTTCACTAACATTTCAAATTCCTTCCTGCAGCTCGATTTGAATTTGTATACAACTCGATTGGATCCTTACCTATATTCAAGGCGTCCCAAAGATATATATATTTTGACCAATTCCAGTCGTAGCAAATTGGAACAAAGCTGACAGGTAAATTTCAATCCTATGCTTTCCATCTCGTACTCTCGATCGGACTTATCCTTAGCAACTTTTATCGAAACTTCATCGCATACGTATACTCGATACACACGTGATTCATTCAATAAAGTTTCTGCACGCGACGCGATTTAAAAATTGCCTTTCTCGTTTTATATGTTTCGTATGGAATACCAACTCTATGCGTCGCGTCGAGCCGTCGCGCATCCGATCGCAAAGATCCTTCGCAACGCCTTGCGTTCGAAGTCGCCACCCAACTATTCCCGAAGTCTGGCTATGCAACTTATCTCGATACGATTTCTTTATCAACATTCGGGACTACGCCCGCTAGGTGACTTACCTAGCACCGTGCTTAACTTCTTCCGACGCAACTTTAAATTGACATTGCATAAAGGCCACAATATATCCGACACGAAAGTTTATATCAAGGCGACGGTACTCAAGGCAACGATCGCCTTGACACGAAGGTCTTTACGATATGCCTTACGTTCGATTTCCTAACGAGTAGGAATTCACTAGCCAAATTCCTAATTTATCCGTCTCGCAACATCGAATATAAGTTTCGATTCACGCAAGATCAATTGCAAGGTAAATCTGAATCTAACGACATGACTTGTAAGTTATTCCCTTATCATTCTCTCTCGTGTATAGCACGTTTCTCGCAATCGCCTACTCGCATCACCAAGTTCGTTGGTGAATTTCTCGTTCGATCGTCGACCAACATAACCATTCAAGCATTCATCCGACGAATACTCAAAATCTAACTATATCATTCTTAATTGAAAGCTGTTCCAATAATTCTCGATCACCTAGACTTATCGTCAACATGCACCGTATTATATTTGTTATCGGTGCAATCACATATGCGATATCGCATGGGTCATCGTACGGTCTGCATCATTCAATTTGATTTGGCGGTCAAGTCTTCTAGGGTCAGCTGCCCCAAAGCTATCGATAATTGTGGATCATTAACGAAGGACAGTTTACTACGGACCATGCTATATCTTATTTCGGAGCCAAATCACGTTCCGACGATTCTATGCGACTATCCAAATTTTGGACAAAACCATATCTATCGGCGCAACTGATGCGCAACTATCCTCCGAGTCAAGTCATGCACTACCGTCGATGATTTCGCAATTCATGAAACATCTACTCGTACTGAGTTCGGGTCTATATTATTTACGGTCGACACACGAGATGCTATACGCTTCGAACAATCGTCGATGACTTATAGTCTCGTCTTGATAAATCACAAAGTTCATGATCAACCAGTTCGTTTCATTCTCGTATTATTATTTACAAAACTTTGATAGCGCGAGGCGCACTCCATTTTGTATTCCCACATTGTGCTTACGTTTTCTTACGTATCGATCTCGATACGTCGTATCAATTTCGATAGCGTAAGGGTCAACTTTGAATCTGTTTCAACGTCGACAACTTGCATTGCATATGTTCAATTTTGCAACAAACTTTTCCATATGCATCAACTCATTTTCCGATTCGTCGCATCCTGCTATACTTTGATCGTGTAACTGAGTTACTGATTATCTAACATCTCGCCCTCAAGTCATACGATCTCGCCCTCTAAGTTTTGCTTGTTTTTCAGTCGTACTCAAATGAGTTTTGCCGTAACGTAACCAACTATCTCTTAGGCACTATTACTCACGTCAACCAACTCTTCACCGAAGTCGTACATCGTGCGATTCGATTATAATTCGCATCGCCCAAAATTTCTATCGAAATCGCAAGTCGTGCGATTCGATTCGTCTCGCCCAACATTTCTATCGAGATCGCAAGTCGTGCGATTCGATTCGCCTAGCCGAACATTTCTATCGAGATCGCAAGTCGTACGATTCGATTCGCCTCGCCCAACATTTCTATTGAGATCGCAAGTCGTGCGACTCATTTGTAAGCTCGAGTTTTCTTTTCCTGTCGGTCCGATTATTGCTTCAAGGTATAATCGTTCCGCTAGTCTCGGTCGTCCGATCGGCTTATAAATTCCGTTCGATGTATCATTCATTGATACGAGTCTCGCCTTATCGTCCCAACCGATTTTCGAAGAACACTTGCATCAACATACCGTCATATAAATTTCCAATCGAGTCTCGGTACTCTCCCATCCGTTGCGGACAAACCTTTCACAATTCTCACAATGCGTCCATATAATTCATTACACAAGTGGTATACCATATACCACTCAAAATCGAGTCATTCATCGCATACGTGGTATGGCATATACCACTCAGAAATCAAGTCATTTCCTTCGTATTCTACTCACTATGAACCAACGATCTCTTCCGACTCACGATTTCCGTAGTGATCGTGCATGATCACAACCGTAACTTTGATTAAATCAATTCCGACACAACTCGCTCAATGTTCTCATTTGTCAACATAAGTTTGGCGTGCAACCGAACGATTCGTTCTATCGACTTATGATTTTAGTTCCTTTTTGTTGCATCTCGTGCAATAGTTTATTTCCAATCTCCTTTGCACTCCGTGCAACGATTAATTTGATATGCGTTGCACCACGTACAATAATTTTATTTCCAACACGCGTTGCATATCATGCAACGATTTATTCCCGATTCGTTCAACACATTCGGTATTGGCTTATCACTTTTATTTTAATGCATATTCACAATTAACTCGTTGCACTTTATGCATCATTTTATTTCTCTTTCAACATGTTACATTGCAACAATATCTCAAATCGTATTTCATAATTTGTTGCACTTGCAGCAACTTTTAGAATTATAATGAAGCGAGCGTCCAGAGGAAATTGAGCCTAGAGTTCTGATACCAATTTATCGTGCCCTGACCCGAAATCATCCAAATCATCGTCCTCGCAAGGGGCGTGATGTCGTACGAGCCTGGAGTTGCGCTCGTGCAAGACAAGATGACAAGTTCTCAAATAGTTATCTTTTGATTCGATATTAACAACGAAAGGAAAACAGAGTATACGAAATAATTCTCTTTATTGATATCCGAAACTGAGATTACAAAGGCTTTCGATAGCCTAACAATATACGCCAGATTGGCTACAACACTCAGGTTCTCTCTTGCCCACAAAGGATTTCATCGTTCCATACATTATGCCTTTTATATCTCGGCCGCATCAATCCTGTTGCATAGTCCAAGCATCAATGCGATCGCACGCTTCAATACGCTTCGGCATTCTAAGCCTCAACGTGTTCAAACAACGCTTCGCTGCGAGCCATCCATTCCCTGTACCCTACATGAAGCTGGTGGGGGATCAGTACGTTTGTCCTCGCATGTACTGATGCAAAGATCTTCTTTCCAAATTGACATTATAGTATTTATGTTGAATCATGCAACTTAGCTTATGTTCTTACTATGTTCTCCTTAGGGTCAATTTCATGGCATATTCGAAGCGTAAAGCATGTTAGCATGGCAAACATGTTATTCGAATTAAAATAGGCAAGCAGGCAAGCAATCTCGTATTTGTTTCGTGGCGCGACTTCTTACCAAGTCGACGCACTCGTCCTTGCACCGACGCAAGGTGAATACGCCCCATTCCTTCCCTGTCATGTTATAAGTGCATCTCTAAGCAGGATCTATGTGTGCGGGACACATATGTGCCTACACTTTCAACCCATCGTTCCTTAGATATATGAAGGCCGTCGGCATATCCGTGCCGGAATGGACTAAAGGAGTTCGTTACTTTCTTTTTTCTCCTTCTTTTCTCAATATTGGTCGGGCTGCCCGACGTTTAATGGGTGGGTTGCGGTCCCAACAACCGAAACACTTCCGCTGCATACCATCATTTACGGCTTTTTCCATCTATAAGACGAGTGCTACTCGTCATAAAGATGTGCGCCTATAAAGATTATTCGATTCCCTCCTAGGACAAGCGGTTCCGGGGCGCTCCGATATTTAACCGTTTGGGGGAAACACTCGTGCACGAGTTATTATCACATTAATCTCAAGTCCATCCCATTCGACCAAGCAACGCCCTTATTATTCAAACAACCAAGCATAGTCTTGAGTCCGAGACTCAGACTTTATCGTCTCGCATTTCATCCGTTAACTTTCTATGTTCTTATGTTTCGTACTTCGTTTCAATGTTCAATAGCATTATGCCTCAACTCAATGTTCCTCAACCAAACGACCCGAAGGTCTCGAACATCTTTTGAGGCATCATGTCATATCCGATAGTTCCGCCACATTTATGCCACAACTGTATTCCCTCGCAACGAAGCCATCTTATATTATCTCGTGCACGTAGGCACGTTTCGACCGTATTTCCATGCTCTATGCCTTAGTGTTCAATGTTCGTGGCTTGCGCGCTAGGGCGCTCGCCTATTGTCTTTCAAAGTTCTAGCCTTCTAACTCGTGCGCAAAGGCACGGTATGGTTCGTGCACTAAGGCACTCGCCGAATACAGTTATCTTATGTTCTTGCGGCTTGTGCACCGAGGCGCTCGCCTTTGCGATATTCAATGTCCCTTAGCGACTCGTATATATGATGCACGTTTCATTTCAATGTTCTAACTTAGTGTTCGACTCATACTACGATTTACTTTCCGATCAGACCACGCCCGTGGCTTCGATAGGTTAACTTAGCATACAATGATATATTTGACTTATCGTATGAAGGAGTAAAAAGAAGTCAATCCTCCCACCTTGAGTCGATTCGCCTTTGTCGTTTTGCCGAGCCGATGCGGCTCGATTTTTTAACTTTGTTGCACGGCCACTCTCCTGACTTAGCCATTTGAACACTTCGTGCTTCATTGAATTATACGTCCGATTTGGCTTACCGTGCCCAAGTCTCAGCCTATCGCAAGGCGGTGATTTGGTTTCACGGACCCCTTACTAAATATGGCAAAAGGTCGACCTCTAATATTTTTGCGTCAACGTATAACCTGCACACGAAACCAACTAAAATTAATACTTGCATCGATTCGGACTTGCGCCTTGGTCGATTCGATTTCTTAGAATCTTCGAGCCGATTCAACGCAATCATCCTTCGGGGCAACGCGACACTTCGCATCGATTCACTCGATACATTTTTTGGGACAAGGCAACTCTTTGCATGGACTTCCTTCGATACGTTGTTCGAGACAACGTAACTCTTGTATCGATTCGCATTGATACATTTAATTCGGTCAACGCGACTACGCGACTCTTTGAGTCAATGCCTCAGCGTAATACGTCGTGCGGAGCGGGGCATTACAGTTCTTTCCAGCATCACCAGCTGCAGGTTCAGGCCAGAGCACCGGTTCAACAGGTGCAGCACACTCAGCAGAGGTAGGTACAGAATGGAGCTTCTTGCAACTTCTGCAAGAAGCCTGGTTACGTCTGGGAGGTTTGCCGGAAGAGGCTGAAAGTATGTCGCTTTTACGGTAGCATAGGCCATCAGTTGAGAGAGTGTCCAGTGAACCCTCGTATTACTGGTACAGCTCAGAAGGCGCCAGCGCGAGTACCAGCAGTACAGCCGAGGGGTCCACTTCCGACCCAGCAGCAGCGGTTTGCTCAGTACCACCAGCAGCGGGGTGTTCAGGGCAGGGCTTTTGCCCTTACAGCAGAGGAGATCGAGCCAGTTGCAGATGTTGTGACAGGTTCGGTTCTTCTTGATTCTTTTTATGCTTTAGCATTGTTTGATGCAGGTGCTACACACAGTTTTGTGTCAGTTTCTTTTGCACTTAGACACAATATTATTGCTGAGTATCTGGGTAGGACTTGTAAGATTATGACCGGGAGAGGTATTATCCTGGTTAATAATATTTGTAAGGGGCGAAGTGTTACTCTGGAAGGTCGGAATCTGAGTACATGCTTGCTCGTAATGCCACTTCCGAGTTACGATGTGGTACTCGGTATGGACTGGTTGAGCAGACACTATGCTAGTATAGATTGTAGAGCATGTAGAGTGTTATTTAGTCCACCAGGAGAGCAAGAGTTTTAGTTTTTCAGAGGAGCAGCGGAGCCGGGAGATAGATTCTGTGGAGCCTTGTTGGCGGGGCAGGAGTTGCCGCATCCATTTATTACAGAGTTCTTGGATGTCTTTCCCGAGGAATTGCCGGGGATACCGCTGGACAGAGATGTTGAGTTCTCGATAGACTTGATGCCGGGCACTGAGCCTATCTCTCAGCATGTCTATCGAGTCAACAACAGCGAGTTGGCAGAGCTGAAGAAGCAAGTCGACGAGCTGCAGGACAAGGGCTTTATCAGATCCAGTTCTTCGCCTTGGGGCATGCCAGTCCTGTTTGTCCCGAAGAAGGACGGTACGGTACGGATGTGTATCGACTACCGAGCGCTCAACAACCTCACTATCATGAACGGGTATCTCTTGCATAGGATTGATGACTTGTTTGATCAGTTGAGGGGCACGAGGGTGTTCTTGAAGATAGATTTACGATCTGGGTACCATCAGCTGAAGGTGAAGCGGGATGACATTCCGAAGACTGCTTTTCGTACCCGTTATGGCCAGTATGAGTTTACAGTCATGCCATTTGGGTTGACTAATGCCCCGACGGTATTCATGAACTTGATAAATAAGGTATTCCATCCGTACCTTGAAAAGTTCATGGTGGTCTTCATTGATGACATTCTCATCTATTCGAAGACGCCTGAGGAGCACGAGGAGTATCTACGGATTGTGCTAGAGACTCTGAGGAGGGAGCAGCTGTTTGGGAAGCTGTCAAAGTACAAGTTCTTCTTGGACCGAGTGGAGTTTCAGGGCCATGTTTTATCCGGTGATGGGATTTCAGTGGATCAGAAGAAGATTGCAGCGGTGGAGTCTTGGTCGACACCCAATTCAGTTGTCGAGATTCGGAGCTTTCTGGGTTTAGCAGGATACTATCAGAAGTTCATGCAGGACTTCTCTCGAATACCAGAGCCGATGACTAGACTCACCAGGAATGACGTGGAGTTCGTCTGGACTGATGAGTGTCAGGCTGCTTTCGATGAGCTGAAGAAGAGGTTGACGTCGGCTCCTATTTTGACGTTGCCATCTAGGTCCGGAGGTTTTACGATCTACAGTGATGCTTCGAAAAAAGGTTTGGTTACGTTCTTCAGCAGCATGGGAAGGTAATTGCTTATACATCTAGGCAGTTACGCCCACATGAGAAGAACTACCCGACTCATGATTTGGAGTTGGCCGCAGTCATTTTTGCCTTGAAGCTATGAAACCACTATTTGTACAGAGAGCTTGTGAAGATTTTTACTGACCACAAGAGCTTGAAGTACGTGTTTACCCAGAAGGAGCTGAACATGAGACAAAGGCGATGGTTAGAGCTGATGAAGGATTTTGATACATCCTTACAGTACCATCCTGAGAAGGCCAACGTGGTGTTTTCCATAAAGAAATTCTCTTTATTTGTTGTGTATCTGGGAAAATTACAACTGTAGGAATCCGATCTAGAAGACGATCGCTTTATCCCTTGGACTATGCGAAGAAGAAAAGCTCTCAAAATTTTGACAGTAGATATCAATGTATCTGTACAATGAATTAAAAAAAGAACTCTATTTATAGAGTCAAAACAGTAACTGAAAAGATAACTACCTCACCACTAGTGCATTTGAAAAGTCACGCAGACTCTAAATACACGCAGGGTTAGTGAGTAGTTACTGGACGTGGCCCGTAACTGTTGGACACATGGTATTAGTGCATGAGTCGTGTGCAAGTTACTGGGCACGCGAGAGAGAGATCGGTGGCATGGCTGCCACGTACTCCAGTGGAAATGAAATCCACGCTGTCTTGCTGAAGGCAAAAAATCCATGCAGTTTCGTTGACGCAGACTCGTTGAAGGCGAAATCCACGCAAGCTTTGAAGAAGAATACTTCAGAATTCACGCAGGCTTTGAGAAGAATAACTCAAAAAATCCACGCAAACTTGAGGAAGGAGAAGGTTCAGAATCCACGCAAACCGCCAGCTATCTTGATTTGGCACACTTCGTCTGACACAAAATCTCTGACATTGATTATATTGTCAGCCGCATTAAATAAAGATAAGACCCAAAGTCACGCCAACTTGGTGAAGAGTGAGTCTTGCTAAGGAAGATTTCAAAAATCACGCAAAAGACGGCGATGATCTCTCGAATTCTGTGCATACGTGGCATACGAAGAGATGTTTCTCGACTGTTGTGTTGTCAGTCATTATGATTCTGACGTATGGCTGAGCTGTCTCTGCGTGACTTCTAAAGGAGATGGCCAGGCAGAACTTAGCGTATCTTTTGTGCTGCTTCTTGGATCACTCTGCGTGACTTGTTCTGATCAACTCCGCGTGACTTCATTTTTGAGGCCTATAAAACCCCCTTCAAAGTTTTCGAAAAATGATAAAATATTTTCGAAATACTTTAAAAATAGAGATGATGAAATGAGTTAAAGTCACGCTGAGATGACTCCAAAATTTTTCGGAAGTCGAAAAGACTTCGAAGTTCTTTGAAAACATCCAAATAAACTTATTAAATGTCATAATGACTCTTCGTTCTCCGAGACTGATTGCGTCCAATTTATGGTGGAATATGAACTGTCGACGAGATCTGTTATATAAACAGGGAGTGATTCTCAGTTTTGACTTCATCTCTCAAAAATATGACCCCAAAGGAAGCAGCTGAAGAGGAAGCACGCAAGTTGGGCTTTTGTTTCCATGGTGACCCTACTTTTGGGGGTAAAGAACCCGAACCTGTCGTCATTGAGCTCAAGGACGACGCCATGCAGTTAGCCAAGAACCTCTTGAGCTACTTTGGATTGGATGGCTCGTCTTCTTCTGATGGGCGGAGCCTTATGGAGAAGCGTGAAATGCTCGAGACTCTATTGCATCACCTTTTAATGAAGAAGATTAATTAGCACTCTTTGACTGTTTCCAATGTTGCACGGTCTCCCGAAGTACACGTGACACTCATTCCACAATTTACGAGCGCTATTTATGCGGATCTTTTCCAAGAATAGACCTGCACTTGACCCTTTAAATAGATGGATGAACTCCACGCAAACTCATCTTCCCATTCTTCTTCCTCTCTTCTGAGAATGAATTTTCTATGAGAAGGAAATAGGAAAGCCATGTTGTCTGATGTCAAATCTCTGTGCACGCTACCAGACATGGATCTGTCAATCCTTAGCAGCAAACTCAGCGGTAAGTTCAATATACACGCATCGAATTTTTTTGTTTGCTAAGGACAAATTCATCTTCCTGAAATGAACAGAATGCATCTGTCTTTGCTTGGCCAGTTTCTGTTGACTGATTTTTCTTTACTGTTTCTTGCAGAATTTTGGCTGAAAACCTTCTCCAGAACTGGCATTGGTGATATGGATGCTGTGGACAATGTTCTTCTGACATCTACATCAGGGAGCTCATACGTTTTTGACGCGTAAATCAGACAACTCAGAACTCTTCGTGAGATAGAAGGGTCTTCCTTAGATGGTAGGAAGAGCCTTTATACACGAGAGTTGGATGGTGGAGTTAACTTTACTACCGAGAGATTGGGTAGTAGAGTTCCTTTCAAGGCAGAACCAGGAATTGTATCCCAAGGTTTGGATACATTCCTACCTGCTTGAGGTACCGCCGTTCCTCCACGAGCTGTATTGGCAGCAACACGCCGTCGGGCTGCCATACTCTGTGGTTCTCCTCTCGTCTGAGAGAGAAGACCAGAGTTTGATTCCTGCTGATCTGGTCGTGACTTAGACCCAGACAGTCAGGAATTGCAACCAACAACGAACCTGACGGAGAAGGTCCGACGGAGAAGATCCAAAGAAGAAGATAGATCTCTATTAGGTTATCGTTGTGGTGTAGAATGAAAATCCAAGATTTGTAATAGATTTCCATTATGATTTGTAGGAAAGTCTAAGAAAATGTAATAGACTTTTTGTGGTGAAATGGGAATGGAAATGATAATTCTTCTATGCTCAATGATTTGTATTTGTGGATGAATTGTGGACATGATAGATAATAAAAATTATCTTTTCTGTTTTTAGAGTATATGATATTATCAGAGGTATTATGGACATGATAATATATAGGAACTCGAAAGAAAATAGATTGATTTCTATACAGAGGTCAAAACATGACAAATGAGTAAGCAGATTCGGAATTGATTCAGAGGTTATGAAAACATGATAAATAACGAATCCCCACTTAATGAACTGATAGAAGATTATGAACGGATGAACCGTTAAGAAATGATGAACAGATGAACTGTCGAGTGAATGTAATAAATGAACGGACGAACCGTCAAGTATTAATAAACATGTGAAACGTCGGATGAATATGAGAAATGAATGGATGAACTGAGTATTGGGAAAGAATACGTCCCTTCGAACCTTGTAACCATATGCCTATAAATAGAGCATATATTTGAATAGAAGGATCGTATTTTATCCACAATGTCTTTTGAAGAGAACATAAAGAAGGCTGAAGTCGCCCTTGAAGCTACTGAAGGTGTTAAAGAACATCCACCTCCGCAGAAGAAGGAAATGGGCGAAAGCTCGTCTACTCCCAAGCCGCCAAAAGATATCCTGGACTTCCTGGTCGAACCAGGAGAAACCGAAGAAGAAGAAGCAATGAGGCTGGCTGCCTGTCAATTCTTGATGCGGTCAGGAAAAGATGTATTCAATTCTTTTGCTGATTATGTATGTGGTCCTCGTCCCAAATATGAAAGGGATCATAGTGATCTTCCATGATGATGTACTACTTTTTTTTTCTTGAGGGATTTGTCTCAAATAAACTCCGTTTAAGGAAACTTTGTTTACGATATATCCTTCCTACTTTATATTTGCCTTTATTCATTGATCTTTTGACTCAGAAATCAGAAAGACTAAATATCATTTTCATAAATATGATATTGAGATAGAAAATTCAGAGGTAATGTGGACATGATTTTCTGGATATCAAATTTGTTGAGAAAACGATACAAAGTAGAATACCTATCTCCACTGGGGATAATAGATATCAGAATGATTCTTCGGAAAGAACAATGAAACAGCTGGAGAGTGATGGGAGGACAATCTTGATAGAAATATCAGACGTAGTACTTCTTCAAGAATTTGCCGTTGATGGGCATCATAGTGGCTTTACCATCTAGAGTAGTGAGTTGATAAGCCCCATTAGAAAAGATCTTATTGACAATGAATGGACCTTCCCATTTTGCATCAAACTTGCCCTTACTCATGTGTGTCATAGTCATCGGGCGTCTGACAGTAAGCACAAGTTCTCCTTTCTGAAATGTTCGAATTCTAACTTTCTTGTTAAAAGCCCTTAAAATTCTAGCTTGATAGAATTCAATATTCTGTTGAGCAGATAACCGTTTTTCATCCAGAGCCTCCAATTCTTGAAGTCGAAGACGATCATTATTTTCGGCAGTGAGTTCATTAGCGATTGCTATCCTTAAAGAAGGAATTTAAATCTCTAATGGGAGAACAGCCTCAGATCCGTACACCAGAGAGAAAGGTGTACACTTAGTAGCATTACGGACTGTAGTGCGATAAGCCCACAAGCATTCCCCGAGCTTGTCACTCCAATTACGTTTGTTAGTGGAGACAAACTTCTTTAGGAGTTTGATGATAGTCTTGTTGAAAGCTTCTGCCAATCCGTTAGCTGCTGGATTATATGCGGTAGAAGCAACATTATTGATCCGGTGATCGTCACAGAATCGAGTAAATTTCTGGCTGACGAACTGTGGTCCGTTATCATGAACAATGCGTCGAGGAACACCAAATCTGTAGATGACGTGGTGCTTAATAAAGCTGATGACATTAGACGTCTTAACTTCAGATAAAGGAATAGCTTCGGCCTATTTTGAGAAGTAATCGGTTATTGCGAGAATGAACCGATGACTTTTAGATGATGGAGGATTGATCGGGCCGACAATGTCCATGCCCCAAGCTTCGAAGGGCCATGATGCTGCCGTCGGATGTAGAAATTCCGAAGGTTGATGTATAAAATTCGCATGGATTTGGCAAGCTTTGCATTTACTTGCATATTCAATGGTATCTGATACCATAGTTGGCCAATAATATCCCCCGTCGAATATGGTCTTGAAGTTTTGGCCCAGGTTGATGCGCTCCACAAATTCCATCATGTGCTTCACGAATAACTTGTTGGGCTTCATCACCGGCAATGCACCGAAGGAGTAAACCATCATAAGCTCGACGATATAAGGTCTTTGTTGTATGATTGTAATAGAATCTGAGTGATCGTCGTCTGATAGATGCTGCCTCACTCGGATCATCCGGAAGAATATCATACAATACAAGATCTAAAAAAGGAAGTCTCCAATCTTTATCCGTATTCTGATTCTCAGTCGAGTTACTGAAGATGAATTCCATGCTGGAATCGGATGAAGATGATATCGATTTACGACTAAATCCAAATCCTCTTATTGTGTTGACGTCATGAGATGTTGATTCTTCAATGTCAACTGGAAGTCCTAGAGTCAGGTTATTTTCAAGATGAAATAATTCTCGATTACGAACAACGATCATTTGTTGCCGTCTGATTGGGATAGCCAGCACTGCTGCAAGATTAGCAAGGGCATCAGCTTCTGTGTTACATGCTCGTCTAACATGTTCAATGAAGAATTCCTTAAATGATGAGGCCATAGATATGGCCACTCTATGATAAGGAACCAGATCTTGATGGCGAACTTCATAAGTACCCCTGATCTGATTGACAATAAGTTTAGAGTCTTCATACGCCTCCAAATGTTGAATATTCAGATGTTTAGCGAGTTGAAGACCAATAAGCAATGCGTTGTACTCAGCTACATTGTTTGAACACGGCTGATCGAGAGAATAAGCTCTTTGGATGGCAAGACCTTCTGGCGATACAAGAACAATTCCAACTCCAGCAACAATATCGCCATTAGGACCAATTCTTGACGCTCCATCAAAGAATAGACGCCAAGTAGGATCTTCTTCAGCAATTTGATTTGAATCTAGGACTTCATCTGGGATTTCATCATAGAGTTTTGAATTTTCTGGAATTGAGTGAGCAGCCAGAAAATCAGCTAAAGCTTGTCCCTTGACTGATTTCTGAGGAATATAGTGCATATCATACTGAGCAAGTAGGATTCCCCAGTTAGCTAATCGAGAATTCAAAACACTGGGTTTCTTCATCATGATCCGTATAGGATTGATCCTGGAGATGACATGAATAGTCTGGCCAATGATATAATGACGTGTCTTTTGGACAGCAAACATCAAGGCTAGATATTCTTTTTCAACTGGTGAATATCGAGGTTCAGCTCCGGTCATAGTACGACTGAGATAATAAATGGCCTGTTCATGGCCATTTTGATTCTTTTGAGCGAGTAATGCACCCAATGAATGACTCATTGCTCGAGTATAGAGGAGGAACGGTATTCCTGAGACGGGAGGTACCAATACTGGAGGGCTCATCAGATATTGTTTTATATCATCGAATGCTTTCTGACATTCATCATTCCAGACAAAAGAGACACCTTTCTTCATAAGTTTGTTGAATGGTCTGCAGCGTCCTGATAAATTAGAGATAAATCTCCTGATATAAGCAATTCTTCCTTGAAATCCTCGTAGCTCTTTTAAGGTGCGTGGAGGACGCATCTCTTGGATGGCTTTGATCTTCTCGGGATCCACGTGTATACCTTTAGAGGTAATGACGAAGCCGAGAAATTTACCACTAGAGACGCCTAAGAAGGACTTAGTAGGATTCATCTTTAATTGATGCTTACGCATTAGATCAAATATAGTCTTCAAATCTTGGATATGATCCTCCTTTTGTCGACTTTTGACTGCAATATCATCAACATAGCATTCGACTGTTTTCCGCAAATGTTTACGGAATATAGTACTCATAGCTCGTTGATAAGTTGCTCCTGCATTCTTGAGACCGAATGGCATAACTGTATAGCAGTATGTACCAATCGGCGTTCTGAAAGAAGTGTGCTTCTCGTCTTCTGGGAATATTTTGATCTGATTATACCCAGAATACCCGTCCATGAATGACATTCGTTCAAATCCACAGGTATTATCAACCATGACATCAGTGATTGGTAGAGGGAATTCGTCTTTAGGACATGCCGTATTGAGATCGCGAAAGTCTATGCATACTCTGATCTTGCCAGTCTTTTTAAGAACAGGAACAATATTAGCCACCCAATCGGGATGTTGTTCCTCTCCAATAAACCCAGATGTAATGAGTTTATTGACTTCAGCTTCAATTGCATCCATGATGTCCGAACGAAATTGTCGCTGTTGTTGTTTGACCGGTTTAGCATTCGGCAAGATGTTGAGCTTGTGAGTTGCAATTTGAGGATCAAGCCCTGGCATATCTTCATAACTCCAAGCAAAGACATCGATGTAATCACGAATGAGTTTGATCATGTCTTTCTTATCAGTTTCTGAAAGACTTTCACTGATGAATATTGGTTTGGGAGACCCCTCTTCACCAACATCTATTTGAACAAGTTTATCTTCAGTCGGAGGTTCTTTTTGCTCGAAACGGAACTCCTATTGATTATCTAATCTTTGGGCCCACTGTTCTGATTCAGGTGAGATTTCAAACTCTTCTTCGTCTTCATCACTTTCTTCAGAATGGTCAATGGAAACCATGTTAGAAGACAGAAGGTTGCAATAGAAGTCACCGATACTCGTATCGGAATCCCAAGAAGTGGTACTAGAAGAATCAGATCTCTTATCTTCGACAGACTCAAGAGCTTCATGGATAATGTTGATGAAAGGAGTAGGAGCAGTATAACCCAATCCACATTTCGTCCTTCCATATTTCAAAGGAGGAATCCGGACAGGCATTTTTCTTCCTTTTCCATTATTAAGGCCAGTCCTGAAGTCATAACCCATATTTTTGATGATGTCTTTAGATTGCTGACTATAACGACGTAGTTGTAATCTTCCAGTATCATCATTTTTGTCATCATCTTCAAGATCAGAAGGATTTTGAGGCCCTTTGTAGAAGAATATTGGAATGTCTCCTGGCTTTCTGCTAGGAACTAGAAAGTATGAAGATTGTACAGGTTCTAGAGATACATCTGTATGAACAGTCTGTACAACTCCTATGGTTATTGTGTTCAAGTCATCTAACAGATGTAAATAACTATGAACATAATTACACACATCAACGTACTGCAAAGGTGGAGACTTTTCATTAAATGTAAAAGCAGCAATATTTACATTGGGAGAAGGCTGAGCCTTAGAGATTTTAGCCAAGTCAATGACTAAAGGGGAAGAAGAAGAAGAAGCTTTGTTTCGATTAAGATCGATAACAAATGGCTCAGAAGAGGTGAGCTCCCTTGAAGTTTGAGTAGGAAGAGTAGTCCGCCCTCCAACTGGAATTAGCAGAGTATCTTGTGAAGGTACAGGAACTGTAGTACGCCCACTGACAGGAATGATCAGTGTATTCTGAGTAGATGACTGAGGTAACGGAGAGATCCGTCCACTCACTGGAATGATAAAAGAATCTTCTCCAGAGGGTTTAGGAGATTGTTGCTGAGTAGTTCGACATTTAACAGGGATTATTAAAGTCTCACTTTGTGCATCTTCTTTCTCCATAGCTTGTATGATCCTTGTATATTCTTCTTTATACATTCGAAAATCATTGAAATAAGCTTCAACCCCATGGAAGGGATTTATATCAGCAACTTCTTTTTGTACTCTTCCATTGCTATCAATGTACTTAAAACATTGATGAAGAGTAGAGGACACCACATTATTTTCATGAAGAAAGGGCCTCCCCAGAAGAAGATTATAGGATCCCGCGATCTCGATCACATAGAAAGTGACTTTAGATCTGAAATCACCTATCTGAAGCTTCAGATGAATCTTTCCCAAAGGCTCACTTCGGCTTTGATTGAATTCCAAGATAGTAGTAACCGTCTTGGAGAGTTTGTGAAGAGGGATTTTTAGTTCATCCAACAAACTTTTTGGCATTATGCTTATAGCAGACCCTGGGTCAATGAGAATACGATCTATCTTCATCGTATCAATATAACCAGTGTAGTAGAGAGGTCGATCATGTCGATTATCCTCCAGTAACATGTCGTCTTGTGTAAAGGTGATATTTGGGATAATCTCCAGTACACTGTTGCAATGTAAGCAAGTGGCAGGTTCCGCATCCGGCTTCTTTAATTGTACAAGACAAGAGTCAGCTTGTAGAAGTGCTTTACTTAACGTCTCCCGAGTCTCTTTGGAAAGACGTAGAAGTTCAAAAAGGGACATTCTAGCGGGAGTATTAGCAAGCTGAGCCAAAATATCGAAGTTGTAAGGCTTCTGAAGTCCAAGAGGAGAAGACTTCTTGATTGGCTTATCAAACCAAGCCTGTTGTTTGTCTTTCTCCAGAGCCGTAGGCTTGGGAGGAACAGGTTCAGTAGATGGTTCTTCCTCGGGAGGAATATTAGGAGCATCTTTAGCATCTGAAGGGATATCAGTAGGATCTTCAGGATTTTTAGAATAATCCTTTAGGTAAGGTTTTCCCGTTCGAGTAGCACTAACAAGTGCTTCTTCTTTGTCTTTTGGCTCTGTGTCAGAGGTAGACCCAAGAGAAGTCATATGACATGACTTGATCTTTCCAGCCTTCTTGGATTTTTGAGAAGAAATCTTTTGAGGAGAAGGCGATTCAAAATCTGCCACTAGATCAGGATGGATCCACATGATTTCTCCTATTTCCAAAGTGATTGGCACTAATCATTCAGACTGTGGAGGAGGAAGATTCACTATGTCAAGAGTTGCCTTGGAAATAGGAATAATCCCATTTTCAAGGAGTTGAGGAGGAAAATTTCCAAATTGCATAGAGACGACGTTGGAGGTGACGGTCTTCTCTTTTGGAGTAAGAGAGATAGCTCCAGATTTAATCATTTCTTGGATCTTTCCTTTCAATACATAACATGTACGAATTGTATGACCCAGCATTCTGTGATATGGACAGTATTTAGGATGATCTGTCTTACCAGCTTCATCAGGTTTCTTGATCTCTGGTAATTGTATTTTATTACCTTTCAGCAGACATTCAAAGATACCAAGGACATCGTCGTCATCAAAAGAATATTCTTCTCTGGGGCGAGGTGTTCTTGATTATTGAGTTGTAGAGGCAGGAGTTTGAACATTCGATGCATCTTTGCTCTGAAGATTAACTTCTAGAGTTTCTTTTCCTTTGCGAGCATTATTTTTATTGTTAGCCCCTTGTCCTGTTTCTTTAGGAGTCATCTGCACTCCTAAACCTTTGAAGGTTTCAGCACTGATTTCTGCAGCTTTAGCACTGACTATGAAGGAAGGCCAATCTTGAAATTGAGTGGACCCTGTCCACATACTGATGATTGGCAACAAGTTTGATTTGCACGTGTCAATGGTGACAGCATCAGGAGTTCCAAGAGGCATCTTCAGAGCTTCTCTTCGAAACCGTTCAATGTATTCCTCTGTAGATTCATTATTTTTCTGCTTGATTCTAATAAGAGCAGACATAGTCATATCATTAAGCCCTTCATAGAACCTTTCAAGAAACATCTGTTTGAAACCAGCAAATGAGGTAATACTCCCATCTGGGAGACTTCTATACCATTCATAAGCCGTTCCCTTGAGACATCCAATAAATACCCGAGTAAGGAGGGCATCACTTGGTTGTAGTTGATCAGTCATCACTTCAAAGTGATTGATAAACTGACTTGGAGAAGTGGTTCCATCATAGAATGAGATAGTAGGAGGCTTGTATTTAGGAGGATATGATACTTGCTTCCATTCTATCGGATAAGGCTGCTTGATGCCTAACCTTTGTAAACCATCCTTCTGTTTGAATGCCTCGAATTGAGTTTTGAGATTTTTCAATTCTTCAGAGACAACTCCCGAAGATTGTGGAGTTGTGGCTTGTAGAGAATAGTTAGGAGGAGGAACAGCATTGTAAGCACTACCTCCAGCTCCAGAGAGACTAGGATTTGGTTGAGCAGGTCCAGGAGTATTGGATTGTACTGCTGGAGGAACTTGTACTGGACTTATATCAGTATCAACTGGTATGGCATCTGATACAGTCTGTCGATTTTGCAACTGAGCTATCATGAGTTCATACATTGACTTCATTGTGTCAGTCATAGACTTCATTTGCTGTTCCAAAGAAGCAATTCTTTGATCTTGAGGAGTCAGGAAAGAAGAGGGTTCATCAGTATTCCCATCAACCATGTAAGTCGTGACTGTATGAGGGATTATTGATGAACTAGTAGATGTTGTATGCTCTGAATCATTGCTTCGTGTATCAAAGTCAACTATAGGAGAATTACCCCCAGTAGGAAGAGGTGGGAAGTTAGATTCTCCAAGAAATTCAGAGTCAATTTCAGGGATCAAATTTCTTTGACTAGAAGCCAGGACTCTTGCTCTGGTGTTTTTATATACTCCATCTGGACTATCAACTCTACCCCCCGGTGTCCCGAGAAGTCATATTGACAGAGGCAAACAAAGGCTCATCTTCATCAGGCATAGGTTCATACTGAATCCTATTAAAGACAGACTGTCGTTTATTTTGACATCTGCATTGCATTGTGACTCTTGGCTGGAAGTCACATTCAGCATGATCACCATGGTCTTGAACTGTTGATTCACATTTGCACTGAATTATGACTCTTGGATAGAAGTCACATTCAGCATGTTCCTTTGATATAGAATTACTCCTTCTCTTCTGTTGAAGATATTTCCGTAAATCTGTTTGTGAAGATTGAGGAGTATACTTCCTGTTCTTGGGTCTTGATGGCTCTTGATTATACAAAGAGTGATTAATTTGAGTCACATAATTTCTTGCATACTCTGCATCTGGATCTTTTATCTTCATATCCAATTGGTATGGTTTCTTAACACCAGAAGTGCTGAGTTTTGTTCTTAAATCAGTGGAAGGTAACATATTAATTTTGGAAACATGGAGTTTTCCTTCCATTGATCTGGATATTTGCAGAGAAGGAAGAGTTAAACCACTCCCTTGATTAGGAGTTGGTAACAGACCCTCTTTAATGGACAGATTCTGTGCCCAATTTGAAGAAATCAAAGAAGAAGACATTAAGGAATGTTTCTTCTTAGACTCATTCAGATGTTGAGACATAGAATGTCCAGAAGGAAGAGTAGTCAAAAGACCATCTTCTTTCCTTTGACTAACAAAAGTATCAGTCAAAGCTGTTCCTGGAGTAAAAACTACAGGAGCAGAAGAAACAACTAAAGAGTTATTCCTTTTCGAAGGGACTTTGTGTGGAAAACCACCCCCAGTTCTAGTAGAACTCGGTGAAGAAGAAGAGATAACTAAAGAGTTATTCTTCTCTGATGAAATACACGCTGAAACAGACTTGGTTAAAGAACCCGAGCTGTTAGCGTGACTTTTGATTTTAGAATTACACGCTGGAACAGATTTGGCTAAGGAGCCAATACTGTCAGCGTGACTTTTGAATGTGGGATTGCACACTGGAATAGATTTGGCTAAGGAGCCAGTACTATCAGCGTGACTTTTAGAGTTGAATTTGCACACTGGAACAGATTTGGCTAAAGAGCCAGTACTGTCAGCGTGACTTTTAGAATTGAATTTGCACACTGGAACAGATTCAGCTAAAGAGCCAGTACTGTCAGCGTGATTTTTAGAATTGGATTTGTACGCTGGAACAGATTCGGCTAAGGAGCCAGTACTGTCAACGTGACTTTTAGTTACTGTCATCTTCGAGCGCACAAGAGTGTGCGTGCTTGCAGTGGAGTTCTTGCCAGTGTTAGGAGTAGACACTGTGGCAGAGACTTCACCATTGACTGCCAACTGATTCTTAGGGACATAGACAGAGTGTCCCTTTGACTTGGCAGTGATAATAGAGGCTGGAATGGGCTTGCCACCCTTAGCCCGCTGCATTTCTTCATAGGCGAGTTGATCGAATTTGATCGTCATCACCTTCTTCGTCGAGCCGATAGACGAAGTGTCGCATTGAGTTGTTACCATCTCAGAAGAGGAGATGGTTTTCTCCAGCAGAGTCGTCAATTTGTTTTCCATAAAGAAATTCTCTTTATTTGTTGTGTATCTGGGAAAATTACAACTGTAGGAATCCGATCTAGAAGACGATCGCTTTATCCCTTGGACTATACGAAGAAGAAAAGCTCTCAAAATTTTGACAGTAGATATCAATGTATCTGTACAATGAATAAAAAAAAGAACTCTATTTATAGAGTCAAAACAGTAACTGAAAAGATAACTACCTCACCACTAGTGCATTTGAAAAGTCACGCAGACTCTAAATACACGCAGGGTTAGTGAGTAGTTACTGGACGTGGCCCGTAACTGTTGGATACATGGCATTAGTGCATGAGTCGTGTGCAAGTTACTGGGCACGCGAGAGAGAGATCGGTGGCATGGCTGCCATGTACTCCAGTTGAAATGAAATCCACGCTGTCTTGCTGAAGGCAAAAAATCCACGCAGTTTCAATGACGCAGACTTGTTGAAGGCGAAATCCACACAAGCTTTGAAGAAGAATACTTCAGAATTCACGCAGGCTTTGAGAAGAATAACTCAAAAAATCCACGCAAACTTGAGGAAGGAGAAGGTTCAGAATCCACGCAAATCGCCAGCTGTCTTGATTTGGCACGCTTCGTCTGACACAAAATCTCTGACATTGATTATATTGTCAGCCGCATTAAATGAAGATAAGACCCAAAGTCACGCCAACTTGGTGAAGAGTGAGTCTTGCTAAGGAAGATTTCAAAAATCACGCAAAAGACGGCGATGATCTCTCGAATTATGTGCATACGTGGCATACGAAGAGACGTTTCTCGACTGTTGTGTTGTCAGTCATTATGATTCTGACGTATGGCTGAGCTGTCTCTGCGTGACTTCTAAAGGAGATGGCCAGGCAGAACTTAGCGTATCTTTTGTGCTGCTTCTTGGATCACTCTGCGTGACTTGTTCTGATCAACTCAGCGTGACTTCATTTTTGAGGCCTACACGTGGTTGTTGATGCTTTGAGCAGGTATCCAGTGGCCATGTGTTTGACGATGGATCGTCACCTTCTGGCAGATTTGGAGAGCTTGGGCATTGAGGTGATAGTTCCTGGGTTTGAGGAGCAGATGTGGGGTCTTCAGGTGTAGTCAGAGCTGATGGACAGAGTCAGAGCAGCTCAGTTTGAGGATGAGGCTCTGAGGGTCATCAGGGAGCAGGTCCAGGCAGGACTGTTGGATGAGTTCTCTATAGCGGGAGATGGGTCATTGAGGCATGGTACCAGATTGTGTGTGCCAAGCGGAGGACTTCGGAAGGAGGTTCTTCAGGAGGCATATCGTTCTCAGTACTCTATGCATCCTGGTGCTAACAAGATGTACAGAGACTTGAGACAGCATGTTTGGTGGTATGGCATGAAACGCGAGGTGGCCCAGTTCGTTTCTAGATGCTTGGTGTGCCAGCAGGTGAAAGCCGAGAGGCAGAGGCCAGATGGTTTGCTCCAGCCATTACCCATTCCTGAGTGGAAGTGAGAGCATATCACTATGGACTTCGTGTCTGGACTTTCGCGCTCTCCAGGAGGAAAGGATACGATTTGGTTCATTGTTGATCGATTGACCAAATCGGCCCACTTTTTGCCTTTCAAAGTGGGTTTGTCTACGGAGAGGCTGGCTGAGATGTACGTACGACAGATAGTCCGATTGTACGGGGTTCCAGTGAGCATAGTCTCGGATCGGGATAGCCGATTCACTTCTCACTTCTAGAGGAGCTTGCAGCTTAGCTTGGGCACATCGTTCAAGTTCAGTACCGCATACCACCCTCAAACAGACGGGCAATCGGAAAGGACGATTCAGACCCACGAGGATATGCTTCGTACATGTATCTTGGACTTCGGGGGATCTTGTGAGGACCAACTTTACTTGGTAGAGTTTGCTTACAACAACAACTACCAAGCCAGTATAGAGATGTCACCTTTCGAGGCTCTATACGGACGGAGGTACCGTACTCCCTTGTCTTGGGATGATGTCGGCGAGAGGGTTTTGCTTGGCCCTGAGATGGTAGTGGATGCTGCAGAGAAGGTCAGGGTTATCATAGATAGACTTCGGGTGGCGCAGGACAGGCAGCGACATTGGGCCGATAGCCACCGGAGACCGTTGGAGTTAGAGGTATAGTTTAGATTTTTCTAGTATTTGAGTCTGATTGTGATTATTTTAGATCAAGCCTTAAGTCTTGTATTTTTATTCTAGTTTGGTGATCTTGTGTTTCTGCGGATTTCTCTGACGCGTGGCACGATTCGTTTTGGTAGAGGTGGGAAGCTTAGTCCACGATACATCGGACCTTTTCGTATCTTGGACAAGGTCGGTGCAGTGGCTTACCGACTGGAGTTACCGCCCGTACTAGAGGGAGTGCACAACGTGTTCCATGTGTCGCAGCTGAGATGGTATATGGCAGATTCCAGTCACGTTTTGGACCACTTCGAGATCGAAGTGGGACTGACTCTCAGTTATCTAGAGAAGCCGGTAGAGATCTTGGACCGAAGAGAGAAGGTGCTCCGGAACCAGTCATTCCTTTGGTTCGTATTGCATGGAGGCACCACTCTCCAGGTGAGTCTACCTGGGAGAGAGAGGACGACATGCGGGAGCGATTTCCATATCTCTTCGAGCCTTGAGGTAATTTTTTTCTTTTTCTTTCCTTGTTCTGTTTTTGTTGCTGTGATTATTTTGCCTTGAATTTCGAGGACAAAATTTTTTTAAGGTGGGTAGATTTGTCACTCCCACTTTTCATAAATAAGGGTAAAATAATCATTTTGCATTTTTGGATATTTTAGAATTATTTATTTATTTATAATACTATTTGGAGATTTTTTAAGTCGGGTTCGAATTTCATCTCATTCCGACATGTATCGGGGACCCGGGTAGTTTAGACTCTGGATGGGACCCAAACTTAAGTTAGACATGTCCCATAAATCTCACTAATTAGTCTAGTGCTTTTAGAGTAATCCCACATGACTTAATTGATCAATTTGTAGATTTTAACTTGGCCCTTTTAATCCCAAATTTTTACACAAGTCAATTTTGACCTAAAGGAGGCTTGGAGGGCATTTTGGACATTTGCCAAATGCCTCCAAACCCCCTTATATGGCCGGCCACATGGGGGAGTCTCCCTCTCTCCACTTCACTTCTTTTCCATCCTTATATTCTTCTCCCTTTTAAGTTCTTCCCCAAACCTAAACCTAAACTTTTGATTTCATCTCCAAATCATCTCTTTTTCCCAAAATTTCTTCCATCAATCCTCTCTACACCATCAAAGGAGGGTGCTACCAAAGTTTGGAAGAAAAGTGCAAGGTGGAAGTGTCCTTTCTACAAGGATCTTCGTGTCGGAGAGAGTTTCATTAGGATTCACTCCTAATAGGTAAATTCCTATCCTCTAAATCAATTTCCCATGAAGTTTAATTAGTTTTGGAACCCATAGGATCTACCCCCATGGTTGTCTCTATTTGTGTCAAGTTAGAGGCCATTGGGAGACTCCTAGGAGAAACTAGGATGTGTGTGTGTGTGTGTCCATATGTGTATATATATATATATATATATATATATATATATATATATATATATTCATGTGTGTGTCCATATATATATATATATTTATATATATATATTTATTTATATATATATATATATATATATATATATATATATATATATATATTAAGAGAAACAATGGCTAAAGCCTTCATTGAAAGAGAAATCAAGAGGTTGGAACCGGGAGATAGCCCGAGTTCCTACAAAAGGATATTGGCACTCTAGGCCCGAAAATACCCATTAACAGAAGAGGATTTTTTTTTTGTGGTAATCTCAGGAATCCTCGAAAAACCAGCCGAATGTTGAAATTCGAAATTCGAATGGGGTGGGGCACGTGGCCCAAAGGGGGGAGGTGGGTGTGCAGCCCGAGGGGCCACGCAGCTCGAGGGGAGCTCTGCGCTAGAAGGGCACGCATTTCGGAGGGAGTGGCGCCCAGACCGAGGAGAGTCACGGCTCACGAAGAAGCCACGGCGAGAGGAGGGCGGGCCACGGCACGAGAAGGGCGGGCCACGGCGGCTGGGGGATCCACCCAGGGGAGAGCCACGGCCGAGGAGAGGGGCCACGGCGAGGGGGGAGACCGGCGCAGGGAGAGACGCTGGGGATGGGAGAAACGCCGACGGAGGAAGGCACCGGCTAGGAAGCAGACCCGGAGAGGAAGAAGCCGGGCGCCGCGAGGAGGAGCTGAGAACGCTCAACGGGGCGGCCGGAAGTGGCCCCGAAAGTCACCAGGCCCGACGGGGGGGGTGGGCAGCGGTCGCAGGGGCACCACGACGAGGCGGCGGGGAGGAGACTCGAACCGCCGGAGACTTGGGAAGCCCAGTAGGGGGCAGCCGATGGGGAAAGGTAGGGGAGCCAACTCCACTGCAGGGGGGGCGTCGGGAGGACAGCCGCCTCCAAGGCGGGAGGTGGCGCGCCGGGAAGAGCGACGGGCGAGGAGGGCTCCGGGAGGAAGGGAGAGGGGGGGGCCGCTACAAAGGCGGGGGGAGGCGGCTCGCAGGGAGGAGGCGCCGGGAGTGCGTCTACCGCAGAAGAGGGGGGCTGTGGTCAGAGGGGAGGAACCGTCGGGAGGAGAGGCGGCGGGGCGGGGGGTGGACGACGGGGCAGGGGGAGGGGGGCGGTAAGAGGCACGAGGGGCGGAGCGCCTGGAGCGGGAGAGGGAGCGAAGGAAGACTCCGGCGGAGGACGGGGGCGCCGGACGGGGCGGCGCACAGGCTAGAGGAAGAACCAGGAAGAGGAGGAGCCGAAGAAGAAGAAGAGGGAACCGAGGCGGCCGCTGCCGGAGGAACTGAGGGCCGCTTCTGGGGGAGGGGGGCGGGAGGGGGGCCGCGGGGGACGGCGCAATGCCAGGGACGGCGGACGGAGAAGACGACGAGCCGGGAGGAGGCGGCTCAGCGAACTTGACGGCGAGAGAGCGAGGCGGGGGGCCGAGGAGAGAGGGAGCTGGGGACGAACGTTGGCGCCTGGTGCGGCGACGCCTCCGAAGACCAGGGCGACGGCTGCGACGTTGGCGAGAGAGGAAGGAAGGGGTGCTGCCGCACGTCGGACAGACGCCGGTCGGGGGGGGGGGGACTCCGCGGGAGGAGCGATCGAAGGCCCGCCCATCCGAAGGGGAAACTAGGGGGGAGGGGAACTCTCGGCGGCGCGGCGCACGACCGGGAGCTGCCGTCCTCCAGCCGACGACGGAGGGCGGGTGGGGGTACTCGAGGAGCGGGGAGTCTCCTTCCAGAGGAAGCCACACGCAGGCCATCCTATATCGTCTTTTATATATATATATATATATATATATATATATATATATATATATATATATTGTCAACCCCTTGACCAAATTTTTTGTCTATTTATTAAATTTTATACCTTTGTTTATTGTCTCACATATATATTTGTTATGAGTATATTTTGTTTACTTAAAATATACAAAAAGGGTTCAAATGAGAAATAAAGAAAAGAGATTCTTTGCAAATATTGTTTCCCCAGGGGGGTAATTGAAAGGTTCACATTTTTGAACTCCAAACGGCTAGTAGGGATAGAGCCTGGCGAAATTCAATCTTACTGATTTTGATTCTGTTTTAAACCAGATAAATCTCTCTTCATCCTTTGGGATTCGATTTTATCCCCAAATCTCACATATATATGCACATTGGGAGAAGCAGTCATCTTCCTTCCACCGAAGACCCTAATCCTCTCCTGCGCAAGGGTCAAGAGACTTCCTCATCTCAACCTGCTTCCCTGGAATCGAAGGAATTCGACTACTCGAACCAGGTAATCATCGCCTTCATACAATACATCAATCAATTACGCAAGTAAATGTTTCGTGGGACTGTTCTGTTATTAGGAGGCCAGATGGGGAATTGTTGTCAATGGCCATGGCTACGTGTACACTTATGTATAGGTGTAGTTGTACCTGACAATAGAGAAACAGGTTGTGTGCGTTAGCAAGTTCCTGTGACCAAATGCGTAGGTCTCAGTCGAATATAGGAGAGGTGGTTGAGGAAATTCCTCATAGGAAACTTGAATAAACCATCAATGGCTGTGGCATCACATAAGGAGGGTTATACGTCTCAGTTGATAACTGGGTATGGGGAATGTCTCAGTCGATAACCAAGTAAGGGCTATATATTCTGGATGCAAGTTTCTTTATAAGGTTGGGTATCAGAAGCAAACACCAAGGAATAGGGCCAGATGGACCTTGACACCATTATTAGATGTTGTACCCAGGCCAGGGTATACATACAAGAGTCAAGTATGGCCTTGTATCAGAATGACTATTACCAATTGCATGGTATCCGATCACCTGGTATCAGGAACCATGCATCAGACCTGTTCCATCAGGTCCACATGTATACTGGGTACTCCTATATGGGTATATGTAGATAGCTTACCTGTATTTGTTACCTGCCCCTGTAGATTTCAGGGCTGTCCTATAGAGAACAACCAATGTATCCTTCTTACGCCAATGCATCTAGTTGTATATGGCAAACCGAACACTGGGGTATCCTATTTATCATGTGTATCCTGCTCAGTTCCTGAAGGATACCCCTGAAACACCCTTCTAGATTATATTGGATAACCTCTATGTTCATTTCCCTACTCCCCTTGTATCCAACACATTAGAGGACAGAGTAGGATACATATAAGACGCACCCAAATCTGTAGTGAGGACCCTAGGCATCAATTAATTAGGTGGTTGGGGCTCGAGTGCAAGCAGTAAATTACAAACTGATGATGTACAACATGAGTTTATAGCCTATTATGTACTAGGAAACACATGGAAAGTGAGTAGGGAGTGGGCAGTCTCTAGGTGCAGGGGAAGGGCTGCCATCTTACTAAATCAACTGAGATATAGATATATTACCTTGGGTGAGATCGTGGAGTTTAACTGATTACTAGTAAAACACTAGGACAGGTTATATGCTCTGCCATTGTTTCCTGTGGCTTGGATTGATATTATAGATGAAGCACTGGTTTAATTTGCATTAAGGACTGAAGGTCCTATTCAAGTTTAGGATTAATTCATGTGTGCACAGGAAGGATAGATTGAGGGCTTGTGTAGTACGTGTGTTTGTTTTGAAGGTTATAGTGACAAAATAGAAGAGTGTGGTGTCTTGTGGTTCCAGGTAACTAGTAGATATCTGCTCATTTTAATGTTTAACCATATGTCCATCTTGTCCAGTCCCCAGATTATCCATGCATGAGGTATCAGTCCATAGGCACATGTCTCCCTAGTCTTGTTAAGTTGTTAAAGAAGGGGTACCAGCCCAGACAATTCAGTCCCAAGGGAATTTCATCAGTTAACAGTAGTTCAGTCCTTTGTAAGCTTTAGTATTTCTGTCCTATAGGGTAGTGTTCAGTCCTTCCATTGTAATGCTTAGATAATTCCAAATATTTCAATTCCAGTTTTCACTTATTTCAGTTCACCCTCAAATGCATGGAAAGCAGGAACTGCCAGGTTGCTCAGTCCATTGGTGAAGGAGGCAAGCCTAAGGACAGGTTGCCCAAGTTGCTGAAATTATGAGACTTGTTGGTCAGAAACTCCCATGACCAGGAATTGAACATCCTAGTGAAGGTTGGTAAGGAGGATATCCTGTTCTGAATAGGTTCAGTAACATAGTGCATAGGCACATATGGGTACAGCTGGGTTATCTCCTACAGGCAAGTACAGTAGGTAGTAGAGCTTGTGAAGTGATATTGTGGATTGTAAATTTTTATGAGAAGCTTGATGCATGAACATATGTAGGCTTGGAAGGGGGTATCAGTCAGGAATAGGGTATCTTAGTACATGCAACTTAGTAGGAGCCATGTCTTTGTACATGACAGGTGTAGCTACTCTCCCTTGCATATGCATGGTAAGTTCATGAGGGCTAGAGGGTAAAACCTGAATATAAGTGTATGAAGGACATTAACTATGATTCTATACCTGGATGCAATATATGAGTAACAAGTACCTGCAGCCTAGAAAAAGGGAAAACTAGATTTAGAATAGGAAGTAAACCTAGAAGCCTAAATAAACCAATAGATAGCTTAATTGTACCTTTAAATTGTGTATTGATCATATCGAACTATCTAAACAGGTTACTTGAACATTAACACGGATTCTGACCCGTGCCAGCAGCTCAGGACCTAAGGCAAGTATACCTTGCCTTTCTACACAGCTTTATTTACATGCACTGTCTTTTTATTATTATCCAGTTTTCTTATATTGTTGACATGTATCTTTCATATCCTGCTTCTATATTTTATCATTGCTATATAGACCGTGTTCACAGTTAGCTTTGTGTCTTATTGGATGTATTCACTTTGAGTCTTGATTGAGTCGTGTCGTGGGTCAAGAAATCGTGAATTGAACTGCTTTTACTTCGTGTCTTGAAATCTTGAAGCTAACCTGCGAGTTCACATTAGGGACGAGGGTTAGTAGTTATCTGTGTCTTAAGCTAACCTGCGAGTCCACATTAGGGGCGAGGGTTAGTAGTTATTGGTCTACACCTGCGAGTCCACACTAGGGACGAGGGTGATGCCAACCTGTGAGTCTACACTAGGGACGAGGGTTAGTAGTATATGGTTCACACCTGCGAGTCCACACCAGGGGCCAGCGTGATGCTAACCTGCGAGTCCACACTAGGGACGAGGGTTAGTAGTTGTTCAAACCTGCGAGTCCACACTAGGGACGAGGGTTTGAGTATTCGATTTGGTTATCCGTGACATCTTGACATGAGTTCTCTCGTCCTCGTTCAGCAGTTCATTTATGTGTAGACAGTGTACAGATTCGTGTTTATCCTTTGCTCAGTTTTACTTGTATATGCTGTATTTTTCTTCATGTGTCACGCCCCAGAACCAGAATACTGGAGAGCGGGGGAATGACTCAGCCAGCTACGTATTACGGGTAGATGAATACCGTATAATATGATCAATACTGTCTAAAAGACGAGGGGGTGCATACTATATGAAAGTCTTACTATGGTCACTTCACATCTATTGTCTCAATCATTCAAACAAGAAACAGTAAATAGAGAACATGTGAGATAAAGCAGTAAGGCGTCCCAAATGCTCTGTCAAAATATTCTTGATATCTGGCTTTACAAGACATAGCCAGATGATGTAGCAAAGTATACACAATTGTTTATCAGCTGCAGCCTGACTTAGTTACAATTATGTAAAAGTAAGTACAAGACGATCCGACTAACATGTCGGTGCCAAACGGCAAGGTATAAAGTAAGTAACAAAACGAGCGGGGAAGTAAGGAACCCACTCGAGTCCTCCTGCGATCATCCCTCTAGTATTGACCATCTTAGAGGTAGAAGTAAAGCTGAGTCCTCGGGGACCGGCTCTAAATCTGGCCATGCAAAACCAGAGAGGTTAGACCTCTAATAGCAAGTACCACAAGGAAGCACGACATGAGAACTAAAAACCAGTGATAAGAGTTAAGAATTATAATAATAAGTCTCCGCTTGCTACTGGAATTCACACATCGTCACGACACTTCGAACCAACTTTCCAACCAAACACGGACAGAAGTTGACCCGTCATGCCCTGACATTCTGATCATCTCAGTAGTTAATAGAGTAAGTACAGTACACAAATAAGTCAACTTAATGGGCCATGCAACTACTATGGCTTGCTACTGTGAGTTCCAAGTTACCCTGGAAATATGCAATAAGGATTCCTCAGTTCTTACTATGAGCAAGCAAGGCTAGTCTATCCAGTCAATCAATTGCGCCAATCATAAATTAGACGAGTCCCAGCGGGACACCCGTCATCAATATATAATATAAAATAAATAATATAAGCAGATACCGCTCCATGCCCGTGTGGCAGATTTATAGTATCTTTGGGAACCAGCCGGCCTGTCGGGCACTTAATAGTCCCAAAGAGGACTGCCATATAAGAACTCGGAAATCCATTCACTCCATGCAATCATTATTTTATTTAACTTAGTAGCCTCTATGTTAAGTGAAATCCCATGCCGTGGATCATGGTCATTCAGAATGAGTACTTTTATACGGGGTACGGTATGCACAACTCCACAATGATACCCATGCGGTTAGGTTGTAGGTCTTACATAGCGTAATGCAACAATCAAAACTAACCACGAAATAATCATGCCTTGACCATAAAGTACACATGCTGCTTTTGTAGAAAAATAAATTGAAGCCTGCACGTGCCTGTATGCCAATATTTGGGATCAGCCAGTCATTTGCAATAGTTCATAGTTCATATGAACATGTCTCATCCATTCAATTCAATAAGATGACTAGCCAGTCTCTTAGTTCCAACTAGAAACGCATGATCAATCATTAGTCAACGTAACAATCATTATTAGTTGTGACAAGGCATGAAGTCAGCTAGTATTTAGTATGGTCGAGTCTATAACTCTCAGGATTTAGTTCCAGTCATACTGGGTATCCATAAACCACTCAGGACACATGGCACATTCTACACAACCATATGTATTAAAATATTAACATGTTAAGATTATCGAGTTCATGCCAAAAGGCGTAAGGATACAATAGGAGAATTATCATGCCAACATAAAGCGAACAAATTATAGAGCAATAGGAACACCAAGGTTATATTATGCCAAGGCTGATCTATGCCATGACTAGTCTACGCCCAAGCTTTACGCTAAGGCCACCGGTTCACGCCAACACTTTATGCTCAGGCAAAACACGTGCGTAAAGCAAGTACGCGTAAAGAAGACGTGGCACGTAAAAACTCGCCTGCGTAAAAAGAGTTGGGCGTAAAACTTGCCTTACACCAAGCCAGAAGAGTACACGTAAAACATAAAGTTACGCATAAAAGTAACGTTACGCGTGAACAGGTTACGCGCAAAAGCCAAGTTTACGCATGAATCTTGTGTGCGTAAAAAGTAATGTTATGCGTAAAGCAACATTGCGTAAAGGAAATTATGCCAAGCCAAGGGGTACACGTAAAACAGGGCTATGCGTAAAGAACAGGGTCACGCATAAAACATTGTACGCATAAAAGAATAATATTACGCGAGAGCTAATACGCGTAAAGAATTAGGTTTACGCGCGGATGAGTATGCGTATAAGTAATACGCCAAGTCAAGTCGACTTGCGTAAAACAGATTCACGCTGACACGAGTGATCGTGGGCGTAAAGCTCGATATTACGCTGGCACGTATAACGTGAGTGTAAAACTCCTTCCGAACTCCAAATTCCATGGAACCTTCATTTCTAAGCAGACAATGGAACTTCTATGGGTCAGAATGGCGTATAACACCACCTCAACAATCTGAAATGAACAAAACTTGGAAATAAGGAAGTTTAATAGATCAAAATCCATGAAACCCGAAAAAATAGTAATCTCTAGATCTACTAAAAATGAGACTTCAAAATACAAAATGCCAAGTTCTAAGCTATCTTAGGATCATGAGAGGAAGACAAGTGAACCATAAAAATGGGTTCTCATGTGGAAGTAAGATGTACTTGCCTATGGGTTTGGTAGGTGGAGAGAGTTATGAGGAAGAAGAAGAGTAAATGAGAAGAAGAAGTAATGAAGAGAGAGAAAGGGGTTTGGGGTTTAAATGGGGGTGTTGGGTTCGGTTCATGATGAACCATCATAAACCCGAAAACAGACCAATCTAGGCCGAACCCAAAGCAAAGCTAAAGCAGAGTACAAAAGCAGAAAGTAAAATGCAGAAAATTAACAAGTACAAAATTAAAGGAATTTAAATACAAAAAATACATGATAATTATTAAATAAATACATTCAAGTAGTGCACGTATTAAAATATGTATTCTGGGAACGGGAAGTGACATCTCTATCCTCCTTAGAAAAATTCCGTCCTCGAAATTTAAAATCCAAGCAAGATAGAAACATCAGAGTCAAACTAATCTAAGTACAAGTAATTTAAGCAAGCAATCATTTTATAATATCAATAGCAAGTAATACCTCTATGTTTATCTATCTATGACATTAAGCAGTTCTATCCATAGGGTGACAAGCATGCGGAGTTAAGACAGTCAAGGTATACGGTAAGAAATATACCTTGTGAGTCAAACAGGTACGGATACTATGATCGGATATCATCCTCACGTTCCTACATTGACTCTCCTAAGGAATGATGACCCCAAGCAACACGGACAAGGCTAATTGTTCGGTTCTTGAGTATCTTCTCCCTTCGGTCCAAGATAGACACCGGCTGTTCCTCGTAAGACAGGTTGGTACCAACAACCAGCTCAGAATGATCGAGGATATGGCTTGGATCTGATACATACCTACGCAACTGAGATACATGAAATACATCATGCATCTCTCGTAACGAAGGTGGAAGGGATAAACGATAAGCAACATCGCCTATCCTATCAAGGATGGCAAATGGGCCTACGTATCGTGGACTTAACTTCCCGTGAACGCCAAATCTAATGACCCCACGGGTAGGTGAGATCCGTAAGAACATGTGGTCCCCAACAGAGAATTCTAGCGGCCTACAATGTTGGTCTGCCCAATGACGATGTCGATCTTGCGCAACTCGAAGTCGCTCTCTAATTCCCTTAACCACTTCAACCGTCTGAACAATCATCTCTGGACCTAACATCTTCCTCTCCCCGATATCATCCCATGCTAGTGGCGACCTACACTTCTTACCATATAGTGCTTCAAATGGCGCCATCCAGATACTGGCTTGGTAACTGTTGTTGTATGGGAACTCGACTAAGTGTAGGTGACTCTCCCAAGACCCTCCAAAATCTAGGGTACAAGCTCGCAACATATCTTCTAAGGTCTGAATTATTCTTTCTGATTGTCCGTCCGTCTGTGGATGGTAAGCCGTGCTAAATCTTAACTTGGTACCCAAACTATGATATAAGCTCTTCCAAAAATGTGATGTAAAATGGGTATCTATGTCCGACACGATGCTGACAGTGACTCCATACTGCCTGACTATCTGTTGCATATACAACTCTGCCAATTTTTCTGTAGATTGCCCTACTCTGAAAGGAATAAAATATGCCACCTTTATAAGCCGGTTCACTATCACCCAAATAGCATCTTTATCACTTGGCGATCTTGGTAAACCGTTTACAAAGTCCATTGTGATGTGTTCCCACTTCCATTTCGGAACAGAAAGCGGTTGCAATAACCCAGCTGGCCTCTGCTGCTCTGCCTTCACTTGCTGACATATCAAGCAACGGGAAATGAATCGAGCTATCTCCCTCTTTATCCCGTTCCGCCAGCTTGATATCTTGGTACATCTTGGTCCCTCCAGGGTGTATAGAATACTGAGAGCTGTGAGCTTCTGTCATAACCTCCTGTCTGATATCTCCACTAGGCACACATAGGCGTGATCCAAACCTAAGTGTACCATCTTTATGGATCTGCATCTCCTTCCTCAGTCCTGACTCACATTCTGCCCTAAGCTTCTGAATCCTTGGGTCCTGTGCCTAAGCTGCCTTGATCCTGTCCACTAAGTCAGATTGAACTTGTAGACGTACTAGAACTCCTACATCACTAGGAAGTATAACTTCGATGCCTATCTCCTGAAGGTCTTCTAAAATATGCTTCTGTGTTGTCAATATAAATGCACCGCCTCTCCTGCTAAGAGCGTCTGCTACCACATTAGCCTTGCCTGGATGATACTGAAGCTCCACGTCATAATCCTTGATCAACTCTAACCATCTTCTCTGCCGCATGTTCAGCTCCTTCTGAGTAAAGATGTACTTCAAACTTTTGTGCTCTGTATACATGACCACTCGATCACCATATAAGTAATGCCTCCATAGCTTCAAAGCAAATACTACTGCCGCCAACTCCAAGTCATGAGTTGGATAATTCTTCTCGTGGTCTCAAAGTTGCCTAGATGCATATGCTATCACCTTCCCATGTTGCATAAGGACACATCCAAGTCCTTTACCTGACGCATCACAATATACAATGAAACCTCCTAGTCTAACTGGCAATATAAGAATAGGCGCTGATATCAGCCTCTGCTTCAAAGTCTCAAATGATGTCTGACATTCTGCCGACCAGACGAATGGTACGTCCTTCTGTGTCAAGCGGGTCATGGGTGCTGAAAGTCTTACAAAGTCCGATACAAACGTTCTGTAATATCCTGTCAATCCCAAGAAACTTCGCACATCTGCTGCGGTCTTGGGTACTGGCCAACTCTCTACTGCTTCTACCTTCTTGGGATCCACTACTACTCCAGCTCCCGATATGATGTGACCCAAAAATGAAATGTGATCCGTCCAGAACTCACACTTGCTGAGCTTGGCATACAACTGGTTCTCTTTCAGAACCTGTAATACCTTCCTGAGGTGATCTTCATGCTCCTCTTCACTGGCAGAGCATACGAGAATGTCGTCAAAAAACACAACGACAAATGGATCTAAGTACGACATAAAGATGCGGTTCATCAAATCCATAAATATTGTTGGAGCATTGGTCAAACCAAACGGCATTACTAAAAATTCATAATGCCCATACTTCGACCTGAATGCTGTCTTGAAAATATCCTTCTTTTGAACCCTCACTTGATGATACCCTGAACGAAGATCTATCTTAGAGAAAACTCTAGCCCTGCTCAACTGATCAAACAAGTCGTCGATCCTGGGTAATGGGTACTTGTTCTTCACTGTTGTCGCGTTAAGCTTCCTGTAATCGATACACAATCTGGATGACCCATCCTTCTTTTCCACAAGTACTACTGGTGCTGCCCATGGTGATACGCTAGCTTGGATGAACTTCTTCTCCTTCAATTCCTCTATATGCTGATATACCTTGGCCTGCTCTGAATCTGTCATTCTGTAAACTCGATCGGATATCGGTTTAGTTCCAGGTGCCAATTCTATACTGAACTCAATATCTCTAACCGGTAGTAGACCAGGAAGTTCTTCGGAAAATACGTCTAAAAACTCTTCAACTACCTTCGGGACCTGAACTTCTTCCATTGCCGTCACTACTCCTTCTTCTTGTTGAGTTGCCACTGATCTGATTAAGGTGAACCGCTTCATGCCTGGAATATCAAAAGATACACTTCCTCTACGATAATCTATTGTCGCATGACTGTCTTTCAGCCAGTCTATGCCTAAGATAACGTCGAAATTTCCAACAGGAAATTCTATCAACCTGGCAGGTAAGGAACGCCCGTAAACTACAACTCTACACGCTAGAATAACTCTACTGACTCCTACGAGCCCATTACCAGTGAGTATATCCAACCTCCCTGGTAATGCCTCGAACTCCATTCCTAGCCGTGTCGCAAATTGTGCAGATATAAATGAGTGTGATGCTCCCGAATCAAATAATGCTACTGCGGGATATGAGACGACGAGAATATTACCTGCCACAACATCTTCCGATGCCAATGCCTCTTCTAAGGATAGATTGAACACCTGTCCTCGGCCTCCTTGTTGTTCCTATGCTGCGGCCTAGTCTGGTGCTGCTGCTGGCCCTGCCTTGGTGATGCTGGGGTGGTCTATGCTGGTGTTGCTGTATCGGCGGTCCCTGCTGCCGAAACATATGAGCCTGGGTCATGAACAGGCGCTGTGCCAACGGTTTTACTGCTACCGCAGGCCCTCGATACTGGCCTGCCCCTGGTGCTGACAGAGCAGGAAATTGTTGTACGGGTCCTCCTGACCTTGAATTCATGGGACAGGTAGTAATCCAATGATATGGATTTCTACATATCAAACACTGCCCATTCAATGTCCGACACACATCCCTAGTGTGTCCTACCTTCCCACAATAAGTGCAGCCCGCTGGAGGTTGCTGGTTCTTCCTCTGTTGCTGTTGCTGCTGCCTTGGTGGTGGTGCTGGCCCTCGCATTGCCACATCGTGAATGCGAATGCCAGGGGATGGTGCTGTTGTTCAGGGCGCTACTGCCCCTCCTCCTTCAATCTAACTGTGGGATCTCTTCTGACCTCCAGTCCTTGCAGTGATCCTCTGAATAGTGATCTCATGCCTTCGGGTTGCCGTCAATATTTTATCAAAAATCTGGTAATTGTGCCCCTCTATCAATTGCAAGAGCTCAAGATGAAACCCTTGCTGGAATCATGGCCCTCTGGCTCTTCGTTGCTACCATCTCTGGGGCGAACCTACTCAATCTGTAGAACTCCGCTGCATAAGCATCTACCGTCTTGCTGGCCTGCTTGAGGCTGATAAACTTCTGTTGTAGCTCAAACTGTGCCACAAGTCCATAATACTTCGTCTTGAATCTTGCTGTGAAATTATCCCAAACAACGGGACGTCTGATGCCTACTTCCTCGGATTCCCACCAATCATGTACGAGATCCTGAAGTAACAACTTCACTAGATCCACAAGCTCTTCCGCCGGAACCTTAGCTGCTGTCAAAATAGCCTCAATATCCTTAAGCCATGCATCTGCTGAGATGGCATCTTCCGTGCCCTCAAAACGGCGAGGGTTGTACTTGCAAAACCTGGTTGATGCTCCTGAATCCGTCCTCCCCCCTTTCCAAGGCCGTCTGCAACCTTTGGTTGAGTAATATGTTCTGCTCCTGCAACTGAGCGTGCATACGCTGCTGGGCTAACATCTGGTGTTGCTGAGTAGCCATCATCCCTCTCATGATCTCCAAAAGGGTCGGGGTGTCCACTTCCACAGGGGTAGGTGGAACTATAGGTGGTGTTGGAACCTCCGGATACTGCAGTCCAGCTGCTGGTTCCACTATCACTTCTTCTTGGATAGTCTCTTGAGGTTGTACTGGCCCTTATTGCTACTCAACAGGGTCTCGCTGTTCATGTTGCCCTTGTTGCTGTCCGGTCCTGGCAGATGCGGACGAGGTGCCCCTAAAAAAAGGGACAAGAGAACAAACAAACGACCGGACATGAAGGATCAATGAAGTCAAAGGATACTGGAATGTCAAGCCAGATTTGAGAGTAACGAATCATGAGATCAAGGGGAAACATGTATGATTGAGATATCCTACAAATCAAAACACCCCACAAGTCTGAAATCAGACATACATGGGCCACCACTAAAACCTTGTCACGCCCCAGAACCAGAATACTGGAGAGCGGGGGAATGACTCAGCCAGCTACGTATTACGGGTAGATGAATATCGTATAATACGATCAATGATGTCTAAAAGACGAGGGGGTGCATACTACATAAAAATCTTATTATGGTCACTTCACATCTATTCTCTCAATCATTCAAACAAGAAACAGTAAATAGAGAACATGTAAAATAAAACAGTAAGGCGTCCCAAACGCTCTGTCAAAATGTTCTTGATATCTGGCTTTACAAGACATAGCCAGATGATGTAGCAAAGTATACACAATTGTTTATCAGCTGCAGCCTGACTTAGTTACAATTATGTAAAAGTAAGTACAAGACGATCCGACTAACATGTCGGTGCCAAACGGCAAGGTATAAAGTAAGTAAAAAATGAGCGGGGAAGTAAGAAACTCACTCGAGTCCTCCTGCGATCATCCCTCTAGTATTGACCATCTTGGAGGTAGAAGTAAGCTGAGTCCTCGGGGACCGGCTCTAAATCTGGCCATGCAAAACCAGAGAGGTTAGACCTCTAATAGCAAGTACCACAAGGAAGAACGACATGAGAACTAAAAACCAGTGATAAGACTTAAGAATTATAATAATAAGTCTCCGCTTGCTACTGGAATTCACACATCGTCACGACACTTCGAACCAACTTCCCAACCAAACAAGGACAGAAGTTGACCCGTCATGCCCTGACATTCTGATCATCTCAGTAGTTAATAGAGTAAGTACAGTACACAAACAAGTCAACTTAAACGGACATGCAACTACTACGGCTTGCTACTGTGAGTTCCAAGTTACCCTAGAAATATGCAATAAGGATTCCTTAGTTCTTACTATGAGCAAGCAAGGCTAGTCTATCCAGTCAATCAATTGTACCAATCATGAATTAGACGAATCCCAGCGGAACGTCCGTCATAGATATACAATATAAAATAAATAATATAAGCAGATACCTCTCCCTGCCCGTGTGGCAGATTTGAAGTATCTGTGGGAACCAGCCGGCCTGTCGGGCACTTAAAAGTCCCAAAGAGGGCTGCCATGTAAGAACTCGGGAATCCATTCTCTCCATGCAATTATTATTTTATTTAACTTAGTAGCCTCTATGTTAAGTGAAATCCTATGCCGTGGATCATGGTCATTCAGAATGAGTA
>JANAVB010004796.1:8990570-9068070 GCA_029216955.1 Iris pallida
CCAAAAAATAAACGTGTTTCAGTATTTTTGCGATTTCGGGAGTTTCTAGAAACGAAAAAGCGATCCATTTAATTTTTCGGAAAGCTAATACGAAAACCTATGCCATATCCTAATTATAGATTTATTAAATAAATCTAATAGGTATAGTATTAATTATAATTAGATAATAGACTATTTTCAGCATCCGAAGATGTTTGTTTGGACCTTAGTTCCTCAGCAGCCGTTGTTCCACCTACTTTCCTGTCCGATCTTTGCCACCACAGTGCTCAGGACCAGGCAAGTATACCTTGCTAATTTACTGTCATTTTATTTATTTTTTGTATTATTTACTTTGTTTCATATTGTTAGTTTCCTTTGTTATAAATTGTGCGTCCAAGCCACACTTGGGTGCAAGCGACTCTATTAGTCGTTACTTTACTATATGCATGTTAACTTAGTTTTAGTGGACTACCTTCTTGTTGGGGGATATTTTTATATCTCCTTTGGCCATGACACCTATACTACACGGTTTGAGATATTATGTTAGGGGCATGACTTATGGACTGGCCATCTTTATTGTCGTGTGACGGATAGATCGTAACTGCTACGATTAAGGTATAGAGACTCAAGCAGTTACAAAAACTGGACGAGCCATGGACATGACTTGGTCAGTGTGGGAAATATTGGGGGAGGACAGTCGCTAGTGCGTATGGGAATCCAAACAGGTAAACCACAATCTCCGGATGGAACTGTGGCGATTTATTTGCAGATACCCTCTGACGTTTTGGACGTTACGGCCGGATACAGATGACTGGATGCCAGTTACGTACACATAGCCTAAAATCCTACCCATGCGCATGAAAGTTGTCCTCTAAATTGTACATTAGGCGGTTAGAATCTCCTTTGCATATTTGTGTCTAGGATAGTCTTTTATATATTATTTTATTATTTTGACAGTTCATATTAGCTTGTTCTTTCTGTATCTTGCTACGTCCGTCTAAGGACCTGGTTATTCCCCAGGTGCGTGTTCATGTCTTCCGCAGGTATCTTAGCCGGGATCGTGATTTTCTCCATTTATTCGAAGATGACGTAACTTGGTTCCTCCTTGCTACTTCCACTTAGCCTTTTATATATCATATACTTCTTCCTTTTTATTTGGTTGGTAGTGGATGTGTCTCCACCCAACATATTGTACCAAGATAATTTATTATATGCTATCTTTTATTCCTTTATTTTGTGGATGAGATTATTTAGTTGTGGTTTGCTGTATTTTACAGCTTATGTATAAATACAAGGCCCATGTACTTCGTATGTATACAGCTGGCATGTCTACGTACTTAGTCCTACGTATATTGGGACTGGGGCGTTACATGTTTTTATTGGTGGCCCATGCAGGTCAAGATAAATTATTTGGTTACTTTACCGTACCAAACAAGCCTGCGGATAGGATTAGAGTCTAGGATCTCATCCACATACTTGACCTTCTCGATTCTATTTTGAATCCCTTGATTTGCATCTTGCTTGATTCCCTCTACCGTTAATTCTTTTCCTTCTTTCGTGCTTGATGTTGGTTAGAAAGGTAATCCATACTAGGTAGACTTGTCCCATTGTTCCATCACACCACTAGTTTAACTCTTGTAAGTTGGGTAGACACCTCACGACCTAACATTTATTTTCCTTGTGACCCATATTAACATGATTACTTAGACTATAGCCTTTATAGGACCCTAACTTATATAGCCCACCAAGCCTTAGAAAAAAGACAGTAGGATGAATGTATAGGAACAATCACATGACAAGACTTAGATTCTTAAGGAGCTGAACTAATTCTACCTTCTTTCACTCTTACGCTCTCGTGCCTATATTTTTACCATCGAGACTAATGCTGCTAAATAGCCTAATTTTTGCAAGCTTACTTTTTATTCAAGCTTGTTCAAGGACATATATTTTATTGGTGGCCTCCACTAACATATTGTCTAGTCATAACCGGTGCATGATGGTCTGATCAATCTAGTGCACTTTGGTTCGCCTTTCACACTATTATCCTACGTGGTTGAGATATAGTTAAACTTACCCCTTAGAATCTCATCCACTATTGCCTTGACGATTCTTTTTGAATTATTCGGCCGCTTTTGAACTACGTATTCGTATTCGATAATATCGTCTTTGAACTCTATATTGCTTTCACTTTCACCTATTTTAGAAGGACGAAAGCGCTGTACTTGAATTTCCTCTAGCTATCCTATCTCTTATGACCATTAACACTCGATATGACTATATCTTTGTCTTAACTACTCGTCCCTTCCTCGGCCTTCTTTCAAGACTTCCTAATCACTTCAATTAGGAGTGAATCTAATCGTTCTCCTAATCATGTCATCAACCTACTCCCAAGAAACCATATCTTAAGTCTCTAAATTATTTATATGGATCCACTTAAAACTCTTAATCTTTTCCTTTTACGTTTATTAGCCATGTCCGTGATTTATTATCTAAATCACGATTTTCTAATGCTTGTTTATGTTGTTTCTTGCCTCGTCCAAGGACTCGTCGAATTGTTATTACCAATATACCCCTTGTGCCTTCTTACCCCCTACTTATTCTTAATTTCGAGGACGAAATTCTTGTAAGTTTGGTAGGATGTAAAATCCCTAAATTTCTACTATATTTTAGTACTGATTTTTTTTTGTATTTATATGTCGCATAGTCGTATTGTACGTTGCACGGGAATTGCGTTTTTTTTCGTATTTACTCGTCGAGTGCGAATATGTGCGAGGTACATATTTTTAGAAAAATGGTTTTTGATTTTATTATCGGTAATGGTTTCAAAATTATATATATAATAATTATTTTTATTAAAAGTTGTGAAAAGTATCTATCGAGGTTGCCAAAACTTATTATTTTAGTTATTTATAAAAGGCTATCTTATTTTAATAAGTGGTAATTTAGAAAAACTATATTATGTGAATATTCTACTCGTGTAAAGCGCATAAAAATTATTTCATGCTTATTTTCAAATTTTAATTTTATTATTTATAATAATTTATTTAGCAAGAAGGTATTTTAAATATGTAAATATTTATGTTTATTTTTGAAATTATTTTTACCTAAATTATTTAAAGGGTATTTTGAAGTTATTTTCTACTAATATTCAAAATATTATTGGAATTTTTGAAATTAATTATTATATAAATTTTATAAAAAGATATTTTGGATATATTTGTGATAAATTAAATTATGATTTAATTTATTGATTTAAATTAAATAGTTTAATTTAAATGTGTAATTTATCTATATTTAAATAGGATTTGGATTTAGATATGAATGTATTGGTTTAAATTTAATAATAGAATTATCTATTTGGGTTTAAATAAATCCTAGTCTCTATCTACATTGGATTATATTTGATTGAGTTACTTTTAAATCAATTTGAATTAAATAGTAAAAAAAATCTAAGGGGAATTAAAACTCTTCTTAATCCTTATCTAGATAAGACTTTTGTAAAACCCTTGATTTTTAAAAATAAATATTTATAGAATTTCTAGATTTTTAAATAACTATTATTGACTTATTATATAATTTGTATTATTTTACATATATTTAGTATAGTGCTCATTGGTGAATTTAGTATAAAAATATATATAAATCTATTTTTCTAGTACATTAAGGACCTAAACTATATTATATAATTTCTTTTCCTCAAAATTTTAGGATTTATTTCATAACTTTTATTACTTTTTACATGTTACTTATATTGTACATAATATAGAATAAATATCAAATTAGTATTAGATATTTCAGCTTGTATAAATGAGATTAGATGAAGGTTGTTTAAATAAATATTGACTATAGTTATTATCTATAGTAATTTTAAATAATGTTATAGATATTTAGATAAATATAAACTATATTTTAAATTAATACTAATCCTACTTCTACTTGGAAACCATCTTTATCTATATCCTATCATAACAAAGCAAACACCAATTTATCTAAATCAAATCCTATCTAATTTAGGAGATAAATCTGAAATAAATACCTATATAACCCAATACATCCCCCTTCTATCATCCATAATTCAAAATTATTTTTAGTCCAATAGAAACTCTAAAATTCGTCATTAGAATTCAGCCCCGCTTTTTAGTAGCAAGAGCAACTTGGAACGACGATATCTCCTAGCTCCGAACTCTGATTCGCCTCCAATTTTTTTTAAAAGAAGCGTATCGAGGTAAGGTTTCCAAAAAATATTTTAATAGACAAAATTCGTTCTGTAGATTTCTGTAAAACTATTTGAGTATTAGATGTCCAAAAAATAAACGTGTTTCAGTATTTTTGCGATTTCGAGAGTTTCGGGAAACGAAAAAGCGATCCGTTTAATTTTTCGGAAAGCTAATACGAAAACCTATGCCATATCCTAATTATAGATTTATTAAATAAATCTAATAGGTATAGTATTAATTATAATTAGATAATAGATTATTTTCAGCATCCGAAGATGTTTGTTTGGACCTTAGTTCCTCAGCAGCCGTTGTTCTACCACTTTCCTGTCTGATCTTCGCCACCACAGTGCTCAGGACCCAGGCAAGTATACCTTGCTAATTTACTGTCATTTTATTTATTTTTCGTATTATTTACTTTATTTCATATTGTTAGTTTCCTTTGTTATAAATTGTGCGTCCAAGCCACACTTGGGTGCAAGCGACTCTATTAGTCGTTACTTTACTATATGCATGTTAACTTAGTTTTAGTGGACTACCTTCTTGTTGGGGGATATTTTTATATCTCCTTTGGCCATGACACCTACACTACACGGTTTGAGACATTTTGTTAGGGGCATGACTTATGGACTGGCCATCTTTATTGTCGTGTGACGGATAGATCGTAACTGCTACGATTAAGGTATAGAGACTCAAGCAGTTACAAAAACTGGACGAGCCATGGACATGACTTGGTCACTATGGGAAATATTAGGGGAGGACAGTCGCTAGTGCGTATGGGAATCCAAACAGGTAAATCACAGTCTCCGGATGGAACTGTGGCGATTTATTTGCAGATACCCTCTGACGTTTTGGACGTTACGGCCGGATACAGATGACTGGATGCCAGTTACGTACACATAGCCTAAAATCCCACCCATGCGCATGAAAGTTGTCCTCTAAATTGCACATTAGGCGGTTAGAATCTCCTTTGCATATTTGTGTCTAGGATAGTCTTTTATATATTATTTTATTATTCTGACAGTTCATATTAGCTTGTTCTTCCTGTATCTTGCTACGTCTGTCTGAGAACCTGGTTATTCCCCAGGTGCGTGTTCATGTCTTCCGCAGGTATCTTAGCCGGGATCGTGGTCTTCTCCATTTATTCGAAGATGACGTGACTTGGTTCCTCCTTGCTACTTCCACTTAGCCTTTTATATATCATGTACTTCTTCCTTTTTATTTGGTTGGTAGTGGATGTGTCTCCACCCAACATATTGTACCAAGATAATTCATTATATGCTATCTTTTATTCCTTTATTTTGTGGATGAGAATATTTAGTTGTGGTTTGCTGCATTTTACAGCTTATGTATATATACAAGGCCCATGTACTTCGTATGTATACAGCTGGCATGTCTACGTACTTAGTCCTACGTATATTGGGAATGGGGCGTTACAACTTTTGAGTGTCAAGATATCATGATACGGTATCGAGATACTAGAAGGGGGTTGGAATACCATATTAGAGAGTGGAGGAATACTTAGAATGAGGGTAGAAAAGTCTAGAGTTGGAGTTAGAAGCTAAGGTGAGGGTTTACCTTGGAAAGGGTAAGAGGATATGTTAAGGTAATACCAATTTCATAAAATGTGAGTTTTATACTTTAAGATATAGTTGTATTTAGGTTTTTATGGTTGGTAATGGTTAGGAATAGTGGACTTGGACTAGTTTTGACCTCGATTGACCACAGTTGACTATTTTGATCAAAAGTCAACCGGAAGTCAACCGTAGCCTAAAATTGACTAGAACTTGACCGAAGTTGACCAGTTGACCCAAAGTCAACTGTTAGTCAATATTAGTCAAGTTTGAACTAGAGTTGACCTAGGGTTTACCAGTTGACCAAAAGTCAACTGTAAGTCAACCTTTGACTTGCATTGACCTAGTTTGACTTTGTTAGGCCTAATATGACTTAAATTGACTCTGTATAATCTAGTTTGACTTTGTTTGACCTAGTTTGACTTAGTATGACTTAATTTCACTTCCAAACCATTATATTGATACAGTATTCCATCTATAGGTCCTAGAGGCACTGTTCTTGGACTCAGTCGACTTATTCATCACATCACAGGCGAGTACATTCTCTGATAACTTTTCTAATTTATGATAATTATTATAATTCATGTAATTAGTGTAGATGTGCTTCTTCTTGACACATTGGTCATACGGATTGGTATTCATGGATCCCGACAGGAGATGTTATTCCTTGTTATCTTGGTATGTCTTGTGCAAGCCCCCTTGTAGTTCTTGTGCAGTATATGGATACCGATTCTCGAGGAGACTTGCTCCCTTCTCGCAGAATTCCATGTCGTAACGTGTCTTGCTTGGATCCACTCTACCATTCGGCAGCGGGGAGTATTAGTATAGATATGTGGTCAATTCTTATTGTATACCTATTGTGCATCGATTGATTGTGAGTGTTGATCATACACTCCACGTATGATTAGCCTGGCCTGTTACTATTGTGCAAGTTCCCAAGCCGGCCACATATTGTAGCTAGTACTCACACACCTAGATAGATGATTATTGATTCTTGTACATGCCATGATCAGTTTACTTGCCTTGTTCACAGCTTACCTTGCCATGATACTCACATGTACATTTCATAATTTTTTGTATATACTCTCTATTTACAGTCTTGTAGCTTTTGTCATATCTTGTGAACTATTGTTAGTTGAGTGTGCTCGTTCCATCATGACTGGATATGTTCACAAATATTACAGATGACGGTGAGGAGGATTGTTGTACCTACTACGGTTTGGATGGTGTAGTGGGCATAGACTTGGAGACCTTGGTTCAGCAGGGCTTAGCTCCGCTTGATGAGCCTCTAGCTTAGTTTAGTTAGAGTAGATTTTGGACGACCTTGTCTCCAGCTTGCTACTTATGCTTATGATATTATATTTTGGGATTGTATTACCATATTACTTTGTGACTCTCTTTCTCGTTGTTGAGCTGGATATTACACTTTGTGGTTTATATCTATCTAGTTTTCGTGCCATGATTCTTCTTTCTAGATTGTGATTGAGTTTATCAGTATTTCATATTATATCCTCCGTACAGAGATGACAGGTTATTATATATTGTTTGTTAGCTAGCAGTCCTACAGCGTTCTATACCATTTTTACGTTGTAGGCTGGGCGCTGTTACGCACTTGTGCCCCTACCTAGGGTACGGGTCATGACAGATAGTCTCAGGGACGTCGATCGATCGATTGAGGATACAAAATTTTAATGAGTCTATCAGCAAGCGTCGCATGTATGCAAAGCCGTAGATTGAGTATCGTTGAATAAGTTGTAGTCTTGAGATTTGACGAGTTGGTTCGAACAACCTAGAAATTATCGCACATGGAACGTGCACGGGATTGAGGATTACATGAGTATAAAATGCAAAATGATTGAGTAGATGAAACTGAAGCGAAGAAAAGTTAGGGTATACGAATGGATGACTCGATCAAGGAAATCGATAAGAATCGTATACGAAATTTAGCACGATCGGATGATAGCGTGCATGGAAATGATTCAAATATTTAAGAATAACTTTAAGGAATCGGGATGGATGTTGCACGATGATTTGAGTTAGCAAAGAATGATGTGATTTGAAGAAAAATATTGCTCGATGACTTAAGATAGACAGATGAACATTACGTGAATTTGGGTTTAAGAAAATTGATATTGTAAATGATTCGAGAGATAATGATCGAACTTGATCTTGAATGTCGAGGAGATTATCCAGTCGAACGATAACATCAGTTGTACGACTCGAAATTCGTTGCAAAGGAAGATCGTCAGGTTATGCATATCGTCGATGGTATTGAGGCGTATCAAAGATCGATATGCGATCACTCGGAGGCACTCTAATTCGAGGAAGGACGATCGTGCAAGTGTTATCGTTCCGATGGATGCTATACTTCGGAGGATAAAAATAGAAGTATCTTGATGGTTGCGTTGATAACCACTATGTTGACGATTTTGTCTTGCACGAATGCAACTCCAGTCTCGCACATGCGTCACGTCAGATTTGGGGCGATCATTCCGTGTGAGCATTGGCATGGTGATTCATGTCACGGGAATGATCAAACTCAGAAAATCAGAACGTGGCAATTTGGATTGCTTCGACCTGTTGGTTTGATGAGAAGGTGAATTCGAGGATTGGTCGAACATGTAATTTGACGAATGAAATAAACTTGAGGATTTAGTAGGTCCAATCTGTACATCGAGAATGAATTAGTCTAGACTCAAACAAGAGTTACATCCCGATGAGAATGAATATCCCGCGGGAGCGTGCATGGTGATTCATGCCCACCGAGGATAATCTGACTCACGTGAGATCGGGGACGCAACATATTGTTAAGCAAGACGACATTTTGATCGAATACGTGAATTGTGATGAACGACTTAGAAAATATGAAATATGAATTATGGCTTAGCAACAAATTATGTCGTAGCATGCTTGACTTGGAAAGATTAATAGGCAGATTATGTTGAACGTGTTCGAAGAGATAGACTATGTGAAATGGCTTGATGTACGAGTAATATTGATATGTCAAGGAATTGGTTGAAACGTGAGTTATCGTAGGATGGATTTGCTGAATGACTCAGATCCCGTACGACGAATGTTGTGATGTGTGTAGGAAATCAATGCTCGAAGTTTAGAAATTGGAGTGATGCGAGCTTGGGTAGAAAATCTCGTACTATCAATTTGGTTTGACCTTAGGATAGGATCAGTGTTGATATTGTTGTTTGGGAACTATGATTCCAATACCGACGGATGATCTTAGCCTAAAGACATGGCCTAGCGGTTAGGCAGACGTCCCGGCACGAAGAGATAGAAATTGTGGAGGCACTACTCACGAGACTCGGTTGACATGTATGTATATAAGGGACGCTTGAATATGCACACGATCCGACTCGAGTGATGATGGCGGATTCTCTATCATAAGGCTTGGCTGAGATACATATATTTTGGGAACACCTAAAATATGTGCACGATCCAACTAAGTGTACGTTGAATCAAGTGAGACTAGAGGAACGGAAAAGTATCAAGGATTTTGAAATCGTGTTCCGAGGAAATATTGGTGGTAGTGTGATCATTACATTGAGACAAACTTGAATGTTGGTTGATCGGATGGTTTGCCTAGAACTGAGTTCTCCGTGTACGCGACGAGAGTAAGTTACCCAAGTTGAGATATAGTTGTTCGAGGTAAAAGATAACCATAGCACGAGCGTAGCTCGAGTTGAAGAAACGTATATGAGGAATGTGTGCGAGAATCGTTGGATGTAGAACAAAGTGATAAGTCAATGAGTAAGTACTCAGTTAATTTCGAGGACGAAACTTTTTCTGAGTGGTGTATGATGTAGTGCACCATCCTGCTCAGTCAATTGGAGGAATCGAAACGGCAATGGCGTTCGGACTTAGCCTTGGAACGGTGACTCGAAGGCCCACTCGGTCGAGGCGACTCCTCGCTCAGGTGGGTGGCTTCGGTGAACTTGCCTCAGCTTGGCCTTCACACTAATAAATCGAAAACTTTTAAATGCACAAGTAGCCTTGATAATAAAAGAGACGAATCCACATAGCTAAGAGAATAATTCCAAGTCGAGTCGGATTGAGTTAGAATATGGAAATATCCAACGGTCGGCTTAGAGTTGGTGCACGACGTGCTTTAAAAATGACACTCGGTCCTTCATCTCGTGGTTTGGGAGGAGGAAAGTCAGTTTTCGACACAAAATTATGAATTAGTCTAAGTCATAGGCGTCGCCCGCATAAATGTACGATAAGCATGAACGCTTCCACGATGCAAGGCTTGGCATAGCCTTTGCTCGTCCCTTGGGTTAAGTTGTAGTCTCGATTAAGTTAGGCAAAGTTATGCCGGTCGACCTAAGTCATTCCAAGTGCTGTCCCATTCTTTCTTCGGTGGTCAAGTTGTTTAGTCCCACGATCTCAGGCCCGTCATATAAAGTATGACTTGGGCGATAGTGTCGCGTAGAATACGAGTTGGTTCAAGGCACGAGCCACAGTTGGTTCGGTAGAAAGTTAGCCACGGTCTATTGGCACCTAAGAAACACGTTACGTTCAAGTTAAGTGGAAAGGCTATGCCGTAGCCGTTTCTTGAGTTCCAAGATTATTAGGTCTGAGTGATGGTTAGTCGCAAAGGAAAGTTCGAGCGATGGTTAGTCGTCGAAGCGGTCCCTTGTTTGGAGTCCCATGGTTTCGATGCATGATTTGCAAGTATGGTTCCAAAGCACGGTTTGCTAAGTTTGGTTGAGTTGTTCCACAAATTAGGCCTTGCATTTACGTGAGTCTAGATGTCTCATAGGTGCGTGGTCATGGACGACTTATCGACAAGGGGTGTTTTTACCGTTTCTTTGGATCGGAAAGCCTGGGCCAAGGAACCGATCTGGCCATGGAGGAAACGGGGTAATAGTCGAGCTGGGTAATAGGCAACCGGTAGTTTGGAGACTTGCATCAAGGCTCGCTACTTGCAGTACAAGGATCCCGTTTACTAGGCTATATCCGAAATAGCTTGGGCCAGTGACCTTTCATATAGATGAGCCGGTATGGCAGCAATCTGCGTGTGTGTCTTTGGATTGAGTCTAGTTGAATGTGTGTGCAGTTAGAACACAAGAGTTTGGGCCTAAGATTTGGCTACAACGAAGGTGACATGCTTCGGCACGAGATGTGGCGTTGAGTGATTAAGTCGTTGGCATAGAGATATGTAAGTCAGACTTGAGTCGATTCGAGTTAAGTCGAGAAGGGTCGTAGGGCAAGTTTGGTTATGTTATATTGAGTTGTTGGACACGACCTCAAAATATAAGGCACGGCTGCGCTGTCACAACACGAATACTGAGGTAAGACTAAGCGGTGAGGCACTGCCTCAAGGAGGTAGCACGATTACCGTCTCTGATTATGGGTCGAAATGCCAGCACGACTTGATAGGTTAACGTTATTGGTACGAGAAGGGTCTAGAGGCAGAGTATGAGCTGACATTGTTGTTGCAAGCACGGGATGGTCTAGAGACACAAAATAGGCCAAGGCGTCTGTTCTAAAACTGATCCCAAGGCAAGACTAGAAAGACAATTAAAAAGAATGGACTATGTTGCACAAAGTAAATTAACGTGTTAGTTTTGTATGGGTGGACGAGGGGCTCACTCCACCAGTACAGTTGAGTACTGACACCCACATAGTATTTATGTGCAGGCACATGTAGAAGCTCGTGGAACAGAGCTCGCTTGGATGCGTCGAGGTACGGAGTTTCTTGGCGATTCGAGGCATGCGATCGTGTGGAGTCAGGACTTATACGGGATATAATGTATGGGCCCCGCCTTCCAAAGCATCCGCTGGTTCAAGACATGTATTGAGAGATGAAAGAGAGCTGAGTTTTCACGCCCCCTCCCGTAGGAGCGATCGTCCTCGCTAAGGTGTGATGTCGTACGAGCCTAGATTCCGCTCGTGCAAGGCAGGTTCCATAACGGCCGATTTCAGCGGCTGCGACGGGTCGTCGCACAGAAGTCCCAATCAGAGACATTGAACATGCAGCAGAAATTTAGAACAAACACAAGTTATTCAACAGAAGCTCTTTATTGATATTGAAACAAAGATTACAATGGGGCGCAAGGCCAAGAATACAATCACTCAAGCTCACTTTTCTCACATTATAAGTCACTCAGCTCTCTCTCATCTCTCAAATACAAGTCTTGAGCCAGCGGATGCTTCGGAAGGCGACGTCCATACATTATGTCCCGTATAAGTCTTGACTCCATGCGGCCATATGCTTCGAATCGCCAAGGAACTTCGTGCCTCGACGCATCCAAGCGAGCTCCGCGTCACGAGCTTCTACCTGTGCCTGTGTAGTGCCCCGTCCCTATATCGTATCCCGTTCTCCGTCCACGGGGTATGCGAGAAAGAAACACTGTCGCTATCGATTCGATCGGGACCGATAGGTCGGGATCGATCAAATCGATCGAACGTAAATGGTTGAATTAAGATCCATTCCCCGTTATGGAATGGCTTCTTCGAAACCAAGTCCCATATTCAGCGGGTTGTGTCTCAAGGATTGACTCTGCGGCTGAGTCGGGAGAGACCTTCCGTTGCTCTGCTTATCACGCCGCTTGCGTTGGTTTTGGCTTTGTTTTCTGAATGCATTTTCGTGAATGTTTTCGAACTCGCATTTCCAATCGAACTTCTTGAATAATGCAGTATTCTAATCGGTTGCTTGTGCAATTTCTGGTAATCGCGTAGGCGACGTCTAGCACGACCAACAAGTTCTCTCGCCTGAAGTAAACTCAAGGTGAGTGGCTGACCCTTCTCTTTTCGACCCTTTCTTAGTTAAATCGATAGTAGTATTGTGGAAGATATGATAAATGCAAAGGTACGGACACTCTGTGAACTGTATAAATGCATTAACAAAAGAATGACTCAAATGAAGTGTGGATTCTACCTGAATAACTAAATAAGTTTAACTCGGCCATTGGACAACTTGTCGACAAGGAGAGAGTTTCCTCGAGCGACAACCCGGGGCCACGGGACCGACTCGGCCTAGGAGGAAACACGGTATAGATGTACTGGATGATAGCATGGGTTAGGCGGGGACTTTCAGTAGGGCTAGCTACCTGCGTTAAAAGGGCTCCGACTAACAAAACTATAAGTCCATGATGGCTTGTGGTGTCAGTGACCAATCACACGTAATATTGCACTTGGTATGACTTTTCATATGCTTGTTGAAATTCATTAGGATGGTTAGAAACATTCATACATTAAGTCATATAAACTCTTCAACCAAATGAGAGCTTGGAACTTAAATAGTCACGCACCAGTACAAAGTGTAATATACTGATCCTCGCCTTCCACGTAGGTACCCCGAACCACGAAGGGCATGCCGCTTAAAGCCCAAGGCAGCGTAAACACTTTTGAAGCCTCGTCCGTGTGTTAAAGGTTTGTTTCTGAATTCCTTTTGAAGACCCCATACTCAGTCCAAAAGAAGATGATGACTCGACTCCCCTCGATAGCAGGTAGAAAGTGTTATGTTTTGCTTGTAAACAGGGATGTAATGTATGGAACGACTATCTCATCAGCGTTTATTTTGTAATCGAGTCATGTTGTAGCCCGTACGGCAATAAATGTAATGAAGTCAATGTAAATGAAGTTTTATTATCAATGAAAAGTAGACTTCTATTTCAAATGTGTCAATCAATTTTTCTGCGTACTCTAATTTGATGTTGTGTTTCGGATAACCTTATGACTATGCCTTATGCGATCGCAACTTAGGTTCGTACGGCATCACGCCCGGGGGACGACTATCGATTCTACGGAATCGGGGCATGACAGCCTGCACATGGAAACTATGTGGGTGTCAGTACTCAACTATACTGGTGGAATAAGCTCCTCGGCCACCCATACAAAACCAACACGTTTGATTTACTTTGTGCAACATAGTCCCCTTTATGATTATCTTTCTACTCTTGCCTTAGGATCAGTTTTAGGACCGACGCCTTGGCCTATTTTGTGTCTCTAGACCATCCCGTACTTGCAACAATAATGTTAACTCATACTTTGCCTCTAGACCCTTCTCGTGCCAACAACGTTAACCTATCAAGTCGTGTTTGCCTTACGGCTTAAAATTTGAGACGCAACTACACGATAAACTGGATCCGTATGACCATGCTACAAACTCTTATTGAGGCCGTACCTCGCAACTCAGTGAGACTTAACCGTATCGTCTCCTCGCGGCCCTTGTCGTCTCGCATCCCTTGCTACTTTGAATCACCAACTGACCCAATTGAGACTTGTGAACTTAGTGTCACTTAACCAACTTTGCCTTGCGACAATTCCTGACTTAACTCGAACAACTCAACCCAACTTATGCAACTCACATGTCAATACTTGAGACTCGATGCCACATCTCGTGCCAAAGCACGTCACCTATGTTGTAGCCATTCTTAGGCCCAAACATTTGTGTTCTAACTGTACACACATTCAACAACTCAACTCAATCCAAAGGCACACACGCGGATTGTCGCCCGTGCCAACTCATCTATATGAATTGGTCACCGACTCCCAAAGCCATCGTGGACTCCACTAGCTTTTGTTAGACGGGTGCCCTTTCAGCGCGAGTAGCTAGCCCCACTGCAAGTCTCCGCCTAACACGTGTCCAATACAGCTAATTACTCGTTTCTAATCGCGACCGCAATGGTCCCGTGGCCGCCGGGTTGCCGTGCAGGGAAATGACCCACCTTGTCGACAAGTTGTCCATGACCATGCAAGACTCGACTCGAACTGACGTCTCACACAGTCATGCTACCTCTAGTGTTACCATCTCTTTCAGGGCCAAGTTCAATACTCCTCAAATCTGAGACTGCCTCGACGATCTATAGTCGCACGCATTCTTCTTTCTTCTGAGGCCGCCTCGACGACCTATAGTTACGAGCATTCTTCTTTCTTGTCCTATCATTTCATTCAACTCAGAAACAACTATTTGAATACCCTTTTTCTAAACTCAATGAATCAACCATAACCCGTGCATTATAACTCTAAGTTCGTGACATCGTGTCTGTAAACCAACTGAACTCTATGCGACACCACAACCCAAGTCATACTCTATATGATGGGCCTTGAGACCGTAAGACTATGTGGTTATATCCAGCCGTAGAACTCGTAGGACCGTGCTTGGAATGACTTAGGTTGACCACCATTACTTTTCCTAACTTAATCAAGCCTACAACTTAACCTAAGGGACGAGCAAAGGCTATGCCAAGCCTTGCATCGTAGAAGCGTACATGCTTTATCGAGCATTTATGCGGGCGATGCCTATGACTTAGGCTAATTCATAGTTTGTGTCGAAGACCAACTTTTTCTTCTCCCAAGCCACGGGACGAAGGACCGAGTGTCATTTTTAAAGTACGCCGTGCACCAACTCTAAGCCGACCATTGGACCTTTCTATATTCTAACTCAATTTGACTCGTCGAAATTATTCCCTTATCTATGTGAATTCGTCTCTTTTATTATCAAGCCTACTTGTGCAAGTTAAAAACATACAATTTATTAATTGAAGGCTAAGATAAGACAAGTTTACCGAAACTATCCCACCTGAGCGAGGAGTCGCCTCGACCGAGCTAGTCTTCGAGCATCCGTTGCAAGGCTAAGTCCGAACGCCGTTGGCGTTCCGATTCCTCCGATTGACTGAGCGGGACGAGATACTACATCATACACCACTCAGAAAAAGTTTTATCCTCGAAACTAACTAAGTACTTACTCAGTGACTTATCACTCGAACGTTCAACGACTCTCGTACACATTTCTCCTATATATTTCCCAAATCCGAGGCACGCTCGTGCTACTATCAAACTTTCCTTTAATACAATTTTAAAATCTTCGACACTTTTCTATTTCTCAAGTCTCACTTGATTCAACGTATCACTTAGTTGGATCGTGCACATATTTTAGGCGTCTCCAAAATACATACATTTCAGCCAAGCCTCGTGATAGAGAATCCGTCATCGCCACTCGAGTCGGATCGTGCACATATTCAAGCATCCTTGATATACATGCATGTCAACCGAGCCTCGTGAGCGGTGCCTCTACAATTCCTATCTCTTCGTACCGGAACGTCTGCCTAATCGCTAGGCTATGTCTTTTGGCTAAAGTTATTCGTCAGTATTGGAATCATTGTTCCCAAACAACAATATTAACACTGACCCCATCCTAAGGTCAAACCAAGTTGATAGTACAGGATTTTCTACCCAAGCTCGCATTACTCTGATTTTTAAACATCGAGCATCGATTTCCTACACACATTCCAACATTCATCGCACGAGGTCCGAGTCATTCAGCAAAGCCATCCTACGATAACTCACGTTTCAACCAATTCCTTGGCATATCAATATCACTCGTTCATCAAACCATTTCGTATAGTCTTTCTCTTCGAACACGTTCGACATAATCCGCCTATCAATCCTTCCAAGTCAAGCACGCTACGACATAATTAATCGCTAAACCATAATTCACGTTTCATATTCCCTAAGTCATTCATCCCAATTCACGTATTCGATCATGAGGTCGTCTAACTTAACAATATGTTGTATCCCGATCTCACACGATTTAGATTATCCACGGTAGGCAAGAATCACCATGCACGCTCCCGCGGGAGAAATCATTCTCATCGGAACGTAACTCTTGTTTTGTGTCTAGACTAATTCATTCTCGATACGCGGATTGGACCTACTCAATCTTCAAGTTTATTTCATTCATCAATCGCAAGTCCAAACATCCTCGAATTTTCCTTTGCATCAAACCAACATGTCGAGACAATCAAAGTTGTCGCATCCAAAATTTTACGAGTTCAATCATTCCCGCGACATGAATCACCATGTCAGCGCTCACGCGGAACGATCGTCCCAAATCCGACACGACGCATGTGCGAGGCTAGAGTCGCGCTCGTGCAAGACAAGAATGTCGATGCTGTGGTTATCCGCGTAACCCTCAAAACACTTATGTTTTTATCCAACATTCATCTCAATCAAAATCCTAAGTATAGCATCCAACCGAACAATAACACTTGCACGATCGTCATTTGTCGAGTCAGAGTACCCTCGAGTTATCGCATATCGATCTTTGATACGCCTCAATACCATCGATGATATGCGTAACCTGACGATCTTCCTTTGCAACCAATTTTGAGTCGTACGAATGATGCCATCATTCGACTGGATAATCTCCTCGACATTCAATCCAAGTTCGATCATTATCCCTCAAATTATTCACAACATCAAATTCTTCAAACCCAAATTCGCGTATTGTTCATCCGTCTATCTTAAGTCATCAACCAACGTATTTCCTCAATTCGTATCATTCTTTTGCTTACTCAAATCATCGAACAACATCCATTCCAATCCTCAGAGTCATTTTCAAATATTCTAATCAAACTTTTCGTGCACGCTATCTTCCTGTCGTGCTAACTTTTCGTATACAATTCTTATCTATTTCCTCGATCGAGTCATCCATTCGAACACCTAACTTTTCTTCGATTTGATTTATCTGCTCAATCATCTTCGTGTTTCATACTTGCGCAATCTTCAATCCCGTGCAGGTTCCGTACACGTAAATTCTAGGTTGTTTGAATTAACTCGTCAAATCTCAAGACTATAACTTATTCAATGATACTCAATCTACGGCTTTCCATAACGCGACGCTTGCTAACAAACTCATCGATACACCGTATCCTCAATCGATCGATCGACATCCCTAAAGCTATCGCATACACCACTCAGGGATGAAGTCATTCGTCAAATCCTCAACTATCATTCGAATCAAAATTGACTTCTTCAAATTTTTCGTTCGAACCATTCCTCGAATTCTAAGCACGTTCATCTATATCGCACCGACGATATCGTCGCTCGATAGCACCCCTATCGATAGTCATCTCACTTTACTCAATAGAGTTTAACTCATTCTAGCTCGAAACATTACGAATCCCGCACTCGACTTTGCTAGGGTCGACGCAACTTTGGTGTATATGCCAAGCCCGACTTAGCCAATCGTGCTTATACGAACCATCTTTTTGTTTTTTGTCAAAAACTGTTCTTATACGTTTTACAAATTATTTAGACTTATTATATGGATATCACGTGGGACATTTGAGAGAGCGCACCAACGATATCAACTTTGCGGAAGCAACAATTCAGAGTTTACGGAAACAACGGAGTTAAAGAATTCAATCGATATTCCAAGGACATAAAGCCGTGCCCTGATACCATTATGTCACGTCCCGCTCCCGTAGGAGCGATCGTCCTCGCTAAGGCGTGATGCCGCACGAGCCTAGATTGCGCTCGTGCAAGGCGGGTTCCATAACGGCCGATTTCAGCGGCTGTGACGGGGTCGTCGCATAGAAGTCCCAAGCAGAGACATTGAACATGCAGCGAAAATTTAGAACAAATACAAGTTATTCAATAGAAGCTCTTTATTGATATTGAAACAAAGGTTACAAAGGGGCACAAGGCCAAGAATACAATCACTCAAGCTCACTTTCCTCATATTACAAGTCACTCAGCTCTCCCTCATCTCTCAAATACAAGTCTTGAGCCAGCGGATGCTTCGAAAGATGACATCCATATATTATGTCTCGTATAAGTCTTGACTCCATGCGGCCGCACGCTTCGAATCGCCAAGGAACTCCGTGCCTCGACGCATCCAAGCGAGCTCCGCGCCATGAGCTTCTACCTGTGCCAGCACATGGAAACTATATGGGTGTCAGTACTCAACTGTACTGGTAGAATGAGCTCCTCGCCCACCCATACAAAACCAACACATTTGATTTACTTTGTGTAACATAGTCCCCTTTATGATTGTCTTTCTACTCTTGCCTTAGGATCAGTTTTAGGACCGACGCATTGGCCTATTTTGTGTCTCTAGATCATCCCGTGCTTACAACAACAACGTTAACTCATACTTTGCCTCTAGACCCTTCTCGTGCCAACAATGTTAACCTATCAAGTCGTGTTTGCCTTGCGGCTTAAAATTTGAGACGCAACTACACGATAAACTCCAGTTCCGTGTGACCATGCTACAAACTCTTATTGAGGCCGTGCCTCGCAACTCAGTGAGACTTAACCGTATCGTCGCCTCACGGCCCTTGCTGCCTTGCAGCCCTTGCTACTTTGAATCACCAACTAACCCAATTGAGACTTGTGAACTTAGTATTACTTAACCAACTTTGCCTTGCGGTAATTCCTGACTTAACTCGAACAACTCAACCCAACTTATGCAACTCACATGTCAACACTTGAGACTCGATGCCACATCTCGTGCCAAAGTACGTCGCTTATGTTGTAGCCATTCTTAGGCCCAAACATTTGTGTTCTAACTGTACACACATTCAACAACTCAACTCAATCCAAAGGCACACACGCGGATTGTCGCCCGTGCCGACTCATCTATATGAATTGGTCACTGACTCCCAGATCCATCGTAGACTCCTCTAGCTTTTGTTAGACGGGTGCCCTTTCAGCGCGAGTAGCTAGCCCCGCTACAAGTCCCCGCCTAACCTGTGTCCAGCACAGCTAATTATTCGTTTCCAATTGCGGCCGCAACGGTCCCGTGGCCGCCAGGTTACCGTGCAGGGAAACGACCCACCTTGTCGACAAGTTGTCCATGACCATACAAGACTCGACTCGAACTGACGTCTCACATAGTCATGCTACCTCTAGTGTTACCATTCCTTTTAGGGCCAAGTTCAATACTTCTCAAATTTGAAACCGCCTCGATGACCTATAGTCGCGAGCATTCTTCTTTCTTCTGAGACCGCCTCGACGACCTATAGTCGTGAGCATTCTTCTTTCTTGCCCTATCATTTCATTCAACTCAGAAACAACTATTCGAATACCTATTTTTCCAAACTCAATGAATCAACCGTAACCCGTGCATTATAACTCTAAGTTCGTAACATCGTATCTTTAACCAACTGAACTCTATGCGACACCATCGCCCAAGTCATACTCTATATGAAGGGCCTTGAGACCGTAAGACTATGTGGTTATATCCAGTCGTAGAACTCGTAGGATCGTACTTGGAGTGACTTAGGTCGACCACCATTACTTTGTCTAACTTAATCAAGCCTATAACTTAACCCAAGGGACGAGCAAAGGCTATGCCAAGCCTTGCATCGTAGAAGCGTACATGCTTTATCAAGCATTTACGCGGGCGACGCCTATGACTTAGGCTAATTCATAGTTTGTGTCGAAGACCAACTTTTTCTTCTCCCAAGTCGCGGGACGAAGGACCGAGTGTCATTTTTAAAGCACGCCGTGCACCAACTCTAAGCCAACCGTTGGACCTTTCCATATTCTAACTCAATTCGACTCGTCGAGATTATTTCCTTATCTATGTGGATTCGTAGCGGGACGGGGAACTACATGAGTGACTTGTAATGTGAGAAGAGTTGGCTTGAGTGATTGTAATCTTGGCATTGTGCCCCATTGTAATTCTTGTTTTAATATCAATAAAATGCATCTTTTGAATTACTTATATTTTGTTCTAATTTTCGCTGGCATATTCAATGTCTCTGCTTGAGACTTCTGTGCGACGACCCCGTCCCAGCCGCTGTAATCGGCCGTTATGGAACCCGCCTTACACGAGCGCAATCTAGGCTCGTGCAGCATCACGACTTAGCGAAGACGATCGCTCCTACGGGAGCAGGGCGTGACAATAAATTCCCTTGAGAGAACGTGGAACCTTGATCTAATTGACACCTTATTTTTGCAGACGGAAGCAACAGCTATCTCTAGCATATCGCTACGAGAAGGAGATGGGAAGGATAAACTAATTTGGACAAACACGAAGAACGATAAATTTTCTCCTAAATCTCTGTAAGAATTATTGCGCTGGCAAGCCCCATGCAGTTCATTGAATTCAAGGGACAACTCTGTTTGGCACAAACTTTGGAGTGTAAAGGCTATATCCCCAAGAGTCCAGACATTTAACTGGAGGCTGCTACATCAAAGTCTTCTTCTATTCGATTCTCTTCACAATCACCTCCCACATATGAATAAGCTCTGTCCGTTCTATCTTGAACAGGAGGAGACTGCAAATCACATCTTCCTTTACTGCAATGTGTCGTGTGCGGCCTGGTTTGCTAGCACGATTGGCTTAAGAGTAGACAACTAACTTAACATTTTTAAGCTTGTGGAGGAATGGCTCAAGGAGGAACATGTCGTAGATTGCTTTCGCATGGGAGCAAATATGCTTTGGGCTATATGGAAGGCGCAGTGCGCTTGCATTTTCAACCAAGAACCATCGACTGTTCACAAGATCTTGCTCCAAGCGAATTACATGCATGTGTCATACTTGGGTGGCCAAGCGACAAGGGAGGAACTCATAGATAAATATCGAAGAGGGTTGGAAGCAGACAGATGGGAGCCTCCCCCGCTAGGCTTTATTAAGATCAACGTCGACGGAGCAGTATCATCATAATCTCTGGTTGTGGCTGCAGTTGTCAGAGACCATGAAAAAATGTTTATGTCAGGCAGACGTGGTATTCGTCGCCTAGATATGACATGGAAGAAGAAAGGAGTCTTTTTTCGGAGTTACACGTAATTCGCCTGTCACTCTTGTTTTCCGTTATACGTATTTTTGTATGCATATACGAGATTTCTGGCATTTATCAGGTGGACCGTAGTTAGACTTGTCTTGCTTAGCCTAGCCTTGGTTTAATCTTGACTTGGTTTATTTGATTAGTTTGGTTCAATTTGACTTGGTTTGGCTTGGCTTGGTTTGGTTTGAGATGGAGAGGGTTGATATATAACCCAACTCCTTCTCTCTCTCTCTCTCCTTATTCACTTCTTTATCTTCTTCATTTACTCCTCCCACCTACCAAGTCCTAGGCAAGTGCAACTTACTTCTTGATGGATCTCAAGTTTTATTGTTCCATTCTCTTCCTTACTTGATTTTAAGCCTCTTTAGAACTTGACATTTTTTGGTTTGATGGATAGATTTTTGTAGATCTAAGTTTGTAGTCTTTTTAATTTTCTTGGGTTTTGATCTACCAAACTTTATTGTTTTTAAGTTTTGAGTGTTCTATATTGTAGAGAATTCGATTTTACTCAAATTGGACCTTTGAAAAGTTAGATTTTGACTTATTTTGAAGAAGTTATGGCCAAAATAAGATTTGGACATTTCATATTTCGTCTGTCCTGAATTTGAAAAGAATGATGAATAGTACCGCATGAATGAATAGTGCCGCATGAATGAATAGTACCACATGGATGCATAGTATCGCAGGAATGAATAGTATTGCAGGAATGAATAGTGCCGCATGGATGCATAGTACCGCATGGATGAATAGTGCCGCAGGAATGAATAGTGCCGCATGGCTTGCATAGTGCCGCAGAAGGCTGCATAGTGCCGTAGAAGACTGTATCGTGCTGCATAGTGCCGCAGAAGGCTGCATAGTGCCGCAGAATGCCACATAGTGCCTATTTTGGCTGTTTTAAGTCCTATTTGGCTGAATTGTGGCCAGAATTTCTCCCAACACCCAACAAAAAAGTTGTAGATCTTTTTTTTGGCTTCAAGAATATGTTACTAGCTATTTTATGCATGTTTCTTTCATTCATGATAATGTAAGGATAGAACACGATAGTGGTCTGTTAAGGCGCACTCTTAACAAGTAACAAGTAACATGACATGATAGTGGACCGTCGTGGCGCACTCTTGATAAGTAAACCTAACATGATAATCTTGATATGCTATTGTGACGGCTAACTTGACTTACTAAGTAACTCTTGTCTTGCACCGTGGGTGTTTGTGCTTGTATAAGCTACATGTCTCGTCTTGCATCATGTCTCGGACATGAATTCCTGGTTACCACGGTCAGGGATTCATATTGAATCTGACTAGGATAATGACTAGATTGATCAAGTAGTTCATGAAGAGATTTTCCAGCTACATGCAGTCCCGTTATCTAGGCACTTTAATTGGACTTGTAGCCTGCCGTCGAGTAGGGCACATTTCCAGTACACTGTCATGTGTTGCACCCCCAAGTCACCTAATCCAACTCTCTCAACTTGTGACCGGATAACCTAGATTAAGACTGCAGGGCTTGTGGCTGTTGGAACATCTCGATGCATCTTGTTAGTAACTAGGCTTGTGATAACCCTAGTTAGTTAAAGTATCAAGCCGTACTCATTTCTTGGCCGTGATTAATGGATGGAGTCCCGTCTAGTCTTGTCTAGGCAAGACCAGTACATAGTTATTTCAGCACATTAATGTTATGCTTTACTCTTGTCGATAATTGGTTGGAGACTAAGTTCTGTTCAGGTGAAGGGTTACAACCCCGGTCCTTATTTGGTTTACGAGTTGTAACTTGGCTACCGGAATAGTCCCTTAGTTGTCTTATCGTTTATCACCTTGTTTTCTTTAACTCATGTCTTTTATATTCCTTTATGTCTCATGTGCTAATATGCTGGTTTTAGTTTCTAAGTGAAGCCTCCCTTGTGGCACTTGCTCTTTCTGGGGTCTGATCCAGCTGGTTTTGTATGGCCAGATTTCGAAGTAGCACCCGAGGATCTTCCATCCTTCCAGCCAGATGGTGAACACTAGGCACAACCCTGGCAACATTTGGTTTTTATTTTGCTCTCCCACTCTATTATAAATTATTCTTTTGAGGTGTTTAGTCACCGAGCAAGTGTTAGCTTGTGTTGAATTTATATTCCTGTCTGCCTAAGGGCTGTAACATGATTGACAAATCCTAGGGTTGATCATGTATGACTTAAACTCTTGCTAGTCTTCGCATTTTGTATGACTGGCTTCATGATCATCTGAATATGTAATATTTGGGACGCCTTACTTTGTATGTCTGATGATCTATCATCTTGTTACATTTACTTGTTTGCTTGAGATTGAGACACTAGGCTTGTTCTTAACCCTAAGAGACTAATGGCTTGTAGTAAACCCTCATGCATCTAGACAGCCGTGACCGTATTACGAGGTAGGATTCACTTTAATGTACGTAGCTGGCTGTGTCTGTCCCTCGCTCTCCAGTATTCTGGTGTAGGAGCGTGACACGGTTTAAGTGGTGGCCCATGCAGGATCTTGTAAATCAAGATGTGTGAGGGTTTCACTGAATAGATGTCTGAATCAGTACTCGCCCTTGATCTCTACTCTTGTCTTCTAATCTTTCGAACTCTTGACCTGATCACATATTTATATCCTCGATCCATCATGGTCCTTCCTTATTGTTCTCTATGTCGTTTCTTCAGTGGCATTGTTCCTGGTCCTACCAATCAGTAAGGCAGAGCACCTCCAGTGGACCAGCATCAACCTGGAGACCAAGCCCAGCACTCTGGAGCGGCCTCCTGAGTCATGCATTTCGGGGATCCAGAGCCCCCAGTTCAGCCAGTCCAGCCTGCAGAGCCTGACAATGGAACCCTAGTGGGTCTCATCAGGGAATTGCTTGTATCTCAAGATCGTCGGGGCGATGCCCTGCACCAGACAGTACAAGATGCCATGGACAGAGTTGGTTACCAAGGGAATAACGCGAACAACAGCTTCAAGCGCTTGAACCCTCCTTTCTTTGATAGCAGTGAAGATGCTATCGCTGCTGATGTATGGCTTCAGGACACAGAGGTTATCTTGGAAGCAGCTAGGATTCCTGAGGATGAGAAGGTGGCCGTTGTGCGCCTGCAGTTATTGGACTTAGCCCGCAGCTGGTGGGCGATGCTAGCAGTTGGATTATCGACGCCTGTCTCATGGGCGGTATTCAGCAACAAGTTCCAGACCAAGTATTTCGACGCAGTAGCTCGGTATGATCTGCAGACGAAATTCACCAATCTTAAGCAGATGGACAGGACGGTCGATGGATATACGGCCAAGTTTTCAAGACTGAGTCGATTCGCTCCCACCTTGGTGGCAACCGAGTTTGATCGAGCACAGCGATTCCAGCAGGGGCTCCACCTAGAGATCATTATAGCAGTGGAGCAGTTTGAGCACCAGAAGTTTAATGCCGTCTTGCGAGCAGCGAAGAGGCATGAGTATAGTTCGCAGAGGATTGTAGATAGAAGTGGAGGACGGAAGAGGTCCCATGGACAGATGTCCCAGTCTTTATCACCAGCCCCGACTGCTAGGGCTTTGACTATTGGAGCTCCTAGGAGGGCGACCACAGTTTCGTCGGTTCAGTACTCGACGCCGGCGTATCCTCAGCAACAGAAGCAGAAGCAATCTTCCGCAATGGGTTGCACACATTGTGGGAAGCCAGGACATGTAGTATCAGAGTATCGCAGAGCACAGGGATTGTGCTTGGCTTGTGGGATACTGGATCACAACATAGGGTCCTGTCCGAATAGAGCAAGTTCATCATCATCAAACCTAACCAGTCAATCTGTTAGGGGTCCAGTACCAGTACAGCAGCAGTACCAACCTCCGAGGCTATTGCCGCCTCAGGCTCAGCAGTATGCCCAAGCTCAGATTCAGAACCAGCAAAGAGGTCACCAGCAGAGGGGACCAGCACCAAGAAGGCAAGGTCAGGCTATGGCTTTGACCATGAAGGAAGAGTTAGCTTCATGTGAGGTGGTGGAAGGTACCATTATCGTTAACTCTTTTCCAGCATCAGTATTATTCGATTCGGGTGCATCGCATTCATTTATGTCTGCACGATTCGCTACACGGATAGGACTGGAGCCCGAGTCATTATCAGTAAGGCTCAATATACTTACTGGTAACGGTCTTATGGGAGTAGATAAAGTATTTTTCTCGTGTCGAATCGTAGTTAGCGGTAGAGAGTTTCTCGCTAGGTTGATAGAATTTTCGATGGTCGACTATGATGTGGTCCTAGGAATGGATTGGTTGAAGGAGAAATATGCAAGAATAGACTGCCATATTGGCAGGATTATTTTTGGTATTCCAGGCGAACCAGAGTTTTCATTTTCCAGAGGCGAAGTAGAACCTTCTCCTCCAGTATTGCGGATGGCAGTAGCAGTGGCGGTTCAGTTTCCCAGAGTTGTTGAAGAGTTCCCAAACGTGTTCCCCGAAGAGCTTCCAGGTATGCCCCCAGAGAGAGATAAAGTTCACCATTGATTTGCTTCCAGGGATAATACCAGTGTCAAGAGGAGTCTACAGGATGGCACCTTCAAAGTTAGAGATCTTGTACAAGATGATTGAAGAACTCAGAACCAATAGATTCATTCGTACTAGTGGATCACCTTGGGGAGCCCCGATACTTCTTGTGAAAAAAAGGATGGCACGTCAAGATTATGTGTTGATTATCGTACCTTGAACTCTGTAACAATCAAGAATAAATATCCTCTACCAAGGATAGATGATTTATTTGATCAACTCAGAGGAGCGACAATATTCTCAAAGATTAGCTTACGATCGGGGTACCACCAGATCAGAGTTAGAGAGCAAGACATCCCGAAGACATCGTTCAGATCGAGGTATGGACATTGGGAGTTCCTTGTTATGCCATTTGGAGCGACCAATACGCCAGCCGTATTCATGGACCTCATGAATCGTATCTTCATGCCCTATTTGGACCAGTTCGTGATAGTGTTTATAGACAACATCTTAGTCTATAGCAAGAATGAGGCAGAGCACGAGCAGCATCTTCGTGTAGTTCTTCAGAATCTCAGAGAGCACCAGTTGTACGCAAAGTTCAGTAAGTACGAGTTTTGGCTGGATCGTATCTCGTACTTAGGTCACATCATCACCAGAGGTGGAGTTGAAGTTGACCCCCAGAAGATAGTGGCTATAGAGTCATGGCCAGTTCCCAGTACCGTCGCAGAAGTTCAGAGTTTCCTAGGATTGGCTGGCTATTACCGGCGGTTTGTATCAGACTTTGCTCGGATTTCAGCACCACTGACGCAGTTGACCCGCAAGGATGTGCAGTTTGCTTGGACAGCAGAGTGTCAGAGTTCATTTGAGAAGTTGAAGTAGAGATTGATGACGGCTTCCATTCTCACTCTTCCAGATGGAATTGGAGGATTTTCAGTCTATTGTGACGCTTCCGGCAGAGGATTGGGATGCGTCTTGATGCAGCATAGTAAGGTAGTAGCTTATACGTCACGTCAGCTTCGTGATCATGAGAGAAATTATCCTACCCATGACTTGGAGTCAGCAGCGGTGGTTTTCGCACTTAAGCTTTGGAGGTATTATTTATATGGAGATCGGGTGGAGATTTTCACCGACCACAAGAGTCTTAAGTATGTGTTTATCCAGAAGGATCTTAATATGCGTCAGAGGAGGTGGCTAGAGCTACTTGTGGATTATGACATCAACCTGCAGTATCATCCTGGGAAGGCTAATGTTGTTGCAGATGCATTGAGCAGAAGAGCTGGAGTTTATTTCCTAACAGCGCAACCAGAATTGTTAGCAGATCTTCAGAAAATGGGTATTGAGGTTGTTCTTCCCACCAATGTGGCATTAACGGCCAGTATGCAAGTTCAGTCCAGCATAGTTGAGAGGATTAAGATGGCACAATCAGCAGATTCCAAGCTTCAGCGACTTAGAGCAGAGTGTGAAGCAGGACGGAGAGTAGAGTTAAGTATTCACGAAGATGGTACACTCCGACATGGGAGACGTCTTTGTGTACCCAGCGGTGATATCAGACAGGAGATCATGACAGAGGCTCACAGTTCTCAGTACTCAATTCATCCTGATGGCACGAAGATGTATCGTGACATCCGTCAACATTTTTGGTGGAATGGCATGAAGAGGGAGATAGCCCGGTTTGTCTTCCAATGTTTAGTTTGCCAACAAGTTAAGGCTGAACATCAGAGACCATCTGGACTTTTTCAACCTTTACCGATCCCAGAATAAAAATGGGAGCACATTACCATAGATTTTGTAACTGGGTTACCTAAATCCCCAGCTGAAAGAGATGCTATCTGGGTTATAGTTGATCGTCTCACGAAGGTAGCTCATTTTCTTCCCTTCAGAATTGGTCAGTCGATGGATCAGCTAGCAGAGATATACCTCAGGCAGATTGTCAGATTGTATGGAGTGCCCGTTAGTATCGTATCAGACAGAGATTCAAGATTCATATCGCACTTTTGACAGAGTCTTCAAGAGAGCTTGGGGCCTCGTCTCAAGTTCAGTTCATCTTATCATCCGCAGACAGATGGTCAGTCAGAATGCACGATCCAGACTCTTGAAGATATGTTGCGGTCATGTACACTCAACTTCGGTAGTTCGTGGGAAGATCACCTGCATCTCGTAGAATTCTCCTATAACAACAGTTTCCAGACCAGTATCCAGATGGCACCCTTTGAAGCACTGTATGGCAAGAAGTGCAGATCACCTTTAGCTTGGGATGATATCGGCGAGAGACAGATGCTTGGTCCAGAGATGATTACGCAGACAATTGAGGTGGTCAGGCAAGTCAGAGATCATCTTCGAGTTGCCCAAGATCGCCAACGCCATTGGGTCGATTCTCATCGGCGTCCCCTTGAGGTTTTAGTCGGCGACCATGTATTCCTTAGGATCTCGTCTACCCGTGGCGTCATTCGTTTTGGCGTACAGGGAAAGCTCAGTCCTAAGTATATAGGGTCGTTTGATATTCTGGAGCGAGTAGGTGATGTGTCCTATTGTCTCGCTCTTCCTCCATCGTTAAGTGAGGTACATGATGTTTTTTATGTATCCCAATTACGACGGTATATCCCGGATCTGAGTCATGTCCTTGATCATTCGAAATTGGTTGTTGGTACCAACCTTTCGTATGAGGAAAGGCCCGTATCCATATTGGACCGAAGGGAGAAGGTACTCAAGAACAAGACTATTTGTTTAGTCCGTGTTGCTTGGGGTCACCACTCTTTGGATGAGTTAACGTGGGAGCGTGAGGATGATATCCGCTCGCGATATCCACACCTGTTTGACTCATAAGTTATAATGTCTTCCTTATGCCTTATATTTTTTTAATTCCTTGCTTGCATGAATGATTGCTTGATTGACTGCTAGTCGTATCTTGCTTATGATTAATATATCTTGCCTTGACATCTCTAGCCTCTTGATTAAATTCTGAAGACGGAATTCTTTTAAGGTGGGTAGAGTTGTCACTCTCGTTTCCCGTTATACGTATTTTTGTATGCGTATACGAGATTTCTGGCATTTATCAGGTGGACTGTAGTTAGACTTGTCTTGCTTAGCCTAGCCTTGGTTTAATCTTGACTTGGTTTATTTGATTAGTTTGGTTCAATTTGACTTGGTTTGGCTTGGCTTGGTTTGGTTTGAGAAGGAGAGGGTTGATATATAACCCAACTCCTTCTCTCTCTCCTCATTCACTTCTTCATCTTCTTCATTTACTCCTCCCACCTACCAAGTCCTAGACAAGTGCAACTTGCTTCATGATGGATCTCAAGTTTTATTGTTCCATTCTCTTCCTTACTTGATTTTAAGCCTCCTCTTTAGAACTTGACATTTTTGGATTTGATGGATAGATTTTTGTAGATCTAAGTTTGTAGTTTTTTCAGTTTTCTTGGGTTTTGATCTATCAAACTTTATTATTTTCAAGTTTTGAGTGTTCTATGTTGTATAGAATTCGATTTTACTCAAATTGGACCTTTAAAAAGTTAGATTTCGACTTGTTTTGAGAAAGTTATGGCCAAAATAAGATTTGGACATTTCTTAGTTCGTCTATCCTGAATTTGGCAGGGACGATGAATAGTGCCGCAGGAATGAATAGTGCTGCAGGAATGAATAGTGTCACATGGATGCATAGTATCGCAGGAATGAATAGTGCCGCAGGAATGAATAGTGCCGTATGGATACATAGTTCTGCAGGAATGAATAGTATCGCAGAATGAATAGTGCCGCATGGATGCATAGTACCGCATAGATGTATAGTACCGCATGAATGAATAGTGCCGCATGGCTTGCATAGTGCCGCATAGTGCCACAGAAGGCTGAATAGTGCCGTATAGTGCCGCAGAATGCCACATAGTGCCTATTTTGGCTGTTTTAAATCCTATTTGGCTGAATTTTGGCTAGAATTTCTTCCAACATCCAACATGAAAGTTGTAGATCTTTTTCTTGGCTTCAAGAATATGTAACTAGCTATTTTATGCATGTTTCTTTCATTTATGATAATGTAAGGATAGAACACGATAGTGGCCTGTTAAGGCGCACTCTTAACAAGTAACAAGTAACATGACATGATAGTGGCTCACCGTGGTGCACTCTTGACAAGCAACATTGACATGATAATAGTGGCCCGTCGTGGCACACTCTTGATAAGTAAACCAAACATGATAATCTTGATATGTTGTTGTGACGGCTATCTTGACTTGCTAAGTAACTCTTGTCTTGACATCGTGGGTGTTTGTGCTTGTATAAGCTACATGTCTCGTCTTGCTTTATGTCTAGGACATGAATTTCTGGTTACCACGGTCAGGGATTCATATTGAATCTGACTAGGATAATGACTAGATTGATCAAGTAGTTCATGAAGAGAATTTCCAGCTACATGCAGTCCCGTTATCTAGGCGCTTTAATTGGACTTATAGCCTGCCGTCGAGTAGGACACATTTCCAGCACACTGTCATGTGTTGCACCCCCAAGTCACCTAATCTAACTCTCTCAACTTGTGACCGGATAACCTGGATTAAGACTGCAGGGCTTATGGCTGTTGGAACATCTCGATGCATCTTGTTAGTAACTAGGCTTGTGATAACCCTAGTTAGTTAAAGTATCAAGCCGTACTCATTTCTTGGCCGTGATTAATGGATGGAGTCTCGTCTAGTCTTGCCTAGGCAAGACCAGTACATGGTTATTTCAGTACATTACTGTTATGCTTTACTCTTGTCGATAATTGGTTGGAGACTAAATTATGTTCAGGTGAAGGGTTATAACCCCGGTCCTTGTTTGGTTTATGGGTTATAACTTGGCTACCGGAATAGTCCCTTAGTTGTCTTATCGTTTATCACCTTGTTTTCTCTAACTCATGTCTTTTATATTCCTTTATGTCTCATGTGCTAATATGCTGGTTTTAATTCCTAAGTGAAGCCTCCCTTGTGGTACTTGCTCTTTCTGGGGTCTGACCCAGCTGGTTTTGTATGGCCAAATTTCAGAGTAGCACCCGAGGATCTTCCAGCCTTCCAGCCAGATGGTGAACACTAGGCGCAACCCTGGCAACGAGTGAATTTTATTTTGCTCTTCCACTCTATTGTAAATTATTCTTTTGAGGCGTTTAGCCGTCGAGCAAGTGTTAGCTCGTGTTGAATTTACATTTCTGTCTGCCTAAGGACTGTAACATGATTGACAAATTCTAGGGTTGATCATGTATGACTTGAACTTTTAACGCCCCAGAACCAGAATACTGGAGAGCGGGGGCATACATAGCCAGCTACGTATATTGAAGTGCAACCCACCTCTATATACGGTCACGGCTGTCTAGATACATGAGGGTTTAACTACAAGCCATCAGTCTCTTATGGTCATGAACAAGCCTATTGTCTCAATCTCATGCAAGGAATAGCAGTCACAAGATGTTAGAGCATCAAATATACAATAGTAAGGCATCCCAAACATTACATATTCAGCTGATCATGAAGCTAGTCATTACAAATTATGAGAACTAGCAAGAGTTTAGTCATACATGATCAATCCTAGGATCTGTCAATCATGTTACAGCCCGTAGGCAGACAGTAATAAGGTATGCAATACGAGCTAACAGGTGCTCGCCGGCTAAATGCCTTAAAATAAAAATTTTACAATAGAGTGGAAGAGCGAAAAATAAACCCACTCGTTGCCCTGGTTACGTCTGGTGGTCACCATCGGACTGAAAAGTCGGTAGATCCTCTGGAGCTGCTCCGAAATCTGGCCATACAAAACCAGCTGGATCAGATCCCAAAAAGAGCAAGTGCCACAAAGGAGGCTTCACTTAAGAACTAAAACCAGTATATCAGAAATAAATATTAAAAGTAATTACAAAAGATCTTGATAATAAAGAATAACAACAGTCATATTTAGAGTACGAGGGAACCATCCAAGTAGCCAGGTCACAACCCTTAAACCAAACAAGGACCGGGGTTGTAACCCTTCACCTGAATAGAACTATGTCTCTAAATATTGTTGGTAGAGTAAAACATGATGAGCATGACATGGGGTACAATAAGGCAATAAACGAAGAGAGGACACAGAACTGCTCCGGGAGCCAGGTTACAACCCTTAAACCAAACAAGGACCGGGGTTGTAACCCTTCGCCTGAACAGAACTTAGCCTCTGATCTTTATTGTAAAAAGGGACAATCATGCGATCCTGCTTGCAATATTCGTGCACTGAATCTACACCATACATTCGCTCACGGCCAATCAGTGACTACGACTTTCTATATTAACTAACTAGGGTTATCACAAGTCTTAGTTACTAGCAATATGTAGTGAGATGTTCCTCCAGCCACAAGCCCTTCAGCTAATCCAGGTTATCCAGGCGACTTGGATTCATTGGGCAGTGCCTCGTTCTTTTCCATATATCAGTGAATCTAGACTTGTGCCCTACTCGTCGGCAGGCTACAAGTCCAACAATGGTGGCCGGGATAACGGGATCGTCTGTAACTGGAGAAATCTCTCATGACTATTGAATTATTCTAGTTATTAGCCTTAGCCATTTATAGTAGGTACCCCTTACCGTGGTACTCAGGGATCCATGCCCTAGACATGATGCAAGACAACACTTGTTCATTTATCAATACATTCACCATATTCACCCACGATGTCCAATCAATATTACTTATCATGACAATATAGCTGTCGCAACAGCATTCAATAATTCCTGTCATTATCATTATGTGAGTGCACCATGACGGGCCACTAACATGCGATTAACGTTTTATATTTATCAATACATTCATTTGGACTGCACCCCAACGGGTCACTATCAATCATTACACTAACAATTTGTGTTTAGGAAAACAATTTAGAATCATACATTATTAATCATAATAATATAATTGTATAGTGGGACCCGCAATTAATGTAAGTATGCCATGCGGCCAGCCAATAAATATTGTCACTATACAATATGCGGCCAGCACACTTTTGCTGCATGCGGCCAAGAATGATAAATAGGCCATGTGGCCAAGAGTGGATGAGGTGGGGGCCATAAGGCCAATGCTTAATATATAAGCCATGCGGCTAGAAATTAAATATTGCATACGGCCTAGAGTAATACATCGGCCATACGGCCAAAATTATTACATAGGCCATGCGGCCACAAAGTGCATGCAAGCAAATGCATGCAAACCAATGCATGCGGCCAGTGCAATGCTTTAGGCCTTGCGGCCGGGGATGTTTCATGCGGCCATCATATATATATATATATATATATATATATATAATGTCATGCGGCCAAGCATTATTCCGTATGTGGCCAACATATGAAATATTCAAGCGGCCAAGAATTGGATGCTTGCATGCAAGCCATGCTTTAACTTAGGCCATGCAAATTAAAGCATGCAAGTAAGCATGCAACTGCATGCAAGCAAGCCAATGCTAACTAATAAAATTGCCAAAACAACTTGCATGCGGCAGCTAAAGAAATAAGGCCATGTAATTTAATAATGCATGCAAAGCTAAGCTAACTATTCATGCATGCATGCAAGCATAACTGTGCATGCTAAATACACTATGTGGCCAAGCTAAATTAGCAAGGCATATGCGGCAATAAATTATTATACATGCGGCCCAACTTAATTATTAATGCCATCATGCAACTTTAAGTTGCTAACATCTCATGCAAACAAATTCTATACGGCCAAACAATAAATTAACGGCCATGCGGCCAAGGGTGTTCAGGTCTCATGCGGCTGAATTTTTCATGCGGCAGGGAAGGCGCATGCGGCTGAAAAAGCTCATACGGATCAGGAAAAAAACTTGCCGCATGAAATTGCCATGCGGTCAGGCACTGTTCTTCTTCTCCAATTTTCGAGAAGAAGAACCATGAAGCCATTGCTTCTAAGCTCCATAAATCCTTCATTCCAAGCCCAAATTTGAACTTCTATAGGTCAAAATGGGGTAGAACGAAATTCTCTACAATATGGAACCATCAAAACTTAAAAATAACAAGGTTAAATAGATCAAAACCTAAGAAATCCGAAGATACAATAAACTTAGATCTACATGAATTTAGCCATGGAAATTGAAAATACTAAGTACTAAAGTGTCTTAGAATGTTGGAAGAAAGAAAATAGAACAATAAAACTTGAGTTCCTCCATAAAGCAAGTTGCACTTGCCTAAACCTTCCTGGTAGGTGGAGAGTAATGCTGAGGAAGAAGAAGAGTGAATGAGGAGAGAGAAAGAGTGTTGGGTTAATAAATAATGATGGTGGTGGTAGGTAGGGGTTTGGTTCATAAACCGAACCAAGCAAAACAAGCCAAACCGAATCAAGCAATAAAATGCCTAATAAATCATGCGAGGAGACATGCAATACGAGTCAAAATACATACACGTATACCAAAATACGTAATACGAACCATGGTCATTACAGAACTTTTTCTAGTATTCGTATTTTGTATGACTAGCTTCATGATCATCTGAATATGTAATATTTGGGACGCCTACTTTGTATGTCTGATGATCTACTATCTTGTTACATTTACTTGCTTGCTTGAGATTGAGACACTAGGCTTGTTCTTGACCCTAAGAGACTAATGGCTTGTAGTAAACCCTCATGCATCTAGACAGTCGTGACCGTATTGCGAGGTGGAATTCACTTCAATGTACGTAGCTGGCTGTGTCTGTCCCCCGCTCTCCAGTATTCTGGTGCAGGGGCGTGACATCGCCTTGGAGTTTTACTTTCTCACAGACTTGAGGCGAATGATATTCTTATAGAAGGGACTCACTTATCGCTCACAGGATTCTCAAGGGGGAGAAGGAGCTAACTCCATGGAGAGACTATACAATCTGGTCCAAGATATCCAAGAAGAGCTCGCTCGGATAGATAAAAACATTGCACACTTGTTCATACGCAAGGATGGAAATGAGGTGGCCAATCTACTAGCTTCCTACTCGTTGAATAATTCCTCAGAAGCCTACTTCTCTTCTTTACCGAGCTGCATATATCAGCAGCTTGTGAAGGAAACTGATTCTATTGTAACTTTTGATTTTGATTTATAATATAGCATGCAGGTTTTGATTCAAAATAAATAAATAAATAAATAAGAGTTAAAGTTTATAACTGTTACAACTGCATACAGTTATGATAGTGATGACTTGAATCAATTCAATATGAAACCTGAACACTAATGAGCAGTTGAAGATGTGCACTTATCAGCTGCAGGTTAATCGAGAATGTTTTGTCTACTAAGCTGGACAACAGTGACAATTTTGTTTCCAATTACATTTTAGGGGGAAAAAAACTATTTGCCATAGATTGACGCTGCTACATGCATAATAATTTTTCCAGAAAGGGACAATGTGGCAGTGCACGGTGATGCCATGACAAAGGAAAATGTCTTTAGAAAGTCCTAAGGACGTTTTCTCCTTAGAAAACGTCCTCCCTAAGAGCATTGTCCTTATTTTATTTTATTTTTATGTCGATAACGGAGTTAACATAGTTAAGCGTTTGCATAATTTTTTTTGGCAGAACGCACTTCGAAAGGGCGTTTTTGTGCTCCATCTGAATTTTTTGAAACTTGATGCTTTGGATATAATTGTATAAACTTCCTATGCTTTCTTTGAAAATTTCCAAAAAATAAATTAATGTATAGGTGTATAGCCCATATGAAAAAAATTAATGTATAGGTCCTATGCATTTTTTTTTCAAAATTGACAAGGGATTTACCAAAAGTTAGCAACATATTTGTGCTTTCATTTTCACCTAATCATAGTCAGCTCAAGCTTGCTGGGCATATACTACAAATGGCAGATTGTTCATTGTTATGGGCTGCAAAATGCTTGTTCTTATTGTTTTCTTTATTTATTTATTTATTTTCCCTATAAATGACTTGGTGCCAGTGGAAACATGGAAGCAAAACAAAAGTCCTGATGTACTTTAAGGCCTCATTTGGTTCACGGATTTAAGGAACCAAAAAAGAAAAGTTGTTTCTTTTCTTTCCTTTCTTTGGTAGCCACAAACTTGAAAATTAATTTCTTGACAAGGAAAAAAATTGGTGGGTATATGGTTCCACTTAAGACCCATGATATTGGTTTTTTCTCTTCCTTTTTCAATATTTATTACAAAAATTATGACAAAAGTAACCATATGTCATTGCTTATTTTACCATTAACATTATTTTTTATAATATTATTTTTATTTTAAAATGTTTATTGGAACATTGTTATATTTTTGTTTTCTTTTCTAGGTAGTTTTTTTATTTTACCAAACAACGGAAAGAAAATGTATTCCTTTCCGTGAACCAAACGAGGCCTAAGGATTTAAAGAAGATGAAGTAGCACGAAAAAGTTCGCCGCTATATATTATATTTGTATTTTCCGGTTGGATGCTCAAATGTCTCCTAGGAAGACTTTTCTACTCAGGAGTCATGATAGTCCTTATTTCTCTTCGCTATTCAGAAACGATCAGTGCTACATGGACAGTATTTTGGTCCACGGTTCACGTGACGATTTTTAATTGGTATGACACTGACGGATGGGACCCATGCGAATAGGAGGAACAAATTGGATGACGATATCTCAGCCCGCGTTTACAACCGGCAGGCACAGACTGCGGGTTGTTTAGCATTTTCCATTAAAGAATATGTAAGATGGTACCAGGAATGAAATTGATTTTTGACTGAAGATTCTGATACAATATTGGAGGAATTTGTATTTTATAATTTTTATTAAATACTTCAAATTTTTTCCTTCACAAAAGGGACGCCTTTTTTTTTCTTTTTTTTTCTCTTTTCTATCTGATTTCAGAAAAGAATAAAATTATCTTAGGCTTATATGTATTCAGCAGACACATTTTTTGTCATTTGGTATCTGATTTTGGTAGTTCACTATCAACATGGGAGTAGAGGTGAGCATGATTCGGTTTTAGACCAAAAACTGAATCGAACCGAATAAGAGATTTGGTTCGATTTTAAAAAAATTCGGTTCGATTCCAGTTTTAAAAATACTAAAATTTCTTATTCGGTTTCGGTCCAAAACCGAAAATTGAATAAGAAAATTTAGTTTATATATATATATATATATATATATATATATATATATATATATATATATATATATATATATATATATATATATAAACAAATAGCAAATGACCTCTAGCCTAGTGGTTAAGAGAGATGCATGCGGCCCAAGTGGTCGGGAGTTCGAGCCCCAGTGGAGGCGAGAGCCCAAGTGGTCGGGAGTAGAGCTGTCAAGACGGGCCGGCGGGGTGGGCCGGCCCGTAACCCACCATTTGGCGGGGCGGGACGGGCCGAATCACCATTTTGGCGGGCTGAAAAAATTCCAACCCAGCCCAACCCACCGTCGTGCCACGGGCTAGGCGGGCCGGCCCGCTTAATTTTTTAAAATTTTTTAATTATTGTTTAGTTTCTTAAAAGGAAAAAAAATCATATATATAATATTTTCTACTCACTCTCATATGCATCAAATTACAAGTAAAATACAAGAAACATTATAATAGTAGATATTTCTTTGTAAATAAATGACCAAATTTAATATTTTATACGTCATTACTTGCATTAAATGAGAATTTTTATCATTTATAATACATATCTCATATATGTGCTAAATAAAAAATTAAAAAATTTATAAAAAAATAGATGGCGGGCCAACCCACTTGGCCCGCGGGCTAGCCCACCGCGGGGCGGGCTACTAGCGGGCCAGTCCATCTAGGCCCGCCTGTTTGGCGGGCTCCTAAATGCTCGACCCAACCCACCTTTTTGGCGGGCGGGGCGGGCCGGCCCAACGGGCTTAGCCCATTTTGACAGCTCTAGTCGGGAGTTCGCCACAAGTACCCATTGCTTCAAATATATATATATATATATATATATATATATATATATATATATTAACAAATAAAAGCACAAATAAACAAAAAATCGAATAAATTGAATAAAATGAAAATTTAACCGATTTAATTCGGTTCGGTTTGATTCGGTTAGGACCAATTCGGTTCGATTTCGGTTTTGTTTATTCGATTTTCGGTTCTATTCAATTTTCGGCTATTCGACTATTCGGTTCGATTTGATCCCAATTAAGCGAATGCTCACCCCTACATGGGAGCCTAATGGCCTATATGGCGCACAAGGATTACAATCGAGAAATATTCTGTAATGCCCATATCTCGTATTACGTATTTGGAATACGTGTACGTATTTTGACCCGTATTACATGTCTCCCTACTTGATTTATTTTGACATTTCATTGATTGGTTTATCTTGGTTCAGTTCGGTTTGTTTGGCTTGGTTCGGTTTTGCTTGATTTTATGTGAACCGAACCACTCCCACCTACCACCACCTTCATTAAATATTCCACCACACATTTTTCTCTCCACATTAACTTTTTTCTTCCTCACCATTTACTTCTCCACCAACCTAAGAGAGTGGAGAGCTTAGGCAAGTGCATCTTGCTTCATAGAGGAAGTCCATTTTTATTGTTCCATTGTCTTCCTCATGTGTTTCTAACCCACTTTAGTACTTAGCATTTTTTATTTCTGTGGTTAAATTCTTGTAGATCTAGTTTTGTGGTATTTTTGATTTCCATGAATTTTGATCTATCAAATTTGCATATTTTTGCTAGTTGATGGTTCCATGTTGTCGAGAATTCCATTTTATTAATTTTGACCTATGGGAGTCTGGATTTGGTTTCTTAATTATCGTTTGGAGGAGCATGGAGGCCATGGCATTTTCCACGGACATATTCTCTGTGGGAGCCATTAATTGTACTTTGATATTTGCAGGCCGCATGAGTAAATATTTCTGGCCGCATGGCCGTCAAAATATTTGCTGGCCGCATGAGCATTTTGCAGTGAGCCGCATGGCCATTGCTCTAAGTGAGCCGCATAGACCAATGCCATGTATATTTTACATGCCTGGCCTTAGCATCCACGTGCATGGCCTTAACCATAAAAATGCTTGCATACATTTAACTAAATATTGCATGGCCAACAGTTATTGGCCGCATGAACTCATAGCTGGCAGCATCCCCTTTTTTTTTTAATATTGCATGCATTCATGCATTAGCTTGCATTAGTGAGCCGCATGTACATATCTGAGCCGCATGGCCCTAATAATTGATGTGGGCCGCATGGAAAGCAAGCATTTGCATGCATAAGTATTTGCATACATTAGTTATTTGTATGCATTAGAATTTTATTTGCATGCAAGTGCATGCATGTATTAGCTGTCACGCCCCGCTCCCGTAGGAGCGATCGTCCTCGCTAAGGCGTGATGTCGCACGGGCCCAGGTTGCGCCCGTACAAGGCTATGTCCAGAAACGGTCGATTTGAGCTAGGCCACAGAGTCGCACAGAGTGTCCCCATTTGTAGTGGAAAATAAATGAACACAAATTAAAGCGAATTCAACTCTTTATTGATAATCAAGAAGTTTACAAGCGGCGCTAGGCCGATATTACAAATCGCTCAAGCTCTCTCTCTCTCTCTGAAACATAAAAGGCGTGCCAAGTGGCTTACAACCTGGAATGATTCATTGGCGATGTTTCGATATATTATGTCTTGTATATGGTGCTCCAGCTCCTTGCAACGCTCCAAGGCTCCAGAGATAGCTCCGTACCTTAGCACGTTCGAGGAAAGCTCCGCACCCGACGACGTCTCCTGCATCCTGCAAGCAGACTGTGGGGTTATCAGTATATTGTTATGCACTGGTGGGGAGGCTGGCTCGCCCATAATGCTATCATTACCAAATACGTTCCATTTACTTTTGTGCACCGTCTATCATTCATTGTCTTACTAATCTTGTCTTAGGGTCAATTTCATGGCATATTTCATAACCTATCTCGTGTTACCAAATTCAAGTATGTGCATGGAAATACATGCACGACTTACCCATACTTACCGTCCGGCCTTCCCTGTCCAAAGTAAACCAAGTTAGTCAACAGTTCATAGGAAATAACTTAACGTGATTCATGTGAACTTTCAATGTCAAGGGCGTGTCCCTGCCTCGGGTCCTAGCGCGTCGTAGGCGTATTTTCTAACTCCTTTGCCGAAGTACTCTCGATTATTTGGTGTGTCATATTCAAGCCTGTTCAGAAGGCACTTCATTTAGTTAACTTAGACTACTTTGATTTCAATGCAAGGACTTGCACGTGGATTGCCACCAGCAAAGCCTACTTAATCTATATGCATCGGTCGCTGGCATCACAAGCCAATTTGGACATGTCTTCCCATTGGTAATTTCTCACCTATCATGGCGTGCGGCTTGGTACACCCTGATAGTCTTTTGAAATACCCGGCCTTACGTCCCCGGGTGGCCAAGCCCGTACTTAAGCCTGTACGTAAGCCAAATTTTGATTTCCGTCTGGACCGGCACGTCCTTCACACTTTGACCGTGCCACTGGAAATCCTTTATATCTCCCACCTCTCGTATACTAGTGGATTGTCCATGACCATTTCGTTTTTTTTTGTTTGTCATTTTAACTTAACGGCTGTCTCCGAGCCGTAGGCTAACCCTTAGCCATAATGCGTTATCGACCAGGTTGGCGTCCGTGCAGCGCGGGTAGCGAGCCCCGTTGTACGTGCCCGTCACACCTGTCGCTAACCATTCCTTTATTTCTTATCTTTTCTTCATTCTTTCTTTTCTTTCTTTCACTTGTCCGTTTGTTCATTGATTCATTTCATTCACATGTTCATTCATTCATTCATCGATTCATTCATTCACTTATTCATTCATTCATTCATTTATACATTTTGCAACTCCCTGTGCGGGAGTCGCCTTGGCGACCCATCGGTCCCGTGGCCTTTCAATGTTGCTATACTCTACTCGGAACGACTATGTCGATAGTCTTCCCGTTTCATTGTTGTAAACCATTCATTGTTTCTTTATTGAACGCATAGGGAACTTGAACGTAAGCTTGTGCCTTAGCACGAGCGTGGAGTGTGGTGCGAGAGTTCTCACATTTTCCATGTTCCTTTCCATATTCTATACAAGCATACAAGATGGCATTATACCCTTAGCTAGGTGCGTTGAGTCATTTATTAACATGCGCGGAGTTATCGCCTAGCGATTCTAGCAATAGTGTCTGTAAGCCCCTGTTTTTTAAATTTTATTTTAATTAGTGTTAATTAATTTTTAATGTCAATTTTAGCCTTAAAATAATTATTTAGATTTTTAGGAATTTTTCTAGAATTTTTAAATGATTTTTAAATGAGTTTTAAAATACAAAAATATTAATTTGTAATTTTCTAAATTGTTTTAATATCATTCTGTAATTTTTAGATTTATTTTTATATCAGTATGCAATTAGTGAAATGTTTTAAAGTGTGGAATGCAAATTATATTTGCATTTATACTCTGTTAGGGGCCTAGTTGTAATAACCTAAACTCTAGGGGCCCTAATGCTAAACCGCTATCAACCCCCCCTCCCCCCCCCCCACGACCTCGGCCACCTGGCCCCGACGACCAGCCGCCATTTCCGGCCAGCGCACGACCGCCCGACCGACCTAGGACGGCCTCAACCCCCTATTTAAACCCCTCTTCGACTCCCCAGACCGAGCCCTAACCCTAAACCACCACCACGACCACCCCCGACCACCGTAGAGCTTCAACTCCGGCGAAAACCCTAGCCGTAGCCCTAGCTCGGACGAACTTTCCCGTCCAGCCTCCACAGTTGACGTCGTCGTCTTCGACCACCACCATTCGACGCGCCCGGCCAAGGCGAACGCGTCGCCACCCGAGCGCCACCGTCCCGACCGCTCCTCAGCCCGCCAGCACCCTCGAAATCCCCCTTCGACGACCGGACACGTGAGTAACAGAGCACTTCTCGTGTCATCCGTGTCCCGAAGCCACGTGCGTGGTTCGCCAGGACACGGGAACACTAGTCCAGTGTTTGGACACGTGAATTAGCATTCGTACGTGTCGTGCATAGCACGGACACGTAGAATCCTGTGTCCCTAACTGTCCGGACACAGGATCGATTTTATTATTTTTTTATATATGTTAATTAATTCAAAACTAATTAAATCTAACCTAAACCCTAACTCTAACACAACCCTCGGGCTGACCCCCTGGCCAGCCCGACCCGACTTAAACCCCCCCCCAGCGCGCTCTGGCTCGAGTTTGAGCCCCCTTACTGCTGTTTCTTTTTCTTTTTCTTTTTCTTTTCTTTTTTCTCTTTCTTTTCTGTTATATATATATATATATATATATATATATATATATTATATATATATATATATATATATATGTATATATATATATATTTTATGTATATACATATATTGTATATATATATATATATATATATATATATATATATATATATATATATATATATATATATATATATATATATAACATATATATATAAATATATATATATATATATATAATATATATATATATATATATATATATATATATATATATATATTTTTTTTTTTTTTATATATGTACATATGTTCTTGTGTATATATTTTTATAGTTAGTAATTTATATATATATATATATATATATATATATATATATATATATATATATAATATATATATATATATATATATATATATATATATATATATATATATATTGTATTTATATAATGTATATGTATATATTTTCATGTGTATATATATTACATATATATACTTTATAATTAAGTGTTTCCTTATATATATATATATATATATATATATATATATATATATATATATATATATATATATATATATATATATATATATATATATATATTTTACTTTATAAATTAAGTATTTCCTTATACATATATATATGTACTTTTTACATATGTATGTATATATTCACTATGCATAATTTTACCTTATCAAATATTAATATTTATTTTGCACTTTTTACCAATTTGTATTTTAGTGTATTTATATTGCTGCAACCATTTGGTGTCCAAGCCTAGCATGGGTTTTTGGGCCCCAAATATGTTTTCACGCATTCAAGACCTGTACAAGTCATATTGGACTTGGTTCATGGCCTTGGGTCCTGTATTTGAACTTTGGTTCAAATTATATACATGGACAAAATACGCAGATAATTAATTAATTAATTTCAATTGTGTGCAATGTTGTTTTTAGATTTCTAAAAATACTTAAACTTACTGTTAAAATTCTGGAAAAATAGTATTTAGATACTATGTTAATTTAGCTAATTTAGTATAATTTTTATAGTATTTAATTTACAGTTTTGCCACTAGTTTGGCATATGAAACCAAAACTCATTTTCTGTATACTTAGGAAAACTGATTTTTATAAAATATTTGTACTGGTTAATAAATTCCAGAAAAATTATAATAAATTTCTATAATTAGCAAAGATCATTTTGGTACTTTATTTCATGCAAAATTAAGGTTTTTGTCTATCTCAAAAATTGTTGGAACACAATGCTCATTTGATTTATTTATTGAATAGTTACGACTTGTAACTTTCTGTGTTATTTTGAGTTATAGCCGTATTGAACCTCACCCCTCACTAGTGTAAAGATCCTAGAAAGTTAGTTATAGTAGTGTGTCACCCCACATTGGTCTCCTATGCTAAAGTCATCATTTTGGCTAGGTGCCCAGTCACAAGTCGTGTTTCACCAATTAGTATCTTAGCGTTCTAGCTTAGTATAAAAAAACTAAGTTTATGCATTTATGTCTACAGTGACGAGTTACCGGGCATCTATAGCACTTTTATCGCAGCTTGCTTTGTTTTGCTTTGCTAGAGGCAAGTACTTTCTACAAACTTTACATACTGTTACATAAATGAACTGCTAATCCAACCATGATAAATGCTGATCCTTGGGGTAGCAAGTTAAAATATCACATGTTGTACTTTCCATTACTACCATGCTTAGAACAGTCTTTACGTATCTCTCACATGATTAGAATATGGGTTATGGGGAAACTGTTAGTAGCGTACGTGATCATGCCCCCTTACTCGTACGTACAAACCGAGCAAGGTTGACATTTTATATGTATACCTTGTCGTAGGCGCACCAGCTGTATTTATACGTATATACATCTGTCGCTTGTTTTACTTATACGGAAGTACATTTTATATACTTGTACCACAGTACATTTGACACCTATTGACGATCACGTACCTGCCACAGTTTTAAATATTACATATACATCTGTCTCTATGACATATGTGTCCTTGCCATGATAGATTGTGTGATGCCATATTTCCAGTTATTTTCTCTTATGTTCATTTCCATGTTTCATATGCTAGTTTGCTAGATTCAGTACTTGCTCCCGTCCTGACAGGATAACGTTGTAGGTGTCCTTACTAAGGAGGAGTTACTCTGCGACACATATTATGGAGTTACTGCCGAGGACCCGGCTCTGCTTTACGAGGATGTTCCTACGGGGAACCTCGCCTAGTTATCTTTTTGCTTTAGACTTTTGAGAGTAGTCATGTATTAGGCTACATATTTTGTAACTGGACATGTATCCAGTTTTATATTTCAGACTTGTACTTTGGACATTTTACTATATAATACGACTTTTGTGTTTGGAGCATTTATAACTTTTATTCACTTATAGAACTGTTAGCACATTTAGTCTTATCCTGTTTGTCTTTAAAACAGCTTACTACATTTTATATCCAACGTAGGCTGGACATGACTCGGCCTGGCCCAACAATTTGGGTAGCGGGTTGTGACATGTTTTTAGTAGTGGCCCATGCAGGTCCTGACTAAATTGTTTGGTTACGTTATTGTACCAAGCATGCCTGCAATTAGGAACTTAAGGTAATTAGACAACATTAAGAATGACGCTTAGAACACCTAGAGGAATGCTAGGATTGCAACATAGAAAATACATCACATGCTTGCTATTATAATTAGATTTGCTTGCCTATGATTGCTTACTTTAAACAAGTCCTTATAAGTCCTTTTTATTTTTTATTAGATGGTGCTTACTCGTTCGTCCCAGTATGTTACACCTGAGAATGGTGCACTCCCTATCCAGTCAGCTGACCAGTTGACTGATACACCCCCACCTCCACCTACCACACTCCCCCACTCCACAGATCTACAGACCCAGATGCCTCCACCACCTTCCACATCCCAGTCCCAGCAGGCCCCGATACTTCCACCACCCCTTATCATCATACCTACCCAGGCTTCCGTCACACTCGATAGGAACCAGCTGGTCACTATGATCCAGGGGTTCCTAACAACCCATCAGGAGCAGACTGCCCTACTCCGCCAGAGCATGGAGCATTCTGAGGAACGTCCCATGGTCCCACCACCTGTAGAGCCACGACAGAGAGCGGGGACGATCAAGGACTTCATGGGTCTGAATCCCAAGGAGTTCTCAGGGACTGAGGGCATAGTAGTAGCAGATGACTGGCTAGATTCGGTAGAGAGGAAGCTCCTAGGAGTCAGGATGCCGGGTGACCTCCAGGTCGAGACAGCGGGATTTCTGCTGATAGACTTGGCAGGAGTCTGGTTCTGGAATGAGCCGTTGTTTGCGAGAGGAAGAGCCACTTGGAATCAGTTCAAGACCCAGTTCAAGAAGAAATTCTTTTCGACCACTGCTAGAGTAGCCATGGGGCTACGATTCCAGAACATCCAGCAGGGAAACCGTTCTGTTGACGAGTATGCGGCAGAGTTTAGTCGCCTGAGTCGTTTTGCTCCTAGTCTGGTTGCAGATCCAGAGGAAATGACCCGTAGGTTTTGCCATGGTCTAGTTCCAGACATCGGCATTCTTATAGTGGCGAACGGTACGACTGACTACTACCAGAGCCTAGAGTTGGCCCGGAGCATCGAGGACCGTCTTCTGTCTAGCAAGAGGCCGGCTTCTGTACAACATGAGGGACCGTCCAAGTGTCAGTCTTTCCAGCAGAGAGCACTGACGCCGCCCCAGCAGACTTACCGTCCCCCTACACCACATCATCAGACCCCGCCAGTTAGAGCCCCGGGACCCCGACATCAGCAGCAGCAGCCGAAGGGCGCTATATGTTCTTTCTGCGGAAGACCAGGGCATGATTACTCCATCTGCAGGAAGAGATTGAAGCAGTGCTTAGTTTGTGGGTCTGCCACCCACATGATACGGGAATGCCCAGTAGCCAAGGGACCTAGAGGACCGCTTCCGACTCAGCAGCAGAGGTTTGGGCAGCACCTGCAGCAGCAGAAGGGACCTCAGGGGAAGGTTTATAGTCAAGCTCTCGAGCCGGAGCCGGAGCAGGTTTCGGAGCCAGATTACTTAGCTGACGTCATCACAGGTCATATTTATTTACATACTTTTCTAGCTGTATGCTTGTTTGATTCTGGTGCATCTCATAGCTTCCTATCATTAGAGTTTATGCATAAACACTATCTAGTAGCTACACCTACTGCGGAGATTAGTAGAGTGATAACGGGAGGAGGACCAGTGCCTATTAGATCTATCTATAGATGTTCTATTTTTATAACCGGAAGAGAGTTCAGGGGACGATTCTTTGTGATGCCACTCCCCGGTTATGATATCATATTAGGGATGGACTGGCTTAGCTATGCCCATGCATCTATAGATTGTCATGAGGGTAGTATTTTGTTCAGTCCCCCAGGCACAGCACCATTCAGTGTCAGGAGGACAGGGCCGGAGATCATCCTAGAGCCGAACTGTTGTGCGACAGTTGGGGACGTAGCACCGCCACACCCTATCATCAGAGAGTTTATGGAGGTATTCCCAGAGGATCTTCCAGGGCTTCCGCCTGACAGAGATATGGAGTTCACCATAGATTTAGTGCCGGGTTCATCACCAGTATCCCGGGCTTGCTATAGAGTGAATCCCAAGGAGGCAGTAGAGATGAAAGAGCAGATTGATGACCTGTTGAAAAAGGGTTTCATTCGATCCAGTGTTTCTCCATGGGGAGCACCAGTGCTCTTTGTGCCTAAGAAGGATGGTACAATCCGGTTGTGTATTGACTACCGGGCCTTGAATGCCATCACCATCAAGAACAAATATCCTCTGCCCAGGATAGATGATTTGTTCGACCAGTTGAGCAGGGCGAAGGTGTTTTCCAGGATAGACTTGAGATTCGGGTACCACCAGGTGAAGGTTAGGGCAGCAGACATCCAGAAGACGGCGTTCAACACAAAGTACGGGCAGTACGAGTTTCTGGTGATGTCATTTGGTCTCACAAATGCACCAGCTGTCTTTATGAATTTGATGAATAAGATATTTCACCAGTATCTGGATAAGTTTGTCGTAGTGTTTATCGACGATATCCTGATATACTCGAAGACGCCATAGGAGCATGCAGAGCACTTACGGATAGTTTTGGGGATTCTGAGGCGGGAGAGATTGTTTGCCGAAGTACGAGTTCTTTTTAGACCGAGTGGAGTTTCTCGGCCATGTAGTCACTGGAGATAGAATCTCGGTGGATCCCAGGAAGATTGCTGCAGTTGAGACATGGAAGGCTCCGACGTCAGTTTCAGAGATCAGGAGCTTTCTGGGTTTAGCAGGCTATTATAGAAAGTTCGTCCAGGACTTTGCTAGGATAGCTGAACCCATGACGAAGCTGACGCGAAAGGATGCAGAGTACATCTGGTCAAAGGACTGCCAGGCAGCATTTGAGGAGCTGAAGAGGAGGCTGACGACTGCTCCAGTTCTGACATTACCTTCAGGTTCTGGAGGTTTCACCATTTACAGCGATGCTTCTGGGTAGGGGCTAGGATGTGTCCTACAGCAGCATGGAAAAGTGATTGCTTATGCATCTAGACAATTGCGGACTCATGAGAGGAATTATCCTACCCATGACCTAGAGTTAGCTGCGGTGATCTTTGCACTCAATTTATGGAAACATTACTTATACGGAGAGTGTGTGGAGATCTTTACTGACCACAAAAGCTTGAAGTATGTGTTCACGCAGAAAGAGCTGAACATGAGACAAAGACGATGGTTGGAGTTGATGAAAGACTTCGACATCGATTTACAGTATCACCCTGGGAAGACAAATGTGGTGGCGGATACGCTGAGCAGGCATCCGATGGCATGGTACCTGATGATTGATCGGCATTTGCGAAAGGATCTGGAGAAGCTCGGTATCGAGCTAGTTCGGCCAGGATCAGTGATACAGATGATGGCGCTTGACATTCAGTCAGGTTTGATGGAGCAGATCAGGGAGGCACAGCCTACAGATAAGAGCCTTCGCAGACTTCGAGCCCAGGCGTTAGTAGGATTGCTGGATGACTTTACTATAGCAGAGGATGGATCCCTGAGGCATGGCAGCCGATTGTGCGTGCCGAAGGGAGAGCTGGTAGAGGCAGTCTTGCAGGAGGCGTACCGATCGAGGTATTCTATTCACCCTGGTGCTAACAAGATGTACCGTGACTTGCGGGAACATCTTTGGTGGCACGGGATGAAGAGGGATGTATCACGTTTCATCTCGAGATGCCTAGTTTGCCAGCAGGCCAAGGCGGAGCGCCAGAGGCCAGCTGGTTTGTTGCAGCCGTTACCCATTCCCGAATGGAAGTAGGAACATATTACGATGGACTTCGTCTCAGGGCTTCCTCGTTCCCAAGGAGGGAAGGATGCCATTTGGGTCATCGTGGACAGGCTGACGAAGTGTGCGCACTTCATACCCTTCAAGGTGGGGCTTTCCACCGAGAAGTTGGCGGAGCTATACATACAGCAGATAGTTTGCCTACACGGAGTGCCGGTGAGCATCGTGTCAGATAAAGACAGCAGATTCACATCCCACTACTGGAGGAGCTTGCAGGAGGAGTTGGGCAGTAGGCTCAAGTTCAGTACGGCGTACCACCCGCAGACAGATGGGCAGTCCGAGAGGACGATACAGACACTGGAGGATATGCTGAGGACCTGCGTGCTGGACTTTGGAGGATCATGGGAGAGCCATCTGCACTTGATAGAGTTTTCATACAACAACAGCTACCAAGCCAGTATCAGTATGTCTCCTTTCGAGGCGCTTTATGGACGACGATGTCGCACACCGCTCTTTTGGGATGATGTCGGAGACAGAGTTATGCTTGGGACAGAGATGATCACGGATGCAGCAGAGAAAGTCGGGATGATCAGAGACAGGCTCAGAGTAGCTCAGGATAGGCAGAAATACTGGGTTGATGCTAGTCGCAGGCCGATGGAGTTCGCAGACGGTGATATGGTGCTAGTAAAGATATCACCTACTAGAGGGACGATCCGGTTCGGACGAGGAGGGAAGCTGAGCCCCAGATACATCGGGCCGTTCGAAATACTTGGCAGGATTGGAGAGGTAGCTTACAGGGTTGCACTTCCACCCAACCTAGCAGGAGTTCACGATGTCTTTCACGTATCTCAGCTGAGGAGATATGTTTCGGACCCCAGTCATGTGTTAGATCATTCAGAGTTGGAGGTCGGACCGAGCCTTACAGTTTCTGAGCAGCCAGTGGAGATATTAGACAGGAGAGAGAAGAGGCTGAGGAACAAGGTTATACCCTTAGTACGAGTAGCTTGGAGCCGTCACTCTCCAGGTGAATCTACTTGGGAGAGGGAGTCGGACATGAGGGAGAGATACCCTTACCTGTTCGATCCAACCGCTGCGAGGGAACCACCCGTTCCTGCTTGATACCTTAGAGGTTAGTTTCGATCATAGCCTTAGTCATTTGTTGCATTGCTTGCTATGTTAGAATATTGTCGGGCCTTCAATCCTTGTGAATTTCGAGGACGAAATTTTTCAAGGAGGGAAGACTTGTAAGCCCCTGTTTTTCAAATTTTATTTTAATTAGTGTTAATTAATTTTTAATGTCAATTTTAGCCTTAAAATAATTATTTAGATTTTTAGGAATTTTTCTAGAATTTTTAAATGATTTTTAAATGAGTTTTAAAATACAAAAATATTAATTTGTAATTTTCTAAATTGTTTTAATATCATTCTGTAATTTTTAGATTTGTTTTTATATCAGTATGCAATTAGTGAAATATTTTAAAGTGTCGAATGCAAATTATATTTGCATTTATACTCTGTTAGGGGCCTAGTTGTAATAACCTAAACTCTAGGGGCCCTAATGCTAAACCCCCCCCCCCCCCCACGACCTCGGCCACTTGGCCCCGACGACCAGCCGCCATTTCCGGCCAGCGCACGACCGCCCGACCGACCTAGGACCACCTCAACCCCCTATTTAAACCCCCCCTTCGACTCCCCAGACCGAGCCCTAACCCTAAACCACCACCACGACCACCCCCGACCACGGTAGAGCTTCAACTCCGGCGAAAACCCTAGCCGTAGCCCAAGCTCCGATGAACTTTCCCGTCCAGCCTCCACAGTTGACGTCGTCGCCTTCGACCACCACCATTCGATGCGCCCGGCCAAGGCGAACGCGTCGCCACCCGTGCGTCACCGTCCGGACCGCTCCTCAGCCCGCCAGCACCCTCAAAATCCCCCTTCGACGACCGGACACGTGAGTAACAGAGCTCTTCTCTTGTCATCCGTGTCCCGAAGCCACGTGCGTGGTTCGCCAGGACACGGGGGCACTAGTCCAGTGTTTGGACACGTGAATTAGCATTCGTACGTGTCGTGCATAACACGGACACGTAGAATCCTGTGTCCCTAACTGTCCGGACACAGGATCGATTTTATTATTTTTTTTATATATGTTAATTAATTCAAACCTAGTTAAATCTAACCTAAACCCTAACTCTAACACAACCCTCTGGCTGACCCCCTAGCCAGCCCGACCCGACTTAACCCCCCCCCCAGCGCGCACTGGCTCGAGTTCGAGCCCCCTTACTGTTGTTTCTTTTTCTTTTTCTTTTTCTTTTCTTTTTTTCTTTTCTTTTCTGTTATACATATATATTTATATATATATGTATATACATATATTTGTATATATATATATGTATTATTATACTGTATTATATATATATATATATATATATATATATATATATATATATATATATATATATATAGTACTTTATTATAATGTATATGTATGTATATGTATGTATATGTATATATATATTTATGTACATATATGTATATATGTACATATGTTCTTGTGTATATATTTTTATAGTTAGTAATTATATATATATATATATATATATATATATATATATATATATATATATATATATATATATATGTATAAAAATATATATATATATATATATATATATATATATATATATATATATATATATATATATATATATATATATATATGTATATATTTGTATTTATATAATGTATATGTATATATGTATATATTTTCATGTGTATATATATATATTACTATATATATATACTTTGTAATTAAGTGTTTCCTTATATATATATATATATATATATATATATATATATATATATATATATATATATATATATATATATTTGTATATATATATATATATATACTTTATAAATTAAGTATTTCCTTATACATATATATATGTACTTTTTACATATGTATGTATATATTCACTATGCATAATTTTACCTTATCAAATATTAATATTTATTTTGCACTTTTTACCAATTTGTATTTTAGTGTATTTATATTACTGCAACCATTTGGTGTCCAAGCCTAGCATGGGTTTTTGGGCCCCAAATGTGTTTTCACACATTCAAGACCTGTACAAGTCATATTGAACTTGGTTCATGGCCTTGGGTCCTGTATTTGAACTTTGGTTCAAATTATATACATGGACAAAATACGCAGATAATTAATTAATTAATTTCAATTGTGTGTAATGCTGTTTTTAGATTTCTAAAAATACTTAAAGTAATGTTAAAATTCTAGAAAAATAGTATTTAGATACTATGTTAATTTAGCTAATTTAATATAATTTTTATAGTATTTAATTTACAGTTTTGCCACTAGTTTGGCATATGAAACCAAAACTCATTTTCTGTATACTTAGGAAAACTGATTTTTATAAAATATTTGTACTGGTTAATAAATTCCAGAAAAATTATAGTAAATTTCTATAATTAGCAAAGATCATTTTGGTACTTTATCATGCAAAATTAAGCTTTTTGTCTATCTCAAAAATTGTTGGAACACAATGCTCATTTGATTTATTTATTGAATAGTTACGACTTGTAACTTTCTGTGTTATTTTGAGTTATAGCCGTATTGAACCTCACCCCTCACTAGTGTAAAGACCCTAGAAAGTTAGTTATAGTAGTGTGTCACCCCACATTGGTCTCCTATGCTAAAGTCATTATTTTGGCTAGGTGCCCAGTCACAAGTCGTGTTTCACCAATTAGTGTCTTAGCGTTCTAGCTTAGTATAAAAAACTAAGTTTATACATTTATGTCTACAGTGACGAGTTACCGGGCATCTATAGCACTTTTATCGCAGCTTGCTTTGCTTTGCTTTGCTAGAGGCAAGTACTTTCTACAAACTTTACATACTGTTACATAAATGAACTGCTAATCCAACCATGATAAATGCTGATCCTTGGGGTAGCAAGTTAAAATATCACATGTTGTACTTTCCATTACTACCATGCTTAGAACAGTCTTTACGTATCTCTCACATGATTAGAATATGGGTTATGGGGAAACTGTTAGTAGCGTACGTGATCATGCTCTCTTACTCGTACGTACGTACCGAGCAAGGTTGACATTTCATATGTATACCTTGTCGTAGGCGCACCAGCTGTATTTGTACGTATGTACATCTGTCGCTTGTTTTACTTGTACGGAAGTACATTTTATATACTTATACCACAGTACATTTGACACCTATTGATGATCACGTACCTGCTACAGTTTTAAATATTACATATACATCTGTCTCTATGACATATGTGTCCTTGCCATGATAGATTGTGTGATGCCATGTTTCCAGTTATTTTCTTTTATGTTCATTTTCATGTTTCATATGCTAGTTTGCTAGATTCAGTACTTGCTCCCGTCCTGACAGGATAACGTTGTAGGTGTCCTTACTGAGGAGGAGTTACTCTGCGACACATATTATGGAGTTACTGTCGAGGACCCGGCTCTGCTTTACGAGGATGTTCCTGCGGGGAACCTCGCCTAATTATCTTTTTGCTTTAGACTTTTGATAGTAGTCATGTATTAGGCTACATATTTTGTAACTGGACATGTATCCAGTTTTACATTTCAGACTTGTACTTTGGACATTTTACTATATGATACGACTTTTGTGTTTGGAGCATTTATGACTTTTATTCACTTATAGAACTGTTAGCACATTTAGTCTTATCCTGTTTGTCTTTAGAACAGCTTACTACGTTTTATATCCAACGTAGGCTGGACATGACTCGGCCTGGCCCAACAATTTGGGTAGCGGGTTGTGACAGTGTCCGTATTGTTATGTGTCTAGGCTAAGCATAGACGGGTTCATCGGAGCCACCCACCTTAGCGATGTTCGCATCGGCCGAGCGACATTCCGAGTGCGCCTTTGAAAGTCTAAGTCCGGATTTATCTTGATGGACCAATGTAAGCGTTGCATCGATTCTTCATCTGGTCGATGCTAACTCTTCGAGTCGATGGCTCGTTTGAGTCGTTGCACTTGCCGTTTGAATCGGCGTTCCACTAGGGCGGAGCGGGCCATTACATAATACACCACTCAAAACAAGTCTCGTCCTCGAGACTTCCTGAGGGCAGGTCATCCTACCGTTCCCTAACTCATGTCGTGTGCGTATCGTAGACAATTCCTATCGACTGGCTTATTGCTTGATGGCATCGAACTATACTCGATACCTTTCCAAGTTCCGTATCGCATACATTTGGTCGATTTTATTGAATGGCTTTTCATTCATTTCTGAGTTGATAGTTCTTATTCAATTCAAGTGTTTCTTCGTCTTGGTTGCTATTTCGACGTGTCATGGGACTGAATTGGTCGCACGAGGTGCGTTGTAATTTATCAAATACGAGAGACGTAAGCTGAGGCAAACTCACTCTTTCGTTCATGCGCATCTCAACACCCACTTGCAGCTGCATTCGAGTTCATCATATCGCTGAGTTTGGATCATGCACACATTCAAGGCGTCCCCCAAATACGTACATTTCAACCAAGCTTAGCGACTAGCGAAGTCGGACAAGCTACTCGTGATAGTTTTGATTTGCCGATCGTTTTGCTAACTTCGATTTAAAACCGAACTCATGTGTGCATCACATATCGTTTATTTCGGTCCTCGAGATGATTCGATTCGCTTCTCAAGCGCTCTTGTCAATGAAATCAATACGATTTCTTCTTAGCGGAGTCGACTAAGTTTAAGTAATTCTCGTCCAATTCGAGACCAAGTATTGCAACATCATTGAGTACGTCTTCCAATCAATGATTCAATTCATTATCCCAACTTTACTTGCGCATCATCTATTCCTATCTTTTCTTTCGTTTGGGGCCAGTCTCGCCGTCGTTCATGCACACTCCCAGTTCTCCGTCCTACTCTAAGTCTTGTTGCCCCAAGTCTATCGTCCGTCCAGACGATACTATAAATGCCATCGCACAGGTTCAATCACTCGGCATAGGGTCATCCGCCTATCCGCTAGGTCAGCTCACAAGGTCATAGTTACACGTCAAGTCCGTGGCTCATCGTGCAAGGTCGTTGCACGACGCTCGCCCCAAATCCTATGGTCAAACCATTTGTTCGCTTGTACGGGAGTTTCTACCCAAGTTCGTTTCACTCAAATTTCTAAACATCAAGCAGTGCTCGTCCTATTTGCATCAACACATTCTTCGCTCCAAGTCCGAGCTCGTTTAGGAATCATCCTACGCTAGGTTATCCTCAACCAAATCCTTGACATGTTATTATCGTGCGTCCGCAATAACAATTATCGTAGTATATCTCTTCAAGTATGTTTGATACAATCCACCTATCTAATTCACGTAGTCGATCACAAGGTCATCTAGCCTTACAATATGTCGCGCCCCGATCTCACGCAAGTCTGATTATCCACGGCGGACATGAATCACCATGTCAACATTCCCGCAGAATAATCGTCCTCATCGGGACGTAACTCTTGCGTTGCGTCTAGACTTGCTCCTTTTCGATACGCGGATTGGGTCTACTCAATCCTCGACTTTACTTCGCCGTCTATTATACGTCCGATCAATCCTCAATTTGCCTTCGCTTCAAACCACAAGTCGTAGCAATCAAAATTGCCATGTCAAGGTATTTCGAGTTCGATCATTTCCGCTGGACATGAATCACCATGCCAACGCTCACGCGGAACGATCGTCCCAAATCCGACGTGACGTATGTGCGAGGCTGGAGTTGCGCTCGCGCAAGACAAGATCGTTATCGTTGTGGTTATCACCGAACAATCAAGCCACTTCCCTTCTTCATCCAAACGTTCATTCCTATTAAAATCTCCAACATAGCATTCTTCAAAACAATAACTTCTAACACGATCGTCATTCATCGAATTAGAGTACCCTCGAGTTATTGTACATCGATCTTTGATACGCCTCAGTACCATCGATGATGTACATAACCCGACGATCTTCCTTTTGCAACGAATTCCAAGTCGTACAACTTAATTTCCTCGATTCACATTGTCGTGTGCTAACTCTTCATCGAGCAACATCAATTTCAATTCCTTAGTCATTTTCGTATCCTCAAATCAACGTTTCCTATGCACGCTATCTTCCGACCGTGCTATTCTCGATCTCGTCCATGAGTAATTCACCTTAACTCAAGTATCAATCCATTCAACTAAATTCAAAATCGCATGCACGATCTTCTATGTTTCCTCGACCAAGACCTCCATTCGTTTCATGATTTGCACTACGCATTCTTAATTCGTCCGAACGATATCTCGTTTGAGAATCTCGAAGTCGAAACCAACTAAGCGTTACTCATTCTAAGGCTTGCGCGATATCATCGCTTGTCGACGTACTCGTTCTATCCGTAAATCCTTTTATCTCGCTCGAACAATTTCTATAACGTCTATACACCACTCAGGGTTCGAGCCACTCGACTAGTCGTCGACACTCATTCTTATTCTTACTCGAAGCTATCATATACACCACTCGGGGTCAAGTCATTCTATAAATTCTCGAAAGGTTATTCGACTCCCGATCGATATGTTCAGTCGCGCGTTCGCCCATTCCTCAAAGTCTAAGAACCACTTCTCGTATTCATTTTAGTGTTGGTCAAGTAGCGTCTCTATCAACATACGTTCTAAGTCTCACTTATTCTCGTCCGAGCGATAGTCGGTCTCGCTCGCAACTCATTTGCACCAAAAGGTCTAGGTGCGCGATACTCGGCACAACTTAGCCGAAAGGCTGCGTGCATAACCATCCTGTTCGAACTATACTTCGGTCTCGCGTACTCGTTCGCTGTTGTCAGCGTAAGGTTATTCAAGCACATCTTGCATTTTTTAGCTCTTAGCATCGCTTCCTTCCAACTCAAGTGCGTCGTGGTTTGGCACAAAGGCCTTCGCCTATCGATCCCGTTCAACCGAGTACTTGTACAAGCTTTTGAAAATATTAGACTTATTGTATGGAACATCCCAAGGCACAACGAGAGAGAGCGTATCCTTCTTTTGTTTCAACGAGCTTTCAAAACTGAGAAAATCGAAATAAAGTCCAAGGACGTAAAGCCGTGCTCTGATACCAATCTGTCACGCCCCGCTCCAGTAGGAGCGATCATCCTCGCTAAGGCGTGATGCCGTACGGGCCCAGGTTACTCCCATGCAAGGCTATGTCCAGAAACGGCCGATTTGAGCTAGGCCACAGAGTCGCACAGAGTGTCCCCATTTGCAGCGGAAAGTAAATGAACACAAATTAAAGCGAATTCAACTCTTTATTGATATTCAAGAAGTTTACAAGCGGCGCTAGGCCGATATTACAAATCGCTCAAGCTCTCTCTATCTGAAACATAAAAGGCGTGCCAAGTGGCTTACAACATGGAATGATTCATGGCGATGTTCCGATACATTATGTCCTGTATATGGTGCTCCAGCTCCTTGCAACGCTCCAAGGCTCCAGAGATAGCTCCGTGCCTTAGCACGTTCGAGGGAAGCTCCGTACCCGATGACGTCTTCTGCATCCTGCAAGCAGACTGTGGGGTTATCAGTACATTGTTATGCACTGGTGGGGAGGCTGGCTCGCCCACAATGCTATCATTACCAAACACGTTCCATTTACTTTTGTGCACCGTCTATCATTCATTGTCTTACTAATCTTGCCTTAGGGTCAATTTTATGGCATATTTTATAACCTATCTCGTGTTACCAAATTCAAGTGTGTGCATGGAAATACATGCACGACTTATCCATACTTACCGTCCGGCCTTTCCTATCCAAAGTAAACCAAGTTAGTCAACAGTTCATAGGAAATAACTTAACGTGATTCATGTGAACTTTTAATGTCAAGGGCGTGTCCCTGCCTCAGAGCGCGTCGTAGGCGTGTTTTCTAACTCCTTTGCCGAAGTACTCTCGATTATTTGGTGTGTCATATTCAAGCCTGTTCAGAAGGTACTTCATTTAGTTAACTTAGACTACTTTGATTTCAATGCAAGGACTTGCACCTGGATTGCCACCAGCAAAGCCCACTTAATCTATATACATCGGTCGCTGGCATCACAAGCCAATTTGGACATGTCTTCCCCTTGGTAATTTCTCACCTATCATGGCGTGCGGCTTGGTACACCCTGTCACGACCCGCACCCACCGGGAGGGTACGAGTACGTAACAGCGCCCAGCCTACGCCGCAGTGTCGGCAGAAGAACGCTATTCTAGGTCATGAACTATAACTACATAACATGAATATACTCTCCAAAAGGAGGCCAACACAGAGGTACAACTCAATCACAATCTAAGGCAGAATGTAGCACGATGGAAATAGATAAGAAATCCTCAACTGAGGTACAGCAGAAATAAATAACAAGTCTCAACATCTATAAAATATACAACTCTGAAAATAAAGACAACAGTTAAACATGAAAAGAAAGGACAGTCTAAGCTATCTACACTATACAAGGTATCATCCTGAGCAGCTGCCTGAACCTCCCCAGGGGTCCAGGTCGCGAGTGTCAACTAGGAACTCCAAGTAAGGGTGCAGGGTTCCTCATCATCCTCTGTAAAATTTTCAACAGGTCCAGTCAGGACGGAAGCAAGCACAAAACATCTCACGCAGTTCATATCATGTTAGAAAATATAAAGCATGCAATAGAGTAAGGTACATGAAACGCTGAAAGAAAGAAGTATATGAAAAATAGTAGAGATTTGATAACAGGAAATATCTAAATATGATAAGTAAGAACTGTAAGCCTACTGTGATTTAGAGTACAATATGGTTATGTAAACGGGTTAGGTTGTACAATAAAATGGGACTCCTTTGTACGTGAGTGTACAATGGACATATACAATTTCTTATACAATAGGATTGATCACATAACCACTTCTACTCTCCCTCCCCAATCAATACACAAGGATCCAATTCAGTTACGTTACCTTATACAATGGCTTGTACAATGGCTTGTACAATAGCTCAATGTGATAATGAGAGTACAATATGCACAATGAGTGTACAATGATAAAGGTATTCAATAAATACAATATGTAAGTGAAACGCACATCACAATATGTATTTAGTGAATACAAGGAGATAACATCTCAGAAGAAGATCCGTATAGTACCAATCCGTGATAATGATCGTGTCACCATCAAGTACAGTAATCTAAAGCAAGAATATAAATTCAGACAAGTATGAAACGGTCAGAGAATGTACTCGCCTCGTATCTGAATGTCTGAAGTAAATATACTGTCCGAGATGAGGTACCTGACTCCTAGTTAGAGCAACACAAGTCAAGATGTACACAGGGAATGATAAATATAATCTACAATGCATCTGCATGCTGTCTAGGTCAAACTAGACTAAAGTCAACACTTGGTCAACTCCAGTCAACTAGACTAGTCAAACTAGGTCAAATCCTAGCCCAACAAGTCTAATAAGTCTCACTTGGCCTAACCAAGCCTAGTCTAGCAATCACACACCAATCACAAGGCTATACAAGCCAAATACAAGCCATCACATTCAATATTATACATAAGAGAAAGTAAGCTAACATGTAAAGCTATGTGTGTGTGTGAACATGGAGGTGTACATGAAAAGAGAATTCAACACTAGCCCCTATATCACATATATGTATATATAACTATAGGAAAACTCTATTTACCACATTAACACATTTAGCCATGTATATTATATATATATATATATATATATATAGAGAGAGAGAGAGAAGAGCATGTGTATGTGTTCATGGGTGTGTGTGTGTGTCATGAAAGTGCACAAGAACATGTGTGTGTTATCATGGAATGAGTGTTAGGCAATGTGTGAGTGAGAGTGTCAATGAGTGAGGGTGTGAGGGTTATATAGTGTAGTGTGCATTGTGTGTGGAGTGATAGTGAGGCATGACAGTTGTGTAGCAAAGTGTCAATAGGAAGTTAACATTCACATATATGAGTTCTCATGTATCTCTTATTTAGTGAAACAAAACTAAATTCCAGTTTTATTCCTAACAAGGCTACATATATTACATCTATTATTACATTACATTCATGCTTGCATTCATTCATCATTCATTTATTCTCTTGCACCACTATATGCACCATACATTACATACTATGGAACCTACATATTCATTACAAGCCATACTTATACATGCTTACATTAGATATGATACTTACACCTTATACATCATTTATTTAAATATTTACTCATGCTTGCATTCTCTATTTAATTACATAATGTATATACATTAACATGGGTTAAAATCAAATAGAACATTATATTACACACAAGGGTGCACAAAATGCATATGCCGAATAGTAACTCCTACTAATAATCAATACTGTACCATCTCAGCATGAATTAAAATCTAGGATTAAAGTATGTTATAGATCTATGTGTTAGCTTTCCGAAACTTCAAACGGATCGCGTTTTCGTTTCCGAAAACTCTCGGAATCGCGAAAACACTGAGAACGCGTTTGTCTTTCGTACAGCTGACACTCAAATAATTCTCCAGAAAGTTACAGAAAGAATTAGGCCTATTAATACATGTTTTTAGAAAGCTAACTTCAATACGCTTCTTTTAAAAAAATAGGAGATTAAACCGAGCTTTGAGCTAGAAGTTATGACATTTCTAAGTTAGGGTTGAAATTAAAAATGTGGATAAAAATCATGACGGATTTGGGTAGTTTGAGACAAAAGAACACAAGTATATAACATAATATATCAAGAACTCACTCTCTACACTAATATATATATATATATGAGACACTATAGAACACATCTCGAATACAAAAATATGAGATTAAACATGTAATAATTCATTCATACATAACAACAACACATAGTGTGTCCAAATTTGGGATTTTTCCACATGGACACAACCACAACACAAAGGACACTCCTTTGACCTCCAAATAGATACGAAATGGACACAAATGGAAATACAACCATGGGGATCATTCCTATGGGTTCAAAATAGACCTATATGCATGAGGAATGAAAAGGAGAAGGGATTTATACCTCCCGGTAGATCGAATCGAAGAAAAAGCCTTCCCGGAGCGACACCGACACATAGAGATTCCAAAAGGACACGAACGAGCTCCGAATTCTCCCAAACTTGGGTAGCTTCCTCCTTGGCTAGAATGAAGAAGGAAAGAAGAAGATTTAGTGGCGAAATGGAAGGATTTGGTGGAAAAATTGCTAGGGATTGCTCTCTAGAAAGTTGGGAAAGAACAAGAGAGAAAGTGTGGATGAGAATAATGAAATGAACTTGAGCCTATCCTCTCCCAAAGTGGCTGGCCATATGGGGCTATTTGTCCTATTATGGTAAGGTCCAAAATGCCCCCACTAACCTATTCTATGAGTATTAGGAAAGGGCTAATTGGTTGGGGCTAAATTAGTCATTCTAAAGTCTCTAATCACACTAACCTTATCCATAATAATTAGTCTAACCTCTAAATAAAATATTTCTATCATGTGGACTAAATTTAATATCATGTGGGCCATGCCTAACTAGTGTGTGGGTCCCACTAGAGTCAAACTACCCCCGGGTCCCCGTTTCAAGTCGGATTGAGTTGAAATTCGAACCCGACTCAAATAACCCCAAAACAATATCATAAATAATAAAATGATATCAAAATAATTCAAAGAGGTCAAATGCAAAAATATTCTTAGGCCAAAAATGACATTAAAATATCATAATCACATGGTTAGGCTCTAGGTCAAACAGTCTCTAGGGTTTCACTAGCAAAACGTCAAAACCACAAGTCATGAATTTAAATAGTTTAAAATAATTTAAAAATCACTAAAAATTATAATATGAAATAATTATCAATAAATAATAATTATAATTACAAAATTTCAAAATTACCCTCATCTGGAAAATTGGGTGTTACAATCCTACCCACCTTATAAAAATTTCGTCCTCGAAATTAAGATGATCGCACCCCTTCTAGGTCAAACATAGTCAAGGGTCAATCACTAGTCAATTTTCTCAACATTCTAGTACTTGGTCATCAGCTGGTCAACTTCTTAGGATTTACCTATGCTAGCTACCTAGGTGTTGGCAACTAGAATTTAGCAAAAGAGAAACTCTATAATAGACTAGCTCTTAACTTCCCAATCATATCAAGTCACCTATAACTAAATACCAACAAGCTAAGCACATGAATACCAAATACCACATATATATATGCTCAAGAACAACAACCCATCACATATATCCTAAGTATATCATCTATATATATATATATATACATGACTGATCAACCAAGGGTTAAGGCAGACTAAACTTATAAGGGTCTGAAACAATGCTTAGAACTAGGCTAAGGTTGAATGGTCTGAATCAAGGGGACATGGTATCTAGTGAAGGGTCTGCACACTGCCTATAAAGGTGATCAACATAAAGGAACTCAACATGAAGAGAACTTAACTAAATGGAAAACTGAACCAAGTATAGGCTAAACAACATATTTATAACCCTATACAACAATGGCCTATAGATACCAACTAACCTATATCCCATATGCCAATATCATCTACAATCTATCTATACAAATAGACCTCTCGGTCTTAGGTGAAACTACAACTATACTCAAAGGTAGGCTCTGGTCATGGGTGCCTCACTGGAAAAGGTAGAGGAAAGTAGTAATAATCATCAAGGTTGTAAGGCATACTAACACCCTATGTGTAACTGGTTGGTATTATAGATAACAGGAGAATTATCTGCAATGGGTTGCTATTCTAACACCAATGCTAACTATCACCTCTAGGGTATAGACACTCTACAAGTCATCATACCATTATACTATGAAGGAACTACCTATGAATAAGCTCTACAAAACTAAATATCCCTACTCCTTAGTCATTTATAACAATCAAAATGGTATGATATTTAAAACTTCTCAAGATACAATCTGTTAATCATATGCGTCTGTCCAAAATTATGTTGTCCAGAGTCTTCATCATGCTAGTGAGCAAGGCTACGACAATCACAGAGTCCTTGACTAAGGTACGTACCTCTAGGTTCATGGTATTTAAAATTTTCGTACTGCCGCATGCGACGGCGAAAACCTTAAATTCCTATACCCGAGAATATATCCAAAATCTGACTACATGTCCTCACTATGCCAACTAACACGACTATCGAGTATTCTAGATCCCATGATTTAGGCGACCTAGCCCATATGATTTTCTCAGAAGAAAAAAAACAAACACAACAAAAGAGTAACATGACAAAAATAAATCAATCAACACGGAACAGATGGAATCAGATTTCAAGGTAATTATAAAATACAATTGCGGAAATGGAATTAAGAGAACGGAACTTGCAGCAAGTTCTCCAACGGTCTGTGCATCATCGACTGTCCTGACGACAGCTCGTCCTGCTGGTTTTTCCTGGTCTGCTGCTGATGCTGCATGAACCGCTGCTGCTGAGAGAAATCAAAAATGACAGGAAAAGTCTCTGTACAGACAGAGGTGCACCTCCAATGTAGCAGAAACGCCAACCTGAGTCGGCACAACAAAAACTGCGGTCTCGAGGCCCTGATGAACAGGACGAGAGGTGGCCAGCCTCTCGATAGTATCCCCCGAACCGAAGCGATGAGATCGTGTCTTCATAACCATCATGAAGACAGATCAAAACAAGAAGCAATTACAGAGAATGAAGCAAAAATCAAGGGAGGACAATTTATATTCGAGGGAAATCAATAAGCAGCAATTAGATAAAAGGAATCTGATTAAGAGTTTTTCCTAATGTGATTGAGTACCCCAAAAATATCATAATCCTACTGCATGAATACCACTACATAAACTCGACCTGCATGGGCCACCACTAAAAACGTGTCACGACCCGCACCCACCGGGAGGGTACGAGTACGTAACAGCGCCCAGTCTACGCCGCAGTGTCGGCGGTAGAACGCTGTTCTAGGTCATAAACTATAACTACATAACATGAATATACTCTCCAAAAGGAGGCCAACACAGAGGTACAACTCAATCACAATCTAAGGCAGAATGTAGCACGATGAAAATAGATAAGAAATCCTCAACTTAGGTACAGCAGAAATAAATAACAAGTCTCAACATCTATAAAATATACAACTCTGAAAATAAAGATAATAGTTAAACATGAAAAGAAAGGACAGTCTAAGCTATCTACACTATACAAGGTATCATTCTGAGCAGCTGCCTGAACCTCCCCAGGGGTCCAGGTCGCGAGTGTCAACTAGGCAAACTCCAAGTAAGGGTGCAGGGTTCCTCATCATCCTCTGTAAAATTTTCAACAGGTCCAGTCAGGACGGGAGCAAGCACAAAACATCTCACGCAGTTCATATCATGTTAGAAAATATAAAGCATGCAATAGAGTAAGGTACATGAAACGCTGAAAGAAAGAAGTATATGAAAAATAGTAGAGATTTGATAACAGGAAATATCTAAATATGATAAGTAAGAACTGTAAGCCTACTGTGATTTAGAGTACAATATGGTTATGTAAACGGGTTAGGTTGTACAATAAAATGGGACTCCTTTGTACGTGAGTGTACAATGGACATATACAATTTCTTATACAATAGGATTGATCACATAACCACTTCTACTCTCCCTCCCCAATCAATACACAAGAATCCAATTCAGTTACGTTACCTTATACAATGGCTTGTACAATGGCTTGTACAATAGCTTGTACAATAGCTCAATGTGATAATGAGAGTACAATATGCACAATGAGTGTACAATGATAAAGGTATTCAATAAATACAATATGTAAGTAAAATGCACATCATAATATGTATTTAGTGAATACAAGGAGATAACATCTCAGAAGAAGATCCGTATAGTACCAATCCGTGATAATGATCGTGTCACCATCAAGTACAGTAATCTAAAGCAAGAATATAAATCCAGACAAGTATGAAACGGTCAGAGAATGTACTCGCCTCGTATCTGAATGTCTGAAGTAAATCTACTGTCCGAGATGAGGTACCTGACTCCTAGTTAGAGCAACACAAGTCAAGATGTACACAGGGAATGATAAATATAATCTACAATGCATCTGCATGCTGTCTCGGTCAAACTAGACTAAAGTCAACACTTGGTCAACTCCAGTCAACTAGACTAGTCAAACTAGGTCAACTAGGTCAAATCCTAGCCCAACAAGTCTAATAAGTCTCACTTGGCCTAACCAAGCCTAGTCTAGCAATCACACACCAATCACAAGGCTATACAAGCCAAACACAAGCCATCACATTCAATATTATACATAAGAGAAAGTAAGCTAACATGTAAAGCTATGTGTGTGTGTGAATATGGAGGTGTACATGAAAAGAGAATTCAACACTAGGCCCTATATCACATATATGTATATATAACTATAGGAAAACTCTATTTACCACATTAACACATTTAGCCATGTATAGTATATATATATATAGAGAGAGAGAGAAGAGCATGTGTATGTGTTCATGGGTGTGTGTGTGTGTGTCATGAAAGTGCACAAGAACATATGTGTGTTATCATGGAATGAGTGTTAGGCAATGTGTGAGTGAGAGTGTCAATGAGTGAGGGTGTGAGGGTTATATAGTGTAGTGTGCATTGTGTGTGGAGTGATAGTGAGGCATGACAGTTGTGTAGCAAAGTGTCAATAGGAAGTTAACATTCACATATATGAGTTCTCATGTATCTCTTATTTAGTGAAACAAAACTAAATTCCAGTTTTATTCCTAACAAGGCTACATATATTACATCTATTATTACATTACATTCATGCTTGCATTCATTCATCATTCATTTATTCTCTTGCACCACTATATGCACCATACATTACATACTATGGAACCTACATATTCATTACAAGCCATACTTATACATGCTTACATTAGATAGGATACTTATACCTCATACATCATTTATTTAAACATTTAATCATGCTTGCATTCTCTATTTAATTACATAATGTATATACATTAACATGGATTAAAATTAAATAGAACACTATATTACACACAAGGGTGCACAAAATGCATATGCCGAATAGTAACTCCTACTAATAATCAATACTGTACCATCTCAGCTTAAATTAACATCCAGGATTAAAGTATGTTATAGATCTATGTGTTAGCTTTCCGAAACTTCAAACGGATCGCGTTTTCGTTTCCGGAAACTCCCGAAATCGCGAAAACACTGAGAACGCGTTTGTCTTTCGTACAGCTGACACTCAAATAATTCTCCAGAAAGTTACAGAAAGAATTAGGCCTATTAATACATGTTTTTAGAAAGCTAACTTCAATATGCTTCTTTTAAAAAAAAATGGGAGATTAAACCGAGCTTTGAGCTAGAAGTTATGACATTTCTAAGTTAGGGCTGAAATTAAAAACGTGGATAAAAATCATGACGGATTTGGGTAGTTTGAGACAAAAGAACACAAGTATATAACATAATATATCAAGAACTCACTCTCTACACTAATATATATATATGAGACACTATAGAACACATCTCCAATACAAAAATATGAGATTAAACATGTAATAATTCATTCATACATAACAACAACACATAGTGTGTCCAAATTTGGGATTTTTCCACATGGACACAACCACAACACAAAGGACACTTCTATGACCTCCAAATAGACACAAAATAGACACAAATGGAGATACAACCATGGGAGTCATTCCTATGGGTTCAAAATAGACCTATATGCATAAGGAAATGAAAAGGAGAAGGGATTTATACCTTCCGGTAGATCGAATCGAAGAAAAGCCTTCCCGGAGCGACACCGACACGTAGAGATTCCAAAAGGACACGAACGAGCTCCGAATCCTCCCAAACTTGGGTAGCTTCCTCCTTGGCTAGAATGAAGAAGGAAAGAAGAAGATTTGGTGGCGAAATGGAAGGATTTGGTGGAAAAATTGCTAGGGATTGCTCTCTAGAAAGTTGGGAAAGAACAAGAGAGAGAGTGTGGATGAGAATAATGAAATGAACTTGAGCCTATCCTCTCCCAAAGTGGCTGGCCATATGGGGCTATTTGTCCTATTATGGTAAGGTCCAAAATGCCTCCACTAACCTATTCTATGAGTATTAGGAAAGGGCTAATTGGTTGGGGCTAAATTAGTCATTCTAAAGTCTATAATCACACTAACCTTATCCATAATAATTAGTCTAACCTCTAACTAAAATATTTCTATCATGTGAACTAAATTTAATATTATGTGGGCCATGCCTAACTAGTGTGTGGGTCCCACTAGAGTCAAACTACCCCCGGGTCCCCGTTTCAAGTCGGATTGAGTTGAAATTCGAACCCGACTCAAATAACCCCAAAACAATATCATAAATAATAAAATGATATCAAAATAATTCAAAGAGGTCAAATGCAAAAATATCCTTAGGCCAAAAATGATATTAAAATATCATAATCACATGGTTAGGCTCTAGGTCAAACAGTCTCTAGGGTTTCACTAGCAAAACGTCAAAACCACAAGTCATGAATTTAAATAGTTTAAAATAATTTAAAAATCACTAAAAATCATAATATAAAATAATTATCAATAAATAATAATTATAATTATAAAATTTCAAAATTTCAAAATTATCTTTATCTGAAAAATTGGGTATTACACACCCTGATAGTCTTTTGAAATATCCGGCCTTACGTCCCCTGGTGGCCAAGCCCGCACTCAGGCCTGTACGTAAGCCAAATTTTGATTTCCGTCCGGACCGGCACGTCCTTCACACTTTGATCGTGCCGCTGGAAATTCCTTATATCTCCCACCTCCCGTATACTAGTGGATTGTCCACGACCATTTCGTTTTCTTTTTGTTTGTCATTTTAACTTAATGGCTGTCTCCGAGCCGTAGGCTAACCCTTAGCCATAATGCGTTATCGACCAGGTTGGCGTCCGTGCAGCGCGGGTAGCGAGCCTCGTTGTACGTGCCCGTCATACCTGTCGCTAACCATTCCTTTCTTTCTTATCTTTTCTTCATTCTTTCTTTTCTTTCTTTCACTTGTCCGTTTGTTCATTGATTCATTTCATTCACATGTTCATTCATTCATTCATCGATTCATTCATTCATTTATTCAATCATTCATTCATTTATACATTTTACAACTCCCTGTGCGGGAGTCGCCTTGGCGACCCATCGGTCCCGTGGCCTTTCAATATTGCTATACTCTACTCGGAATGACTATGTCGATAGTCTTTCCATTTCATTGTTGTAAACCATTCATTGTTTCTTTGTTGAACGCATAGGGAACTTGAACATAAGCTTGTGCCTTAGCACGAGCGTGGAGTGCGGTACGAGAGTTCTCACATTTTTCATGTTCCTTTCCATATTCTATACAAGCATACAAGATGGGATTATTCCCTTAGCTAGGTGCGTTGAGTCATTTATTAACATGTACGGTGTTATCGCCTAGCAATTCTAGCAATAGTGTCCGTATTGTTATGTGTCTAGGCTAAGCAAAGACGGGTTCATCGGAGCCACCCACCTTAGCAATGTTCGCATCGGCCGAGCGACACTCCGAGTGCGTCTTTGAAAGTCTAAGTCCGGATTTATCTTGATGGGCCAATGTAAGCCTTGCATCGATTCTTCATCTGGTCGATGCCAACTCTTCGGGTCGACGGCTCGTTTGAGTCGTTGTACTTGCCGTTTGAATCGGCGTTCCACTAGGGCAGAGCGGGTCATTACATTAGCTATTAAGCATGCATTAGCTATTAAGCATGCAAGTGCATGCAGTAGTATTTTATTGGCATGTATTTAAGCACTGCTTGCAAAGTAATCTATTCTTGGCCGCATAGGCTTATATGTATACTAAGGCATTTACAATGCTAAGCAATTGCAAACATGGCCGCATGTGTGCATGTATATATATTATATTATATATTATGAGCATTAGTCCGTTTAATGCTTTGGCCCACATTATGTGCCACATTATGTGCATTAGTATATGAGGCTCAAAGTTGGCCATTGAGCCGCATATGGCTTGCTAATATATTATATATATATTATATATGCTTTAGCCTATTTTTAATGTATACGGTTAATCACCTGTTCCCTTGGCCGCATGTATTGTTTGAGTGGCCACGTGCCATATTTTGCCGCATACACCATGGTGTGTTGGCCTCATTAGTAGGAAGCATTAATTGTAGTGGGGTCCCAAGGTTTGTATCCATGTAATTTTAGGCCACATGGCCCCAGTACTTGAGTGGCCACGTGTCCTTTTCTTTTGCTTGAGTGGAAGCTTGTATTTATTGCGGGTTCCTCTCTCCTTGTCTTTTCTGGTTGTATGAATATTTCTTGCTGACCGCATGGCCCCTCCAGTTATTTTCTGGCCGCATAAGCTTTGGCTGGCCGCATGGGTGGCCTACCACTCTCTTTGGCCGCATGTATGTTCTCCCACTTTTGGGCCGCATGGGGTCCACTTTGATTGTTTAAATATTTTATTGGCCTGAATTGTGGTCAGAATTTCTTCCTACTCCCAACATGAAAGTTTTAGAGTTTCTCCTTGGCTTCAAGAATATATATGATATTATTATTTAATTACCACTTGTATGCTTGCACCATTAATTTAAGTGTGTTCCCTGACACGATGGTGACCCGTTGTGGTACACTTTTGACATAACATGATAGTGGCCCGCCATGGCGCACTCTTGATATGATAAATCTGACATGATATATCTCGAATGCTGTTGCGACGGCTAACCTGACATGACCAGTATGAATGACCTTGACATCGTGGACGATTGTGCTTGTACAAATGAACCCGTCTTGTCGTGCATCATGTCTAGGACGGGAACCCCTGAGTACCACGGTCAGGGATACCCACTGAATTCGACTAAGGCTAACAACTAGAATAATCCAGTAGTCATGAAGAGATTTTCCAACTATAGGCAATCCCGTTATCTGGGCGCCCCACTTGGGATCTGTAGCCTGCCGTCGAGTAGGGCACATTTCCAGCACACTGTCATGTGTTGCACCCTTATTGTACTAATATTCGACCTGGATAACCTGGATGGTCTGCAGGGCTTGTGGCTGTGGAATAATCTCACTGCATCTTGCTAGTAACTAGGCCTGTGATAACCCTAGTTAGTTAAAGTATCATGCCGTACTTATTGCTTGGCCGTGAAATGTTGGATGGAGTTTACCAGTCTATTCTTGTCTTGATTCTGTACAAGATTGTTATATGTCCTAATTTCTTATATTTACCTTGCCGATAAATTGTGGAAGAAGCCAAGTTCTGTTCAGACGAAGGGTTACAACCCCGGTCCTTGTTTGGTTTACGGGTTGTAACCTGGTTATCTGAACAGTCTCATGGTTATCTCATCGTATATCACCTGTCATGCTTGATACATTTTACCTTACCAACAAGATTTGGGAGACGGAGTTCTATTCAGGCGAAGGGTTATAACTCCGATCCTTGTTTGGTTTAAGGGTTGTGACCTGGCTACTTGAATGGTTTCTTCGTACTCAGTTTACTGTTGTTATTAAGCCTTTTTATTACTGTCTTTTATGTAATTATATTCTTATACTAATTGCTGGTTTAAGTTCCTAAGTGAAGCCTCCTTTGTGGCACTTGCTCTTTCTGGGGTCTGACCCAGCTGGTTTTGTATGGCCAGATTCCGGAGCAACCCCAGGGGATCTACCGACTTTCCAGCCAGATGGTGACCACTAGAAGGAATCCTGACAACGAGTGAGTTTATTTTGGCTCTCCCACTCTATTGTAAAATTATTATTTTTTGAGGCGTTTAGCTACCGAGCAAGTGTTAGCTCGTGTACATTTTTACTTACTGTCTGTCTACGGACTGTAACATGATTGGCAACCTAGGGTTGATCATGTATGACTAAACTCTTGCTAGTCCTCATATTTTGTAACGACTAGCTTCATGATCAGCTGAATATGTAATGTTTGGGACGCCTTACTATTGTATATTTGGTGATCTTATATCTTGTAATATTCACTTATTTGCTTGTGATTGAGACACTAGGCTTGTTATTGACCATAGGAGACTGATGGCTTGTAGATAAACCCTCATATATCTAGACAGCCGTGACCGTATAGTGGAGTGGATCCCATTTTATTATACGTAGCTGGCTATGTCTGCCCCCGCTCTCCAGTATTCTGGTTCTGGGGCATGACATGGTTTTAGTAGTGGCCCATGCAGGTCTTTTAAATCAAGATATGTGAGGGTTTACCGAATAGATGTCTCAATCAGTACTCGCCCTTGATCTCTGCTCGTATCCTCTTGATTCCTGAAATTCTTGTCCTGATCACATGCTTGTAACCGTTGATCTTTTTTGGTCCTTCCTTATTGTTCCCTATGTCGTCTTCTTCAGCGACATTGTTCATGGACCTGCCGATCAGCAAGGCAGAGTGCCTCCCGTGGACCAGCAGCAACCAGAAGATCAGGCCCAGCACTCAGGAGCAACCTCCCGAGTCATGCCTACCGGGGATCCCGAGCCACCAGTTCAGCCCGTCCAGCCTGCAGAGCCCGATGATGGCACTTTGGTGGGTCTTATCAGGACCTTGTTAGCTTCCCAGGATCGTAGAGGAGATGCCTTGCACCAGGCAGTGGAAGATGCTCTGAGCAGAGGCGGTCGTCATGGGAACAGTGCAGTGAACAGTTTCAAGCGCCTGAACCCTCCATTCTTCGATGGCAGTGAAGATGCTATCACTGCTGACGCGTGGCTTCAGGACACTGAGGTGATTCTAGAAGCAGCCAGGACCCCAGAAGATGAGGAGGTGACCGTGGTGCGCCTGCAGCTACTGGATCTTGCCCGCAGCTGGTGGGCAGCACAGGCCGTCGGATTAGTGGCACCCATTGCTTGGGCAGTATTCAGAGAGAGATTCCAGACCAAGTACTTTGATGCAGTTGTAACACCCCAGTCCCAATATACTTAGGACTAGGAAATACGTACATGCCAGCTGTATGCATACATAGACTACTCCAATATATAGAATCTACGTGTACACACATAAGCTGTAATAAAAGAGCTCCAGCTCATAACAATATAACATGGTCACAGGCAGTATCTATATCTTATCCACAGTGATAAATAAGAGAAATAACAAACCAAATGTCTCAACTCAAAATAAAAAGAAATATCTATCGGGCGGAAACAAATCCACCACCGATCTACTGAAAAGAAATCAACTGAAATGAATATGAAAAAGAGTATCAACTACATAAGTCCATCAACTAAGAATAGAATCAAATAGGCTCCGAAGGCGAGACCTCCTCGACTGCAAATGGAGGCTCTAGTCCAGAACCGTACTCCTCGGGATACTGCTCGTCGTCTATACCTGGAGAGATCACCATGTCCTCAGAGGGACGTAATAAGATACAGGAAGAACATACTAATATGAACTGTCAGAATAATAATAATAATATGCAAGACTCTCCTAGACACCAATATGTAAAGGGAATTCTAACTATCTATTATGAAATTTAGAGGACAACTTTCATGCGCATGGGTGGGATTTAGGCTATGTGTACGTAACTGGCATCCAGTCATCTGTATCCGTCCGTAACGTCTAAAACGTCAGAGGGCATCTGCAAATAAATCGTCACAGTTCCATCCGGAGACTGTGGTTTACCTGTTTGGATTCCCATACGCACTAGCGACTGTCCTTTCCCAAGGTTCCCCACTGTCCATCATGTCCATGGCTCGTCCAGTTTTGTAACTGCTTGAGTCTCTAAAACCCTAGTCATAGCAGTTACGATCATCTATCCGTCACACGACTTCTTACATAAAGATGGCCAGTCAATATGTAAGCCGTGCCCCTAGCAACATGTATCAACCCGTATAGTGTAGGTGTCATGGCCAACGGAGATATAAGAATATCCCACAATAGAAAGGTAGTCCACTACAACTAAGTCGACATGCAACAAATAAAATAAAACAAGAAACGACTGATAAAGTCGCTTGCACCCAAGTGTGGCTTGGACGCACAGTTTATAAAAATATGAAACAAAGTAAATAAATGCTGAAAATAAATAATATGACAGTAAATATAGCAAGGTATACTTGCCTGGTGATTGGAAGGTGTTTTGACGACGTCCAGTAGATGAAATCGGCAAGTGAAAATAAGCTACAGGAGTGGAACCTCCGCAAACGTTTCCGGATGCTGAAACAAACATCAAAAACGTTCTCGGTGTAAAATATATACCTAGGAAACGCCTGTCCAAAAGTCCAATTCTGAAATAGGGGCAAAATCGTAATTTCGGATCAAAACGATGTCCGCCGTTGGACCTGCTTTGCACCAAAACGCGTGCCAGAACCTACGGTCTCTAAAGTCGTCAAACTATATGTCTACAGATTTGGTTTGAGAAGATGAACCCAATTGTATGTCCAATTTTGGATTCCGATGAGCTGTGCACAAAATCGCCCGTTTGAGTGGGTCGCGGGCCCGCCAATTTTGATGTTCCGATCAACCTTCTCAGAATTCGACCAAACTTGGCATGCAGGACCAGAAAAATATTTCGAGTCCAATGGCACAAGTTTCGTCGCTGTCTGACGAGTGTGCACAAAGTAATTAGAAAATTTCGAAATAGGCCGATACGGCGTTCTTCGACGGATACGGGTCAAATTCGTCGCGCACACGCAACCAATTTGAATTCCGTCAAAGCCCGCACGTCCGCGAAGTCGTTACGCACCTTTCGATGCTGATGGTTCGCGACCACGTCGTCCGGATTGGTGGGACGCACGTCGTTCGGGCAGTTTTTTTGAAATTTTTAGTTTTCGAAAACGGGTTTTTCTAGGATTTGGAAATCAAATATCTTTCCATATATTAGATGAAAAATAAATCTACAAGAAGGATCTTCATCTCCTATATGTTGTCTAAAGGTTTGTTCAAAAAGGTTTGAAAATAACTTACATGGTTGGTCAGAATACGACTTCCAATATAGGTGGTTGGGCTGTTTTACTGTTCCCAGTTTGAACAGTTTTCTTGGGTTTTTCGCATCGATTTTTAGGATCGATGGATCGACTAACCCCAGAACTAGTAGTGAGGACTTCGAGAGGGTTATGAAGGCTCTAAGCAGGATTTTTTAGATCGTAATTTCGTTAAGCGAGGAAGGAGAAACATAGAAGGAAAGTCGGGTACCTGATGCGCTGTGAAACAGAGGAGCTTCTCTGTTCCAGTGGTTCCCCGGCGATCACCGGCGACGACAGGCGGCTGAGGATGACTCGAGGGGTGCGCAAGTATCTCAGGATTCAACTGGGGTCGGGAGTTTCCGAGTTTTGGAAGAATAACCAAGAATTCGATGATTTTATATATATATATATATATACCTACGCCGTTCCTATGTTCAATCGGATTCCTAGCAAAAGCTGGATTTGATTCTAGCTTGGATTCATTGCTATCTAGAGGAGAATTTGATTAGGGATTATAAGAAAAAGATTTGGAAAGATTTGGTTAAGGATTGGATTGGGTTTTAAAATCCGAAAATTTAAAAAAAAAAAAAGCTAACTGTGTTAAACAGAGGGGGCGCGGCTCGGGCTCTTGGAAGAGCTACAGTGCCCCCCCCCCCCCTTGTTGCACTGTTCACGTTTTCTTTTGATTGTTCTTTTTTTTTTTTTGCCTTGCTAAAAACTAAAGGGTAATGGTTTGGGTGGGCGGCTAATGCCTAAGAGCTGTGGTCGGTCCTTGGGCCGACCACCACAGCTCTGTTGTTTTTTTTTGTTTTTTTTAATATATATATATATATATATATATATATATATATATATATATATATATATATATAGACTACTAAATGCCCAAAGTAGCTTAAAATATGTTAAAAAGTATTTTAAAATATATAAAATATCTACATTTACTAACTATATTTGATATATGCTTATATATGCATATATCTACATATCTAAAATATGAGTCAACATATAAAAATATTCCTATTAAAACATTAATACACTTCTATATTAATATTAATCATAATCATACTAGTATAAAATATTAAAATAATTTTAAAAAATTATATTATAAACCAAGAAAAATTTTATTTATTATATAAAAATATTCTTTATATTTAATCAATAAAAACCTTTGACAAAATAATCCCTAACCCTCATAATATATACATAAATGAATATCTCGCAAATATTTGTAGGATGGAAATTTTTCATGTAAGAATCTATCATTAATATTATTCAAAAATAAAACACTAAACAAATAAATTTACATTTCCTAAAAAATAGTAAAATTCAATTTATGCCAAAATAATAAAAAAAATTCACAAAATTTTGGGATTTTACATCCTACCCAACTTATAAGAATTTTGTCCTCGAAATAAAAATAACGCACGATCTGTGGAAACGAAGTACGAGACGGAGAAAGAATAGAGCGCGAAAATTGTGTCACAATTTTCGTGCAAAAGAGGAAAATAGTTGTGTATGTCGCCTTCGTGCCTCCGCATTTCTGCAGTGCACTATGTTGACATACGATCCGAGGGAGTGGAACAAATCATGGTACTTACAAGGATCGCGGTGGTGGTTTCTAACTAGATAGGATACCCTCGTGTTTCTATATCTATCAAGGTTTATATCATAAAATTCCTAAGTCATCCTATGATCATGGTCATGCAATGGTAATTTAACTAAGACGTCGTACCTGTCTCTATGGCTCCTTGGGTTGGTGGCCCCGCGGCGATCATACTGAAGACTTGTCCCGAGTTCTGATTGCCCCTTGGGTATCTAATAGCTGCTGGCAGGCGTGGTACTCCTCCTCCTGGTGCTGGTAATGCTACTCCCTGCATCTGCTGTCGTCCAAAAGGACAATCTCGAGCTTGGTGTTGATTTGACCCGCAAGCCATACACAATCCCAACCTACGACGACAATCCCTTTGGAAATGCCCCTTCCTACCGCAATATTGACATGTGGGTAATTCTCTTACTGGTTGTGGGGAAGCGCTAGTCTGCTGCTGCGTCACTAGATGTCGGGTGGGCCCTGCTGGTGTCGTCTTCGCTGATGCAACGGTCGAAACAGATCGTCGTTGTTGCGCCTTCTTATTTATGGCCTCTTGAGTCCTTGCTTCGGCCAATACTGCTGCCTGTGAGACTCGGAACTCGGAACTAGTGTATCGTTGAAGCTCTATGCTCAATCCTTTATAGAATCTCTTGGCCTTCTCCAACTCTGTCGAAACTAATCCGGGAGCAAAACGACTCAACCGACTGAACTCAGCGTCGTATTCATCAACTGTCATGCTTCCTTGCTCTAGATGTAGGAACTGGTCATAAAGTGCATCCTTGGCAGTGTCGGAGAAAAACTTCTTATTGAACAACTCTTTAAATTCTTTCCATGTCTGATCAACTCCTAGCCGTCTCTCCTCTGCGGCCCACCAATCATAAGCATTTCCTTCCAATTGTAACTTTACTGCTGTCATCCATAGGTTTGCAGATAACTTCGAAGCCTTCAAGAGATTTTTCGTCTTCACCAGCCAATTGGTAATTCCAATGACGTCTTCAGTGCCTTTGAAGTGTGGAGGATTCATGTTGCGGAACCCTTCGATAGTACCCACAGAGGTTTGGGGTGCTCGGGTCAGCGCTATCTCCAAACTCCTCCTAATAGCCTCGCTCTGCTGCATCTGGGCCTGTACCAAGCTCCGGAGAATCTGATCTGTAGTAGTCCCACCAGCCTGAGGCATGGGCTGTTGCGGTAGCATGTATGGCATCTGGGGCACAAACTGTGGGACACCCTGTGGCCCGTACTGTGGTGGATATGAGGGATATGGAAGGGATACTGTGGTGGGTATGAGGGAGGATACTGAGGTGGATACTGTGGAGGATACTGGGGTGGATATGGTGGTGGATACTGTGGAGGCTGCTGGGGTGGATATGATGGTGGATATTGTGGAGGCTGCTGGGGTGCATATGATGGTGAAGATTGTGGAGGCTGCTGGGGTGGATATGATGGTGGAGATTGTGGAGGCTGCTGGGGTGGATACTGTGGAGGCTGGTATGGTGGATATGATGGTGGATACTGTGGAGGCTGGTGTGGTGGATATGATGGTGGATATGGAGGTAGAATCTGTGGTGGGAACTGAGGTGGATAGGTTGGCGGAAGTGGCAGGTACTCTTCTTGAGATGCAGGATTTTCGGGGTCTGTCTGCCCCACTTGAGGTGCCGGGGCTTGCTGCTGAGTAGTGGGTGGTGTTATCACAGGCTGCAGTCTGGATGGTGCTGGAGTGGTAGAGGACATGGGTGGCTGACCCACTGGTCCTTCTTGAGCAGTGGTATTCCCATCCGTAATGGCGAGAGGACTAGAGCGACCACTACGAAGATTCACCCTATTGGCACAAAAATAGAGATTACGTTAGGACAAGATCAAGCTAGATACAAGACAAGCAGTCAATCGAGAATCCGAAAATTTTGAAATCAAGGAAGATGATTAAGTATGTGGATGAGATTCCTAAACTCTATTCCTATCTGCAGGCTTGCTTGGTTCGGTAAAGTAACCAAACAACAATTTTTTTATCTCGACCTGCATGGGCCACCACAAAAACATGTAACGCCCCAGTCCCAATATACTTAGGACTAGAAAATACGTACATGCCAGCTGTATGCATACGCAGACTACTCTAATATATGGAATCTATGTGTACACACATAAGCTGTAATAAAAGAGCTCCAGCTCATAACAATATAACATGGTCACAGGCAGTATCTATATCTCATCCACAGTGATAAATAAGAAAAATAACAAACCAAATGTCTCAACTCAAAATAAAAAGAAATATCTATCGGGCGAAAACAAATCCACCACCGATCTACTGAAAAGAAATTAACTGAAATGAATATGAAAAAGTGTATCAACTATATAAGTCCATCAACTAAGAATAGAATCAAATAGGCTCCGAAGGCGAGACCTCCTCGACTGCAAATGGAGGCTCTAGTCCAGAACCGTACTCCCCAGGATACTGCTCGTCGTCTATACCTGGAGAGATCACCAGGTCCTCAGAGGGACGTAACAAGATACAGGAAGAACATGCTAATATGAACTGTCAGAATAATAATAATAATAATATGCAAGACTCTCCTAGACACCAATATGTAAAGAGAATTCTAACCATCTATTATGTAATTTAGAGGACAACTTTCATGCGCATGGATGGGATTTAGGCTATGTGTACGTAACTGGCATCCAGTCATCTGTATCCGTCCGTAACGTCTAAAACGTCAGAGGGCATCTGCAAATAAATTGCCACAGTTCCATCCGGAGACTGTGGTTTACCTGTTTGGATTCCCATACGCACTAGCGACTGTCCTCCCCCAATGTTCCCCACTGTCCAAGTCATGTCCA
>JANAVB010004796.1:9073070-9140570 GCA_029216955.1 Iris pallida
ATCCACGTGCATGGCCTTGACCATAAAAATGCTTGCATATATTTAACTAAATATTGCATGGCCAACAGTTATTGGTCGCATGAACTCATAGCTGGCAGCATCCCCTTTTCTTTTATTGTTGCATGCATTCATGCATTAGCTTGTATTAGTGAGCCGCATGTACATATCTGAGCCGCATGGCCCTAATAATTGATATGGGCCGCATGGAAAGCAAGCATTTGCATGCATAAGTATTTGCATACATTAGTTATTTGCATGCATTAGAATTTTATTTGCATGCAAGTGCATGCATGTATTAGCTATTAAGCATGCATTAGCTATTAAGCATGCAAGTGCATGCAGTAGTATTTTATTGACATGTATTTAAGCACAGCTTGCAAAGTAATATATTCTTGGCCGCATAGGCTTATATGTATACTAAGGCATTTGCATTGCTAAGCAATTACAAACATGGCCGCTTGAGTGCATGTATATATATTATATTATATATTATGAGCATTAGTCCGTTTAATGCTTTGCATGCATTAGCAATACATGCAAAGCTGGCCATTGAGCCGCAGGATTGCATGCGTATTATATATATAATATATTATATCTTTGGCCCACATTATGTGTATATGCGGCTCAAAGTTGGCCATTGAGCCGCATATGGCTTGCTAATATATTATATATATATTATATATGCTTTAGCCTATTTTTAATGTATACGGTTAATCACCTGCTCCCTTGGCCGTATGTATTGTTTGAGTGGCCACGTGCCATATTTTGCCGTATACACCATGGTGTGCTGGCCTCATTAGTAGGAAGCATTAATTGTAGTGGGGTCCCAAGGTTTGTATCCATGTAATTTTAGGTCACATGGCCCCAGTACTTGAGTGGCCACGTGTCCTTTTCTTTTGCATGAGTGAAAGCTTGTATTTATTGCGGGTTCCTCTCTCCTTGTCTTTTCTGATTGTATGAATATTTTTTGCTGACCGCATGGCCCCTCTAGTTATTTTCTGGCCGCATAAGCTTTGGCTGGCCGCATGGGTGGCCTCCCACTCTCTTTGGCCGCATGTATGTTCTTCCACTTTTGGGCTGTATGGGGTCCACTTTGATTGTTTAAATATTTTATTGGCCTGAATTGTGGTCAGAATTTTTTTCCACTCCCAACATGAAAGTTGTAGAGTTTCTCCTTGGCTTCAAGAATATATATTATATTATTATTTAATTACTACTTGTATGCCTGTACCATTAATTTAAGTATGTTTCCTGACACGATGGTGACCCGTTGTGGTACACTTTTGACATAACATGATAATGGCCCGCCATGGCGCACTCTTGACATGATAAACCTGACATGATATATCTCGAATGCTGTTGCGACGGCTAACCTGACATGACCAGTATGAATGACCTGGACATCGTGGACGATTGTGCTTGTACAAATGAACCCATCTTGTCTTGCATCATGTCTAGGACGGGGACCCCTGAGTACCACGGTCAGGGATATCCACTGAATTCGACTAAGGCTAACAACTAGAATAATCCAGTAGTCATGAAGAGATTTCCCAACTACAGGCAATCCCGTTATCTGGACGTCCCACTTGGGATCTGTAGCCTGCCGTCGAGTAGGGCACATTTTCAGCACACTGTCATGTGTTGCACCCTTATTGTACTAATATTCGACCTGGATAACCTGGATGGTCTGCAGGGCTTGTGGCTGTAGAATAATCTCATTGCATCTTGCTAGTAACTAGGCCTGTGATAACCTTAGTTAGTTAAAGTATCAAGCCGTACTTATTGCTTGGCCGTGAAATGTTGGATGGAGTTTACCAGTCTATTCTTGTCTTAATTCTGTACAAGATTGTTACATGTCCTGATTTCTTATATTTACCTTGCCGATAAATGGTGGGAGAAGCCAAGTTCTGTTCAGACGAAGGGTTACAACTCCGGTCCTTATTTGGTTTACGGGTTGTAACCTGGTTATCTGAACAGTCCCATGGTTATCTCATCGTATATCACCTGTCATGCTTGATACGTTTTACCTTACCAATAAGATTTGGGAGACGAAGTTCTATTCAGGCGAAGGGTTACAACCCCGGTCCTTGTTTGGTTTAAGGGTTGTGACCTGGCTACTTGAATGGTTTCTTCGTACTCAGTTTGCTGTTGTTATTAAGCCTTTTCATTACTGTCTTTTATGTAATTATATTCTTGTACTAATTGCTGGTTTTAGTTCCTAAGTGAAGCCTCCTTTGTGGCACTTGCTCTTTCTGGGGTCTGACCCAGCTGGTTTTGTATGGCCAGATTTCGGAGCAACCCCAGGGGATCTACCGACTTTTCAGCCAGATGGTGACCACAAGAAGGAATCCTGGCAACGAGTGGATTTATTTTGGCTCTCCCACTCTATTGTAAAATTATTCTTTTGAGGAGTTTAGCCGCCGAGCAAGTGTTAGCTCGTGTACATTTTTACTTACTGTCTGCCTACGGGCTGTAACATGATTGGCAACCTAGGGTTGATAATGTATGACTAAACTCTTGCTAGTCCTCACATTTTGTAACGACTAGCTTCATGATCAGCTGAATATGTAATGTTTGGGACGTCTTACTATTGTATATTTGGTGATCTTACATCTTGTAATATTCACTTATTTGTTTGTGATTGAGACACAAGGCTTGTTATTGGCCATAGGAGACTGATGGCTTGTAGATAAACCCTCATATATCTAGACAGCCGTGACCGTATAGTGGAGTGGATCCCATTTCATTATACGTAGCTGGCTATGTCTGCCCCCGCTCTCCAGTATTCTGGTTCTGGGGCGTGACATATTCTCCCCTTATTTGGGCTTGTTTGGTAAAATGGATTTTGATTTTGATTTGGAAATCCAAAATTCAAATCGAAATCCAAATCATGAATTTTCAACTCCAAATCCAACTCGAACCAAACATAGAATTTTGTAAACTATAATAATAAATAATAATTATGATAATAAATTATTATAAATAAATAATTTATTAATTAATTATAATTATAGTTATGATTAATAATGAAATTATTATTATAATTATAAAATAGTTATGATTAATAAATTATTAATTAGATTATAATGATGATTATATGCTATTAATAAATTATTAATTAAAATTTTAATAATATATTAATTATTAAATAATAAATTATTAATACCGGAGAAAATTATGATTAATATATTATTAATTAAGATTATAATAAAATAGTAACTAATAATTTATAATTAAGATTATAACTAAGACTAATAAATTATTAATTAATATTATAATTAAATATTTATTTATAAATTATTAATTAAAATTATAGTTATGATAAGTATAAAGGTATAAATTATTAATTAAGTTTATTATAAAATATTAAATAAAATTATAAATTAATAATCAAGATTATAATTATAATTAATAAATTAATAAATTATTAATTAAAATTAAAATTAAAATTATGATTAATTAGTCAATTATTAATTAAGATTATAATAAGACTTTGATTATAATTAGAGATTATAATAATTATGATTAATAAATTATTATAAAGGTATAAATTATTAATTAAGATTATTATAAAATATTAAAATAAAATTATAAATTACTAAAATTATTATAATTGAATATTAATTAATAAAATTAATATTAAAATAAATTTTTAATTATCATTATAATTGAATATTAATGAATAAAATTATTAATTAAGATTATAGTTATGATTAAAAAATGACTATAATTATGATTATAGTTATGATTAATTAAATTATAAATTATTAATTAAGATTATTATAAAATATTAAATAATAAATTATTAATTAATAAATTATAAACTTAGATTGTAATTATGATAACTAACTATTAGTTAATTATTTTTATAAAAACAATAACTAACTATTAGTTAATTGTTTTTATAAAAACAATAACTAACTATTAGTTATAAAATAAATTTATTTTTAAAATAATAATAATAACTAATTTTAATTATAAATTAAATATTTTTAAAAAATAATAATTGTAAAAAATTTAATTTATAAAACATAACGAATTATTAATTAGTTTTAACTAAATATTTAATATAGAAACGAAATTATTAAAAAATAACTATTTTTTTTCTCCAAAATCTAACTTTCTTTCTTCAAAATCCAAATTTTGGATTTTGTTATACTTTCCATATCCAAATTTATCTCCAACCAAACATAGGATTCTATGAATTTAACTTTAAATCCATAAAATCCTAAAATCTACCTCCAAATATGATTTACCAAATGGCCCTTACATGTGTTTTAAGAAATGAAGGAACAAGAGCTTTTATAAGGTTTGATTGGGTAGCATTGGAAATAGTGCACTAAATATAAGAACGGTAACAAAATCATTTGAAATTGTGTAACCCTCGTCTTCAATGCTGACATGTGTTTAACTTTCTGAGAGGTGAGAAATAGTTGAGATCTTTTAGGGGCTGTTTGGATAGATGTAACTCTTTGAAAGTGTAAAAGTGGCACTTACGTCATGATGAGTTGCAGTTAAAAGTGTGAAAGTGGCATTTTCCAAAATGTGTTTGGATGTAGTACTTTTTGTCTCCTGCAAGTGGAAGAAAAATGAGTTTGGTGTTTGGATGGTTGTTGAAAGTGGATTAAAATGAGTTCGGTTGTTTGGATGGTGGTTGAAAGTGAATGTTGGAGTTAGAGATATGGTAATCCATAATTAAATTAATTACCATAATAAAATGAAAAAAATACATTAATTATCAAAATTGTTAGAAAAATATTTGTAAAAGTTTTATTGATGAAAAATTAAATTAATTATTATAATTAAAAATATTACAATAATTACTGCTAAAATAACAATAATTAAATTAATTAATTATCAAAATTGTAATTTAAAATAATAATAATTAAATTACTGCTAAATTTTTTTACTGAAGATTAATTAAAAAGTGATATATAATTATAATTTAAATATAAATATTCTAATATAAATTATTATTATTACTATTAATTATTATTTTATATTATTAATTATCATTGTTGTTTTCATTCTCATTATTATTATTATTAATTAATTTATAACTAAATTAATTACTATAATTGGATGAACAAAAAATAAATCATAATTAAACTAATAAGAAGTATTTAAAAAATCTGATCTTCAAACAAAAAAACAATTAATTACTATAATTGGTGAAAAAATAAGCACCGGACCCCAAACAAGTATATAAAAAAAAAATCCGCTCTCCAAACGAATGAAGCACCGGACCCCAAATGAAGCACAGTCCCCAATTTTTTTTTTAAAGAGCGCCCCTTCTTCTTCTTCTTCGTCGTCGTCGTCTTCTTCTTCTTGTCTCATGGCAGCCGATCTCCAAACCCAGGCATGGCCTCACCGTCGGCGCCGTCGTGGCACCAGCATCGTCGTTCCCAGCAGTGACAACGTCGTCGTTCTCCAGATTCGCCTTCCTCGATGTCGAACCAGCGCCGTCATCCTCATCCTGCAGGGAGCACCACTCCCTCGACCACCATCCCCGGGTCTTCACTTGCAGGGAGTTGCAGTGGAATTTTGATAGAGGTGAAGAGGGAAAAAAAGCAGGGGACATGAACTCTGTAGTGTCAGAGTTTCTCACCTCCTCTCCAGTTTTTGTGTCCATCCAAACGTGGGAACTGGGTTCACCTCCGGTGAACAGTGGCAGAAAGTATAATTTTCATCTCACTTTCACTCCACTCCCCCCATACCAAACAGGCCCTTAGTAGAGGAAAGTAAGGTTGCTTTGAGACACGGAGAGAGCAAAAAAATTATTATTAGGAGCATTCGGACAAAGTCTGCACATAGATCAAGATTAATTCTTACTGCAGTATTACGTGCGTGACTTTTCCGGAGGTCGGTGACCTTTATTTTAATTTATATTTTTATTGCAGATTTCAAAGCAAGGAAAAAAATATTTCTAACAACAACACGCTAACATTATTCCTTTTCCAAATTACAATTTTTTTTTTAGTAGATGATCCAATTTAAGACTATTTTTTTCGATGTCCGGCGTAACGTACGGAGCTTTGTACACATGTTGAATGTCATTTTGGTCCATTGTCCGCAATTTTTACACACACACACACACGTCTGCCCGCGGTTCGATTTTGAGACCGTTCGCCTAGCCAAGAAGATTATACCTCTCCTCACTGACCACAAGAGTCAGTTGAGTTCGGTGCAATTAACATATTACCGTACAATATTTGTAGCTCATATGAAAAGTAGCACAAATACCAAACAGAGCAGACCGAGTTTGAGCTCTCCAACCATACAATATATATGTGTGTTGATTGTAATGGAAAAAAAAATGATATGTTAACAATAATTTTTCTAGTTGGCTCAATACTTTCATGATGTGGAAGTCAAACAGTGTATAGTCGTTATAGAATGATGAAAAAGCTTGAAAAAGCTCAAAACACGTAGTCACTTTGTCACACCCCAGAACCAGAATACTGGAGAGCGGGAGCAAACATAGACAGCTACGTATATTTTAGTGCAACCCGCCTCGCTATACGGTCACGGCTGTCTAGATACATGAGGGTTTAACTACAAGCCATCAGTCTCCTATGGTCAAGAACAAGCCTATTGTCTCAATCACAAGCAAGTAAGTAAATGTTTACAAGATGTAAGACCACCAAATATACAATAGTAAGGCGTCCCAAACATTACATATTTAGCTGATCATGAAGCTAGTCGTTACAAAATGTCAGGACTAGCAAGAGTTTAGTCATACATGATCAACCCTAGGATCTGTCAATCATGTTACAGCCCGTAGGCAGACAGTAAGTAAATGCAATCGAGCTAAACAGGTGCTCGTCGGCTAAACGCCTCAAAAGAATATTTTTATAATAAAGTGGGAGATCAAAAATAAACCCACTCGTTGCCCTGGTTACGCCTGGTGGTCACCATCGGGCTGAAAAGTCGGTAGATCCTCTGGTGCTGCTCCAAAATCTGGCCATACAAAACCAGCTGGGGTAGACCCCAGAAGAGCAAGTGCCACAAAGGAAGCTTCACTTAGGAACTAAAACCAGCAATTAGCACAGAAGATAATAATATAGTAAAACTGGAGAGATATAACATCACGAGGATATACGGTAAGATAACCATGGAACCATTCAGATAACCAGGTTACAATCCTTAAACCAAACAAGGACCGGGATTGTAACCCTTCATCTGAATCGAACTTGGTTTCTCCTATTTATCAACAAGATAATATAAGAAAATCAGGACATGTAATGTAGCTGCCCTTCCCAGAAATTTGGAATATTTTCTATTATTAATTATTTTATTAGAATGGTAATTTTAGATTTTATAGATAATTATCTAGTTAATTTTACGGTAGATTATTTTAGCCATAGTGGAGTTTTGGAGTACAAGACGACTAGGAATCGTGGCACGGGTAGTGCAATTGCGTGCTTTGACTAGTATGTTAGCCCTGATAGGGAAGGCCGAGCCATAGCGATGTCCTAACTAAGAAAACTAAGCCAAGTTACGACATAACCCTTACCGATGGTTTATTTATTCATTATTTATATTATTGAATTTTAGGAAATCGGTTATACCATTTTAGCCGGACTGAGCCTGAGCCTGAGCCCATATAGGTCATGCGGTATGTCTACTGACATTCGTGTTGATGCATTTGGTATGATTGTGTCGTATTCCATTTTTAGTGATCTAGTGATTATTCCTAAATATTCTTAATAAAATATTATAAATATTGTTATTAGTTGATATTTAATGATAATTGTATAAAATAGGTTCTGGTACATTTTTAGAATTATTAGATGGTACGCCATGGTATATACACCCTTATTGATTTATGAAATTTCGTTATTGTTATTATTATTATTATTATTTTATTATTAATATTAATATTATTGAGGAAGTTATTATATAATAATATTTTATTATTATTTGTATATTATTATTGTCAAATTGATGTTATAATATACATATATATATTTATATTTTATATATATATAAATATATGTTTGATGAACTATATACTTATGAGTAAATAGATAGATGAATATATATATATATATATATATATATATATATATATATAAATGTAGCTAAGTACATATGTAGTGTAATTAAAGAAAAAAAATAGTTATAGTAATAACCCACGAGATATTGGTGGGACCAATATCTCGTGAGTCTCACAAACCCCCCCTGAAACCGCACCTAAGCTAACCCAGCCAACCGAGAGCAGAGTACACCATATATTCGGTTATACATATATATATATATCAGCCGAGAAATAGAGAGAGAGAGAGAGGGAGGCGTGAGCGAGAATCGAGAATACCCTAAAACCCTAAGATCGAGCAATCCCTGGCGACCCCCTGGCCTGCGCACGCGTAGCGGAGAGCCACCGCCGGCCGGCCAACCCGCCGATCCGCGCGCGCGCGACGAGCCAAGAGCAGGACAGCACAGCGGCAGCCATCCGCGGGGCCAACTTTGCGGGGTTATTCCGTCGTGCTCGCTCGACCATTTTGGGAACCGATTCTTCCGGTACGCACACAACCTAACCAACTTTGATCTCTGTCATTTAGTTCAAATCGAAGTCGTCTGTATTAGACGAGAACCCAAGTTCAGTAATAATTCTGTCCTGAAACAGAACCAATAGCAGTCCAATCATTCGAGTTTGAAGATCGATTCCAATCGATCTAGTGCCAGAATAAAAATTCTACTTGAACACAGTTAGAGACAACCTATAGGACTTTACAACCCTTTTTGGGGATTTAGAAATCATCGACTATGTGTCGAGTAATCGAATTCCAAAGTTTGACAAAAATTTGTTTTTAAAATCAAGAAATTCATCCACACGACGTGCGTCCCGCCATTCCGGGCGACGTGGTCGCGAACCAAAGGCATCGAAAGCTGTGTAACGGCTTCGTGGTCGTGTGTGCTTTGACGGAATTTAAATTGGTCGCGTGTGCGCGACGAATTTGATGCGTATCCGTCGAAATTCACCATATCGTACACTTTGTAAATTTCCCAATTACTTTGTGCACGCTCGTCAGATCGAGACGAAACTTGTGCCAGTAGGACCGTATCATTTTTCTGGTCCTGTATGCCAAGTTTGGTCCGATTCTGAGACAGTTGATAAAATTGCCGTATCGCGGGCCCCCCGGTCCGACTCAACGGGTGATTTTATGCACGGCCCGCAAGAATCCAACTTTGGGCATACAGTTGGGTTCGTATCGAAAAACTAGATCCGTAGACATATAGTTTGATGACTTTAGAGACCGTTGACTCTGGCACGCTTTTCGGTGCAAAGCGGGGCCAACGGCGGACACCGTTTTGACCCGAAATTACCGTTTTGTCCCTGTGTCCAGAATTGGACTTAAGGACAGGCAATCCTAGCTAATTTGACTATTCTGAGATCATTGGTATTATCTATTTCAGCATTCGGAGACTGTTGTACAGGTTTTGACTATTGCGACACATTGAGTAGTTCAGACTGTCGGTTTCACCAGCAGAGGACCACAGACGAGTACAGTTTATTGTCTGCATTTCGATATTGATTTTTACTATATTTCATTGATTAGTCATTGGTTATGTGATTTCTATACTCTATTATAAATTATTGTGTCGGAAATGAGAAGTACCAAGGATGTGTGATCCGACCGTAGACCTCGTTTACTTTTATGCAGTAGATCTCGTAGACATTGTTTACTTTTATGCAGTAGATCTCGTAGACATTGTTTACTTTTATGCAGTAGATCTCGTAAACATTGCTTACTTTTATACAGTAGATCTCGTAGACATTGTTTACTTTTATGCAGTAGATCTCGTAGACCTCGTTTACTTTTATGCAGTAGATCTCGTAGACCTCGTTTACTTTTCTGCAAGTAGATCTCGTAGACAGTGTTTATCTTTCATGCAAGTAGATCTCGTAGACCGTGCGGTATAGTGTCCCAGACTGATCACATATCAAAGGTACTTCTAACAGTTGGGGAAAGTATTTGGTGTCTATTTATTTACTATTGGTTTCTGTATTTCCTGTTTATTTTCAAAACTCATGATTGATGTCTAACCTTTATTTTATAGTCATTTTCTTTATTTGAAATTGCATTCAGTGAATTGTGCTCGTTCCATTCCTGACTGGAAACCAACATTTTCAGGTTAGCCGTGGATTCACTTAGCTTGGGGAGTGACGAGAATATTTGTAGATAAAGCCTAGAGACTAGCTAGATAGTTGAGTTGTAGTCATTAAATTATTTGTACAAGTTTATATTTTTCTATAAATGTAAAACTTGTGATCTTGTGAGATTAAATTAATTTTGTGAATGAGCATTATTTGTGATTTGGATCTTCATGGCCGTGACAGCGTTCTATCGCCGACACTGCGGCGTAGGCTGGCTTGGACACGTCTCGTATCCGTTTAAAAAAAATGGGTGCGGGTCGTGATAAGTTTTTGTGGTGGCCCATGCAGGTCTGTTTTCGCAAATCATGCGAACTCGTGATAGTACTTAAGTTAGTTGTACTATTGCGAGCCTGCGACTAGAAATGCTCATTCATGAATTAGAAATTAATTTAATTTACGAGAATAACTAGGACTAGGAGTCCCTTATACAAATTTACCGATGGGTAGTCTAGGCCATGCAATATAGATAAGGGGTTATTAATTTTGATAGTTTATCAGATCCCCATAGGTACATTATTATCTCTTGATATGACGATGTAATCTAATTTGGATAGATTATTCCCTTAGTAAGGCAGGGCTTCATAGAATTAATGATCTAACCTTGATAGATTATTCAATTCATTCTCTTGCCTCTTTAGATATCGTCATCATATCTTAGTCTGAATTGCCCATTTAAAATCCTATTTTGCCGTAAGGGAATAGTTTATAATTCCTGATTCGGTTGTTCAAATGAGAATCTCGAGGTAGACTGATCCAAAAAATTTCTCCCATGGTTCGAATACACTTGAAAGAGATACCAGAATGTTGTAGTTCTTTGTCTTCTGTTTGTTCCTCCTTGTGCAATCTTTTATTTTAAAGATTGTGACTGATAGGACAAATATTTATGCCTTATTACATAGTCGACTTGCTTGAACCTCTAGAAGCTCATGAGTTTTTCATATATAGTTAAGGGAAGGTTAGTTAACTCATAATGGCAGGACAGCAGCGCATTGTCGCCATTTATTTAAATTATGGAGACTATGGACTCACTGCACCCAGCAGCGCACTGGCGAGACACGACCCCTAGAGTTGGAATTTGTTTAAGAAATATAGATTATAGAATTTTATTAAAAACTAGGGCTGGTGGTCCTCTTTGACCATAGTCACACTGGTGTCAATATAAAGTAGAGTATCAGATAGCATGTCACATCTGAATCACGAAACCAAGGGTTTACCACAGCCCAATTTTACGGGCGAGGCGTAGTCCTCGGTGAAATGACTTCAGACGTGATTACAAATTAGGGATACTATAGAGGATAGGACGGTGCCCTGTATGTTCTATAAGATCCGAAGCCAATAGTGGTGGAAGTTCTGTGAGATTGGGTAGCGGGTCTCCCGATCTAGCATTCCGTGGTCCTTGTGACCTATTAACGAGGATATTGATTGACGCTAATAGGTTTACCTAGAATATGGAATCTAGAAGTCCATAACCCATTAGTCGACCAAGGCTTTGTGGATAAGAAGATAGTAGGAAGACTGTATAAGCAAGAACATCGGGTAAGGTTTGATTCTCACAAAACTCGAACTACTTGTGCCTTCCTTCAAAAATCTCGCATAATTGTATTCGACTATCTTAACAAACGCTGCTGTTACAGCTTAGTTTTGCAAGCTCACTCTGTTCTCGAGCTTGATTCGAGGCATATGTTTAGTGGGGACGCCTGCTAACATATTGTCTAATCAGAATCGATGTATTACGGTCTGATCAACCGTAGTGCACTTGGTTCGCTCTCTCTTTGATTAACCTACGTGGATTGAGATATCAACGTATCTATGGTCTCATCCGCGACTGCATTGACAATTCCTCTTGAATTATACATTCGCCTTTGAATCACGAAATTGTATTCGGTGACATCCTTCTTGAACTCTTTATTGTTTATGTCTTTTACTGATTTGGAAAGACGAAAACTCGTGATTGGTAGAGAGATACAGAGTATTCCCATGGCTATGGTGGTTGTATATACAAGTGTAGCTGCCATCGACTAGCCATGTGACTAGAACCTTGCCTTGAGTTACTCATTTTCTCTCGACCCTCAAACTACTATTGGGACTTTCAAGCCATCTGAATTCGAGAATGATTAGGGTTTTACCCTTAGTCGACTGCCAACCTAGGAGACTATTTATTCACAAGAAACCAAATGTTGTGAGTCTCTAATTATTTGTCGAAAGCTTGCCTTAACTAGCAACCCTTAAACCTTGAACCAACCCTTCCTCGACCGAAGCCCATAGTTAGACATAAGATGAGTGGACAATAGGGTAAACATTTACCGTGACACTCATCCCGAGATTGGTTTCCAACAAATATTACTCTAGTTATGTAAATTTTATTATTAAGACCTAACTAGTGTTGGAACACCACAGTCACTAGCCTAGCCAATACCATAGCTTAAATACCATGTCATATTACGATCTACCAGTTGTCAATAGCAATACACGATCACTACAACTCTGGTGACGATAGTCTTGCAGGTTGACACAAATAGAAATTCACGACTCAGTTGTTAAAAATCTTGTGCCTTAGAGTTGGTTACCCCGTCGATAACTCTAGTATACTGTAGACGAGTAGATCATCCTATTTTTTCGACCACGTGTCAGTGTACACACTCGTTCTCCTATTTTTGAGGAACGATCATTGACTTGACTTATATCTACTATTTTTTCGTTATGTAGTGCCTTATTTGACAAAGAGTCGAGGTACAGTATCCGGACTTTGGATTTCTTCTAACCTCATTATTCCTAGAACCATGTCCTATTTCTAAGGTGGGTAGACTGTAAGCCTTCTAAAATTTTGGGGATATACAAGGATTACCGATTGATTAGAATAATTTTTCATTAGGATAATAATTAGTGTCTCATGGACTCCCACCTTTCATTACATCATTTTGTGTCATCCGGCCGTGTCATTAATATTCGGAGCACAAGACCAGCGGTTACCTTCCAACAAATTTCATATGCAAGATCTAGACGAGTCCACCTTCAACTAGGTATATCATGTCCCACTCAAACCCGTCCCCTTGTACTCTATTTTTATGGTACGACTTTCAGGACAAAAAGGACTAGCTATAATCCTTACCATAATCTATGTGTACTTTCTGACTACGACTAAAGACACAACTTCGACTCGAATCTGTCGACCCAGTATATGGTTGTGATCGACTGGAAGCCCACTACGCACATGTCACTAGTGTGCCATTTAATTGTGTCTTCTCATGCTACTTAAACACAAAAGTCACCGAAGACGCATCTCCAGGGTTTACAGAACCAAATTAACCAATCCGACTGGCAACTAGCTAAACCACTTGGGTGAAAGCTTATTCCAGGTTACCCTAACATAGTAGAAATAGATTTATCATTGGGATCTTGCCCAGTCAATATAGATTGAAGTCCAAGGTTCACCCAACCAACGATTGATGTCCAATTAGGAAATCCATTAAGACCCAGTAAAATCCATCCATGCATACCACCATATTTGGACTATAAAACTGAAATTATTGAAATAGGTCCCTGTTTTCCATAAATAAATTCACTTTATTTATTGTGTATCTGGGAAAATTACAACTGTAGGAATCCGATCTAGAAGACAATCGCTTTATCCCTTGGACGATGCGAAGAAGAAAAGCTCTCAAAATTTCAACAGCAATTAGATATCTGTGTATCTGTACAATGAATGAGAAAAGAACTCTATTTATAGAGTCAAAAATAACTGAAAAAGATAACTGTCTTCACAGCCTCTGCATAGTTGAAAATCACACAGGATCTAACATACGCAAAGTTGTAATTTGTTTTCCATAAATAAATTCACTTTATTTATTGTGTATCTGGGAAAATTACAACTGTAGGAATCCGATCTAGAAGACGATCGCTTTATCCCTTGGACGATACGAAGAAGAAAAGCTCTCAAAATTTCAACAGCAATTAGATATCTGTGTATCTGTACAATGAATGAGAAAAGAACTCTATTTATAGAGTCAAAAATAATTGAAAAAGATAATTGTCTTCACAGCCTCTGTATAGTTGAAAATCACGCAGGATCTAACATACCAAAGTTGTGAGCAGTTACTGGACGTGGCCTGTAACTGTTGGACACATGGCAATCGTACATGAGTCGTGTACAAGTTACAGGACACGCAGGCGAGAGATCAGTGGCATGGCTGCCACGTACTCTAATTTGATGAAATCTATGCAGGCTCGTTGAGGACGAAATCCACGCAGACTCGGGTCAGAAAGCTTCAAAATCCACGCAAACTTGGGGCAAGAAACTTCAGGATCCACGCAAACTCGGGGCAAAAAGTTTTAAAATCCACGCAGACTTGAGGGAGGAAACTTCAGAATCCACGCAAACTTGAGACAGAAAGCTCAAAATATACGCAGACTTGAGGAAGGAACATAATCCACGCTCGATTGAGGCAGGACTGCCAGCTGTCTTGATTCGACGTGCCTCAACTGACACAAAATCTCTGACAGTAATTACTTTGTCAGTCGCATTAAATAACAAGAAGCTCTTTTGGTACGCCAACTTGATGAAGGCTGAGTCTTGTTGAAGAAGATTTCGAAAGTCACGCAATAGTCGACTGTGATCTCTCGAGTTCTGTGAATACGTGGCATACGAGGAGACATTCTTCGACTGTCGTGCTGTCAGTCATGATAAAATTTCTGACAAATGATGAGCTGTCACTAGCGTGACTTTTAAACATTTGTCCTGATCACTTCTGCGTGACTTTGAGACTCAGTTCTGATCAACTCAGCGTGACTTTCATTTTTAAGGCCTACAAAACCCCCTTCAAAGTTTTCGAAAAATGGTAAATTATTTCGAAATACTTTGAAATCAAGGTGATAAAATGAACTTAGTCACGCTGAGATGACTTTAAAGAGATATTTACTCCTTAATGATTGGACTGTTGGGATTCTGTGCAGTTAGGATCCCGTATCAAGCTCGTAAATCGAGGCAAATCATGATGGGTCGTTTGGAATTCTTCATAAGCCTATAAATAAGTCATAGATTACTTCTTTCCTTCTTTACTTGCATTTGAAAGAAAGAACCCACAGAAGAGAACTTCATCTTCTCCGACGAACTCCTTCCTCCCCGACTTCTTCTTCTCCTTTTTCAGCAGCAATGGCTCCCAAAAAAGCTGATGCTCAGGCCAAGGGGAAAGCCCCTGCGACTTCGTCGCGTGCCACAACTGACAAACTTCCTCGACAGGAAGTCCCGCAAGCTCCTATGCATCGTAAGTGATGGAAGAATACGAACTGTTGAAGATGACTTAGACGATAAAAATGAACTCCACATAGAATTTTTAGGATTTTGAAAACAAATAATGAATCTTCAGAAATATATCCCCCCTTCTTAGGGCAAAGGATATTAACAAAGTATGCCCCCTCTTTAGGGTCGGCCATACTTCACATCTTCGTGTTTACGAAGCTCTGTGTTTCACGCAAATGACATGACTCTCATGACTCCCCATGATTTTTCATGTTTGGCAGAAATGTCAATGTTGAAATAGTCACGCAGCTTTCATGATGACTCTGCGTGATTTTTCATATGTTGACAGAGATGTCGATGTTTGAAATAATCACGCAAACTTTTGAGAGTCATCTTCTAGATAGATTAGTCTTGATCTGTCAGTGTGTCTTTGTCATTTTCACGCAAATATGATTCTGGCAATGATGCGTGACTTTCATTCTAATCTGTTTGGACTTTGTGTGAATTCAACACCTGCGTGAATAAATCATTCAGCATGTCATGGTAGTATATCCATATGGAGTCTGCGTGACCTTTTTTTTTTTTGAAATTTCCTTCAAATACTGTAATACACGCATAGACATAGATATATCTAACTTTGTCTTCTGTCATTTTCTTTAGTGAACATCTGAAGCGAAGAAGCAGATTATGAGGGGTACTTAAGTTTCTCATTTAAGCATGATCTATCTCATGTGCAATTCCCTCAATTTGATCTTCATGAAGCAAGACTATCATTGTTGACCAATCAAGATCATACAACCCTACTCTGCTTAATGAATGGACAACATTTTCAGAGTCTGGATCTGGTATCCCACAAGAAACTAGCATTCTTGTTCGGAGATGCCATAGCACAGAAATCTCAGCCGAAGGGCATCAGAGAGAAGGTGTGTTTCTACTTCGAAGGGGATGTGAAACAGCCCATGTACTGGCCAAAGGTTTCCAGGGGTTTGTCAATCATGAGACTTATGCATGCCAGCTATCCGAGAAGGATGTCCTGGTATTTGACAGAATATCAGCAGGCGAAGGCAAGCCATATAATTTACAGAAAAGAGGGGTTCTTTAGTGCCCCAGAGAACCATGTATCAGTGTTTCGGGGTTTGAAGCCTGGATGCATACTGTAGGAACGATATAGTAAAGCGTAATACTCTAGAGGGGGGGTGAATAGAGTTGGCAGCGGAATAATGCTAATTAAAAAAAATTAGCAACACAATCACAGTATATAATCACAGTTGAAATAATGTAAAGGCAGAGTTGAAAAAGCAAACGCAAAGACAGCGATGTATACTGGTATCCCTCTGTTGAGGACTAATCCAGTCGATAGAACTCTTGCTACCAGTTGAATCTACTATAGGAAAAATCGCAAGTTTTCTTACGAAGTCCTTGCAACTTCTACAACGCGAGCTTTGATACGAAGAACTCGTCCAACCTCAAATGTGAAGAGGTATTCTTCAATCAAGCCTTCTGATTACAATCTCTCAGAAACTTCTAGACCGTACCGCACTGGCAAATCGACTAGAGGATTGTAACTGACTTGGGATCTGAAAATGAAAGCTCTAGAAAACTCTTTGGAAGGCAGAAAGCTTTTTAGATAGAGAGAAGATTGAAAGTGAATGAGTGAATTGAAATGATCGAAATCTATCTCTATTTATAGGAATTCCAAAGGGAGAACTCTGTCAGAATTCGGGCAGAACTCGATGAGCAAATCTCGGTCAAATCCGCAACTGCAGGAGGACCAAGTTCCAGAGAATTCAAAAATCAAACGGCCACCAACCGAACTCTGGCCGAACTCTGGCCGAGTTCTGTCAGGGTTAGGTTAGGGTTTTAAAATAGATTTTTGGTGATTTTTGAAAACCTTTTTGAAAACCTTTTTGTAAACATTTTGATAGGTCATTTTAAAACATTTTGAACTATTTTGGGGATAGCCTATTTGCCAGTACGACTCGGTGTACAACGTATTCCTAGACTCAAATAAAGTGAAAAATTATATTGCATAGGAAGTACAGACTCAAGTAGGCAAACAGATCTTCAGTCTTGAACGGAGTGAATATCCAATCTTGCTTATGTCCAAGAAGCTGAGATGTCCCAACAAGCTTCGTATATCCAGACAGAGTTTTGATCAATTATTAAAATCAGGTTGACCATATGACCAATGGGCCAACAATCTCCCCCATTTTGATAATTGACAAACTATGAATGATATAACATTAAGCTTGTTCAAAAAGAATCAAAACGTGAAATTGTTCATGTCCTGTATTTAACTCAAAAAAATGTTAGATCATTTTTAATTTTCTCCCCCTTTGTCACTTAGCAAAATAATTGCACAAGAGAAGGCTCCCCCGCATTAAATGCAGAAGACTCCCCCGCAATCAATGCATAAGTAACAAATAGCGAGAAAACAAATAAAAGAAATATAGTATAAGAATTAGAGATATAGCATCACAGGCATGTAATGTTTCCACAAATTATCATCACAGGCATGTATTGCTTCAAAAACATAAAAAAATCTCAGGCATGCTATTTCACAGGCAGTTTAAAATGGAGAAGCAGTATAAAGAGATAGTGCTTAAACAAAATGCTGAAATAAACTGAGATGTCATAAATGAAACATCAAAAACATGTCCATGAAGATAAAAAGTACTGATAGCAAACTACGAAGTACTGATAAAAAGTAAATGATAAAAACTTAGAATGTCGGAGCATTTCCAAGTATACAATAGAATATCACGAATAATCAAATCAGATCTCATCATCACTATCATCATCAACATGATGACCAGCTTGGCTCATTTCAAATATTTAATTCAAAGATTAGTTATTTTAGCCTTCAAATAACATAATTAATGATATTTTATGAATTAAATATCGTTACACAGCGACTGTCTTAGATTAGTTGTAGGAGTACTGTCCCAGCTGGTGGAGGTTCACCGGGGAACTCTTAAATACCGCTTCGCTTCAACCGTAGTTGTGGTGACAGACAAACTCTTTATTGGCTTGTCTCTAACATAGTTTTTGCGTATTGAGATATAATCATAAAACAAAATCAATTAATATTATTGACGTCCAAAATTCCCAATTCTCGACGTAAAAAAAATTGAAACGATCTTCCGCTAGAGGTTTAGTGAAGATGTCAGCTAATTAATTTTCAGTATCTATGTACACAAGGTTTATATCTCCATTTGAAACTATCACTACATGCTTCATCAATAGATTTAGGTTCTAGCTGTGAAATAAATGCAACACTAGAAACAATATCTCTACTGGATGATCGAGTACTTACTCTTTTGGTAATGTCACCAATTACCAAATCTTGTGGATGATCAGCTGTGAATTTTAACCTCTTCGGTAGACTCTGTAGGTAGCTGGTTCCTGGATCTCCTCTAGGGGGTTCAGCTAGTGCAGAGCTTGGTTCAGGTTCAGCTGATGTTGAACTTGATGTAGGCAGATCTTCATCACTATCATCGTGAGTCATTTGGTTCATTTCATCAAAAGTGACGTTGATTGATTCTTCGATGATCATGGTACGTTTGTTGAAGACTCTGTACCCTTTGCTCTTGGCCGCATAACCTAGAAATATACCTTCATCGGCCTTTTCGTCAAACTTTCCCAAGTTGTCTTTAGTATTAAGAATAAAGCACTTACAGCCAAAAATCTTAAAGTATGAAACTGAAGGAATTCTATCAAACCATAACTCAAATGGAGTCTTCTTCGATTTGGGTCGAATTAGAACTCTATTGAGCACAAAGCAAGCTGTATTGACAGCTTCAGCCCAGAAGTATTTGGGTAGGCTAAATTGATTTAACATCACTCTGGCCATTTCGGTTAGAGTTCTGTTCTTACGTTCCACAACTCCATTTTGTTGTGGAGTTCTAGGGCAGGAGAACTCGTGTATGAAACCGTGTGTGTCACAAAATTGCTCGAAATCAGCATTCTCGAATTCGCCTCCATGATCACTTCTAATTCGAGTGATCATGTAACCTTTTTCATTTTGTACTTTCTTGCAAAAGGCGACAAATTCGGATAATGCATCATTCTTGCGTGTCAAGAAATATACCCATGTGTATCTAGAAAAATCATCTACAATAATAAATGCATATAATTTACCTCCGAGGCTAGCAACTCTGCTAGGACCGAATAAATCCATGTGTAGCAATTGTAGAGGTCTAGTAGTACATACTGCGTTTACAGACTTGAATGTGGATCTGGTAGCCTTGTTCTTTTCACATTGGCTATATACCGAATCCTTCTTGAATGTTATGTCTGGTAAACCACGTACTAACTTCTTTGTGGATAATCTTGAAATTGTATCCATGTTTGTATGACCGAGTCTCATGTGCCATAGATGACTCTCATCACTTTTGGCCATTAAGCATCTACCTGAAATGTTAGCTTCTTCCAGCAGATAGAAAACATATATATTGTCTTCCCTGATTCCTTCAAAGATAGTACTACCAGTTGTGCTATCAACTATAGTACATTTGTCTTTGCCAAAGTTGATACCATAACCATGATCAGCTAGATGACTTATGCTGAGTAGATTATGTTTCAACTCGGTAACCAGACAGACATCTTTAATCACGGGATAGGGAGACTTACCAACATCACCGATACCAATAATATACCCTTTTAAATTATTACCGAAGGAAACATAACCTTCCTTCTTCTTCTTCGACAGTGTTGCAAATAGGGTAGCGTCATCGGTCATATGCCGTGAGCAACCGCTGTCGAGAATCCATTTGCTTCTAGCATGTGAAGGGTGTTCCACCTACAAAACAGTTTGCAGATGAAACCTTTTGTACCCATTTCTTGTAGGGTCCTGAATTGTTAGCTTTAGGTATCCAAGCATAAACATTTAAATCTACAAGCTTTCTCATTCTACATGCAGATGATATATGACCAATGAGGCCACAATAATGACATTGTGTATGTCGAGTGTTGAAAGCTGAGTGGTGTGCATGGTTGGTAGGTTTGGGTTTTCTAGTATAGAAGAATGCATACCTATGATCATGTTTGGGCTTAACCTTTTGGGGTAAAGGTTTTATATGGTTTGGTCTGACAGTGTTTGGCTTAGGAATGTTCCGAATTCTCGGTAAGTGACACGTGTTAGGATAGGAAGCAGCAGGCTCAGGCTGTTTTCCTAACCTAATTTCCAACCTTTTGGAAGTGTCATATAACTTAGTATAATCAGAAGTGAGTGATTCCATTCTGATTTGTGCAGATTGAAGACTTTTCTTTTCTCTAGAAAGATCTTCTCTCAATTGGTCTATAATCTTGTCTTTCTCTTCGGATGACTGTTTAGTCTCGTGTAATAAGAGCTTTATAGAGGAAAGCTCACCAGACTCACTAACATTAGCTCTAACCTCAGCTAGTAGGTCGGTAAGTCTTCCTATTTCTCCTTTGTACTCTTTGAGTACCTTCTTAGTGGTCTGATATTTACTACGCAGTTTCCTGTAGTCAAGCATCAGGTCACTGAAGGCATCTCCTAATTGCTCAAAGGTGAAGTCATCATATGTTTCTACAGGTTCAGTAGGTACCTGATCGATTGCCATGAAGCAGATGTTTACAGCGTCCTCTGAATGTTCATCTTCTGAGTCGCTAGCTTCACTCTCATGCCATATGCTGGTGTTGGCATATTTCCGAGACGTTGATCTTTTCAGGTTGCCTTTTTCATACCTGTTGTTCTTCTTGCTCGATGATGAGTTGATGGGACAGTCCTTCTTCATATGTCCCTTCTTCTTACAGCCATAGCAGACAGCATCTTCTTGATACCAGTTGTTGCTGTTGTTCTCTTTGACTCTCTTCTCATGTCTCATGAATCTTTTGAACTTTCTTGCTAGGAGAGCTTGATTTTCAGCGTCAGATCCACTACTGTCTGAGTCATCTTCAGCAGCTTTTCTGTGCTGAGCCTTGAGGGCGATAGTCTTCTCCTTTGGAGCAGGCTCTTCAAAATCTTGTAGCTCCAGTTCATGAGTGAGTAGTTTACCCATGAGTACTTCAAGTGACATTGTGGTGAGGTCGTTTCCTTCAATGATAGCTGTAGCCTTTGGAATCCAGTTCTTGGTGAGAGCTCGCAGGAGTTTGCGAATCTTTTCGTGGTTACTGTAATCTTTGCCTAAGGAGGACAAAGGGTTTACAATATCCAAGAACCTCTCGAACATTTGTGTGACTGTTTCATTTGGCTTTATTTTGAACGCCTCGTACTCTTGAGTAAGTCTGCTGACTTTTGACTCCTTGACTTGAATCGTGCCTTCATGTGTAACTTCGAGAAGCTTCCACACACCATTTGCCGTTGTGCATGTAGATACCCTGTTAAATTCTGTTCTGTCTAAGGCACAAAAAAGAGCATTAATGGTACGTGCGTCAAGACTGGCCTTTTTCTTTTCTTCCTCTGTATAACTGCTTTGGGGTTTTTCAACCAAAACTCCCTCGACATTTATACGAGGTGGCTTCTGATGGCCATCAAGAACAATAGCCCATAAGTCAAAATCAAGAGATTTCAAGAAGAAACTCATCCGTGTTTTCCAATAAGTGTAGTTAGTACCATCAAACAGTGGGGGTCTGTTTGTGGCCTGACCTTCACTTGTGAATTTCATAGTAGCCATGTGATGTGCTGTGATCTAATAAATAATGAATAAATAATAGCACTGTTACCTCGCTTTACCTGTAACACCCGCTCTGATACCAATTGTAGGAACGATATAGTAAAGCGTAATACTCTAGAGGGGGGTGAATAGAGTTGGCAGCGGAATAATGCTAATTAAAAAAAAATTAGCAACACAATCACAGTATATAATCACAGTTGAAATAATGTAAAGGCAGAGTTCAGAAAGCAAACGCAAAGACAGCGATGTATACTGGTATCCCTCTGTTGAGGACTAATCCAGTCGGTAGAACTCTTGCTACCAGTTGAATCCACTATAGGAAAAACCACAAGTTTTCTTACGAAGTCCTTACAACTTCTACAACGCGAGCTTTGATACGAAGAACTCGTCCAACTTCAAATATGAAGAGGTATTCTTCAATCAAGCCTTCTGATTACAATCTTTCAGAAACTTCTAGACCGTACCGCACTGGCAAATCGACTAGAGGATTGTAACTGGCTTGGGATCTGAAAATAAAAGCTCTAGAAAACTCTTTGGAAGGCAGAAAGCTTTTTAGATAGAGAGAAGATTGAAAGTAAATGAGTGAATTGAAATGATCGAAATCCATCTCTATTTATAGGAATTCCAAAGGGAGAACTCTGTCAGAATTCGGGCAGAATTCGGGCAGAACTCGATGAGCAAATCTCGGTCAAATCCGCAACTGCAGGAGGACCAAGTTCCAGAGAATTCAAAAATCAAACGGCCACCAACCGAACTCTGGCCGAACTCTGGCCGAACTCTGGCCGAGTTCTGTCAGGGTTAGGTTAGGGTTTTAAAATAGATTTTTGGTGATTTTTGAAAACCTTTTTGTAAACATTTTGATAGGTCATTTTAAAATATATTGAACTATTTTGGGGATAGCCTATTTGTCAGTACGACTCGGTGTACAATGTATTCCTAGACTCAAATAAAGTGAAAAATTACATTGCATAGGAAGTACAGACTCAAGTAGGCAAACAGATCTTCAGTCTTGAACGGAGTGAATATCTAATCTTGCTTATGTCCAAGAAGCTGAGATGTCCCAATAAGCTTCGTATATCCAGACAGAGTTTTGATCAATTATTAAAATCAGGTTGACCATATGACGAATGGGCCAACACATACCACCTGAAGACTCAGCCATATTGATGCCATTCAGGATGCCCATTTTCATAAACAAATTTATGTCGAACAAGAATACATTCTATCCGACCGATTCGATGCCGAGGATGAACGGCCTAATGAATCAGGAGAATGTGAGATGGAAGACTTTGGTCCACTGGGCTTTGGAAAATTTTGAGACTGAGCTGAAGAAGATTAATCTTTATGATGCCGTTGTCAACTCATCCTACGGCTTCAAGCCCAACCCCTTCCTATTCCTGGCTTTGGTTGAGAGATACAACCACAGGACGGAGACCTTTATGACTCCCAAAGGGGAGATGGGCTTCGCCCTTCATGAGATGGAATACATCTCACACCTGCCTTCAGGCTCGCTGCCGTATGAGGAGTATGTTCCTACGACAGAAGAGCTAAACTTTCTGTCAGAGGAGAACCCGGAGATGGTACATCTATTTGAAGAGATGATGTGCCATTTTGGCACATGTACTTTGTATTATAAGGGTTCCAAGGATGAAGCTGGCAACCACATTCAGAAATGGATGTTCTACCTTTTTATGAACCGTGAAAAGGATGAGAAGAAAATAAACGAGAAAAGAACTCTATTTATAGAGTCAAAAATAACTGAAAAAGATAACTGTCTTCACAGCCTCTGCATAGTTGAAAATCACTCAGGATCTAACATACACAAAGTTGTGAGCAGTTACTGGACGTGGCCTGTAACTGTTGGACACATGGCAATCGTGCATGAGTCGTGTGCAAGTTACAGGACACGCAGGCGAGAGATCAGTGGCATGGCTGCCACGTACTCCAATTTGATGAAATCCACGCAGGCTCGTTGAGGACGAAATCCACGCAGACTCGGGTCAGAAAGCTTAAAAATCTACGCAAACTTGGGGCAAGAAACTTCAGGATCCACGCAGACTCGGGGCAAAAAGCTTCAAAATCCACGCAGACTTGAGGAAGGAAACTTCAGAATCCACGCAAACTTGAGACAGAAAGCTCAAAATATACGCAGACTTGAGGAAGGAACATAATCCACGCTCGATTGAGGCAGGACTGCCAGCTATCTTGATTCGACGTGCCTCGACTGACACAAAATCTCTGACAGTGATTACTTTATCAGTCGTATTAAATGACAAGAAGCTCTTTTGGTACGTCAACTTGATGAAGGCTGAGTCTTGTTGAAGAAGATTTCGAAAGTCACGCAATAGTCGACTGTGATCTCTCGAGTTCTGTGAATACGTGGCATACGAGGAGACATTCTTCGACTGTCGTGCTGTCAGTCATGATGAAATTTCTGACAAATGATGAGCTGTCACTAGCGTGACTTTTAAACATTTGTCCTGATCACTTCTGCGTGACTTTGAGACTCAGTTCTGATCAACTCAGCATGACTTTCATTTTTAAGGCCTACAAAACCCCCTTCAAAGTTTTCGAAAAATGATAAATTATTTCGAAATACTTTGAAATCAAGGTGATAAAATAAACTTAGTCACGCTGAGATGACTTTAAAGAGATATTTACTCCTTAATGCTTTGAAAACATGCAAATGAATTTATTAAATGTCATGATGACTCTTCATTTTTCGAGACTGATTGCATCCAATTTATGGTGGAATATGAACTGCCGGCGTGCTCTGTTATATAAACGGGAAGAAAATTCAGCTTTGATGTTCATCTTACGTCAACATGACTCCAAAGGAAGAAGCTGAAGAAGAAGCAAGAAAGTTAGGTTTCTGTGCCCATGGCAACCCTACTCTTGGGGGTAAGGAACCGAAGCCTTTAGTTTTCGAGTTCAAAGATGACCCTACACAACTAGCCAAGAACTTCCTGAGCCACTTTGGTCTGGACGGCTCGTCTTCTTCCAATGGGCGCAGTCTCGCAGAGCAGCGTGACACGCTCAATGCTCTGTTACACCGTATGGGGGTCAACAGCGTAGAGGAACTGGGCGCCAAGCTCAGTTGCTTCATAAAATAGAGCGTGTCTTTTATGCTTCTGTTTTTTTTTTGAGAAATGTTGTACTTCTTTTCCTATGTACGGTCATCAGTACCTACTTTGAAAAATGTAGTACAACTTTATGCTGAACAGCGTGCATTTAATGAAGAACATTAAGTGGCACTCTTTGAATGTTTCAAATATTGTGCTATTTTCCAAAGCACACGTGACACCCATTCCATGGTTTATGAGCGCTTTTTATTCGGATCTTTTCCAAGAATAGGCTTGCACTTTGTCCTTTAAATAGATAGGTGAGTTTCATGCATACTCATCTCTTCATTCTTCTTCTTCTTCTGAGAATGACCTTTTTGCGAGATTCCATTCTCAACAAGAAATTGATGATAGCAATGTTTTCTGATCTTGATTTTGATGGTGAGTCCAGTATAGTAGCCCACTTTTCACTGTTGAAGATAAGCTTTTATTTATTTATTTTATTTTTTTTTAATTTCTGACTGAACAGAGTGTGCGTGACTGGCCAGTGCGTGCCAAATGACATTTCTATTGATCTCTTTTTCTTTGCTGTTTTCTGCAGAAGCTTGGCTGTAAAAATTTTTCAGAACTGGCATTGGTGATTTGGATGCTGTGGGAAGCGGTCTTCTGACACCAACATCAGGGAGCTCATGCGCTTTTGACGTGCAAATCAGACAACTCATAACTCTTCGTGGGATAGAAGGGTCTTCTTCCGATGGTAGGAAGAGCCTTTATACACGGAGAGTTGGACGGTGGAGTCGGCTCTACCCCGAGAAATCGGGTAGTAGAGTTCCTTTCACGGCAGAACTAGGAATTGTATCCCAAGGTTGGATACATTCCTGTCTCCTCTGAAAGGCCGCTCCTAATCCATCAGTTGTATTGGCAGCAACACGCCTTCAGGCTGCCGAACTCTGTGGTTCTTCTCTCGTCTGAGAGAGAAGACCAGAGTTTGATTCCTGCTGGACAATCAGGAATTGCCACCAACAACGAACCCGCCAGAGAAGATCCAAGGAGGAAAATAGATCTCTATTAGGTTATTATTGTGTGTGTAGAATAAAAAATCCAAAATTGTAATATATTTCCATTATGATTTGTAAGAAAGTCTAAGAAAAATGTAATAGACTTTTTATAATGATATGAGAGTGGAAATGATAATTCTTCTATGCTCAATGATTTGTATCTATCTAGATGAATTGTGGACATGATTGAAAATGAAATCTTCTTTTCTGATTTAGAATACCTAATACTATCAGAGGTAATATGGACGTGATAATATGTAGGAACTCAATAAGAAAAATAGATTGATTTCTATGCAGAAAATGGAAAATGATAGATGAGTAGGTAGATCAGCATTTATTCAGAGGTTTATGAAAACATGATAAATAACGAATCCCCACTTTTTTTAATAAATTGATAGAAGATAATGAACGGACAAATGTCAGGTGATAATGAACAAGTGAAACGTCGGATGAATATGACAAATGAACGGATGAACCGTCAAGTATTAATGAACGGACGAACCGTCGGATGAATATAATAAATGAACGGATGAACCATCAAGCATTAATGAACGGACGAACCGTCAGATGAATGTGTCGTTTCATTATTCGAGGAATTTCTGTCTATAAATATAGCAGAAATCTAACAAAGGACGAACACTTCTACTTTTCAACATAAAAATGTCATCTGAAGAAGCATCCAAGAAGGCTGAAATTGTCTCGAAAGTTCAGAAGGATACTGAAGAACGCCCTGTTGATCTAATTCAGTCGAAAGAGGTAGAAGCAGGCGAAGGTTCGTCTGCACCCAAGCCGCCACGAGACATTCTGGACTTTCTGTTTGATCCAGGAAGGTCTGAAGAAGAGGAAGCCATAAGCATGGCAGTCTGCAAGTTTCTCGTGGGCTCCAGCAAAGGAGTTCTCAATTCTTTTGCTGATCACATTTTTGAGAAAGACGGCAGTAGTCCACGTCCAAATGTAGAAAAGGATGATAGTGATCTTTCCTAATATCATGTAATATCATTCATGATAAAAATAAAATTTAATTTATAAACATGAACTTGTCTGATAATTTACAAGTATTTATATTTATACATAATACTTTTTAAGGAATTTGCCATTGATAGGCATCATAATTTTCCGACCATCAAGTTCTGAGAGTTGATAAGCTCCATTTGAGAAAACTTTGCTCACAATATAGGGGCCTTCCCACTTTGCGTCGAATTTGCCTTTGCTCATATGAGTCATAGTCATAGGACGTCTGACTGTTAAAACAAGTTTCCCTTTTTGATATGCTCGAACTCTGACTTTCTTGTTAAAAGCTCTTGAAATTCTAGCTTGATAGAATTCAATATTCTATTGAGCAGATAATCGTTTTTCATCCAGAGCTTCCAACTCATGAAGTCGAAGACGATCATTATTCTCAGTAGTAAGCTCATTAGCGATTGCTATCCTTAAAGAAGGAATTTGAATCTCTAATGGAAGAACAGCTTCGCATCCGTACACTAGAGAGAAAGGTGTACATTTAGTGGCATTACGAACTGTAGTACGGTAAGCCCATAAACATTCGCCAAGTTTCTCACTCCAATTACGTTTATTAGTAGAGACAAACTTCTTTAAGAGCTTGATGATGGTCTTGTTGAAAGCTTCTGCTAATCCGTTAGCTGCCGGATTATATGCAGTAGAAGCCATATTGTTGATCCGATGGTCGTCACAGAATCGAGTAAATTTCTGGCTGACGAACTGTGGACCGTTATCATGAATAATGCGTCGAGAAACACAAATCTTAGATGACATGATGCTTGATAAAGCTGATGACATTAGACGTCTTGACTTCTGATAATGGAATAGCTTCAGCCTATTTAGAGAAATAATCGGTTATTGCGAGAATAAACCGATGACCTTTTGATGATGGCAGATTGATTGGACCAATAATGTCCATGCCCCAAGCTTCGAAGGGCCATGATGCTGCCGTCGGATGCAGAAATTCTGAGGGTTGATGAATAAAATCCGCATGGATTTGACAAGCTTTACACTTTCTCGCATATTCGATGGCATCTGATACCATAGTGGGCCAGTAATAACCCATACGTCGAATACGGTCTTGAAGTTTTGGTCCAGGCTGATGTGCACCACAAATTCCATCATGTGCTTCGTGAATGATTTGTTGAGCCTCATCACCGGTAACACATCGAAGAAGTAAACCATCATAAGCTCGACGATATAAGGTTTTTGTAGTATGATTGTAGTAGAATCTGAGTGATCATCGTCTGATAGATGCCCTAGAGTTAGATTATTTTCAAGATGAAATAATTTTCGATTGCATACAACAATCATTTGTTGACGTCTAATTGGAATGGCCAACACTGCCGCAAGATTGGCAAGAGCATCAGCTTCTGTGTTACATGCTCGTCTAACATGCTCGATGAAGAACCCTTCAAACGAAGAAGCCATAGATATAGCCGATCTATGATAAGGAACCAGATCTTGATGGCGAACTTCATAAGTACCCCTTATCTGATTGACAATGAGTTTATAATCTCCATACGCTTCTAAATGTTGAATATTCAGATGTTTAGCGAGTTGAAGACCAATAAGTAGTGCATTGTACTCAGCTACATTATTTGAGCATGGTTGATCGAGAGAATAAGCCCTTTGGATAGCAAGACCTTCTGGCGACACAAGAACGATTCCAACTCCAGCGACAATGTCACCATTAGGACCTATTCTTGAAGCTCCATCAAAGAATAGACGCCAAGTAGGATCTTCTTCAGCAATTTGGTTTGAATCTAGGACTTCATCTGGGATTTCATCATAGAGTTTTGAATTTTCTGGAATTGCATGAGCAGCTAGAAAATCGGCTAAAGCTTGTCCTTTGACTGATTTCTGAGGAATATAGTGCATATCATACTGAGCAAGTAAGATTCCCCAGTTAGCCAATCGAGAATTCAAAACACTGGGTTTCTTCATCATGACCCGTATAGGATTGATCCGGGAAATGACATGAATAGTCTGACCCATGATATAATGTCGTATCTTTTGGACAGCGAACATCAAGGCTAGACATTCTTTTTCGACCGGTGAATATCGAGGTTCAGCTCCGGTCATAGTACGACTGAGGTAGTAAATGGCTTGTTCATGACCATTTTTATTCTTTTGAGCGAGCAATGCACCCAGTGAATGACTCACTGCTCGGGTATACAGAAGGAATGGTATTCCTGAGACAGGAGGTACCAATACTGGAGGGCTCATCAGATATTGTTTTATATCATCGAATACTTTCTGACATTCATCATTCCAGACAAAAGAAACACCTTTCTTCATAAGTTTATTGAATGGTCTGCAGCGTCCTGAAAGATTAGAGATGAATCTCCTGATATAAGCGATTCTTCCTTGAAATCCTCGTAGCTCTTTTAAGGAGCGTGGAGGACGCATCTCTTGGATGGCTTTGATCTTCTCGGGATCCACGTGTATACCTTTAGCGGTAATGACGAAGCCGAGAAATTTGCCACTAGAGACGCCTAAGAAGGACTTAGTAGGGTTCATCTTTAATTGATGCTTACGTATTAGATCAAAAATAGTCTTCAAATCTTGGATGTGATCCTCTTTTTTTCGACTTTTGACTGCAATATCATCAACATAGCATTCGACTGTTTTCCGCAAATGTTGACGAAATATAGTACTCATAGCTCGTTGATAAGTTGCTCCTGCATTCTTGAGACCAAATGGCATCACTGTATAACAGTATGTACCGATCGGCGTTCTGAAAGAAGTGTGCTTCTCATCGTCTGGAAATATTTTAATCTGATTGTACCCAGAATACCCGTCCATAAATGACATCCTTTCAAACCCACAAGTATTATCGATCATAACATCAGTGATTGGTAGAGGGAATTCGTCTTTAGGACATGCCGCATTGAGATCGCGGAAGTCTATGCATACTCTGATCTTGCCAGTCTTTTTAAGGACAGGAACTATATTAGCCACCCAATCAGGATGTTGTTCCTCTCTAATAAACCCAGAGGCCATGAGTTTATTGACTTCAGCTTCAATTGCATCCATAATGTCCGGACGAAATCGTCGCTGTTGTTGTTTGACCGGTTTAGCATTTGGCATGATATTGAGTTTATGAGTTGCAATCTGTGGATCAAGTCCCGGCATATCTTCATAACTCCAAGCAAAGACATCGATGTATTCACGAATAAGTTTGATCATGTCTTGCTTATCAGTTTCTGAAAGACTTTCACTGATGAATATTGGTTTGGGGGATCCCTCTTCACCAATATCTATTTGAACAAGTTTATCTTCAGTCGGAGGTTCTTTTTGTTCGAACCGGAACTCCCATTGATTATCTAACCTTTGGGCCCATTGTTCTGATTCAGGTGAGATTTCAAACTCATCTTCGTCTTCATCACTGTCTTCAGAATAGTCAATAGAGACCATGTTGGAAGACAAAATGCTGCAGTAGAATTCGCCGATACTTGTATCAGAATCCCAAGAGGTAGTACTAGAAGAATCAGATCTCTTATCTTCGTCAGATTCGGGATCTTCATGGACAATGTTAATAAAAGGAGTAGGAGCAATATAACCCAATCCGCATTTCGTCCTTCCATATTTCAAAGGAGGGATTCGAACAGGCATTCTTCTTCCTCTCCCATTACTGAGGCCAGTTCTGAAGTCATAACCCATATTTTTAATGATGTCTTTAGATTGCTGACTATAACGGCGTAGTTGTAATCTTCCAGTATCATCATTTTTGTCATCATCTTCAGGGTTAGAAGGATTTTGAGGCCCTTTGTAAAAAAATATTGGAATGTCTCCTGGCTTTCTGCTGGGAACTAGAAAGTATGAAGTTTGTACTGACTCTAGGGATACATCTGTATGAAAAGTCTGTACAACTCCTATGGTTACTGTTCTCAAGTCATCTAACAAATGTAAATAACTATGAACATGATTACACACATCAACATACTGCAAAGATGGAGACTTTTCATTAACTTTAAAAGTAGCAGTATTTACATTGGAAGAAGGCTGAGCCTTAGAGATCTTAGCCAAATCAATGACTAAAAGAGGAGAAGAAGAATTAGAAGGAGTTTTGTTTCGATTAAGATCGATAATAAATGGCTCAGAAGAGGTGAGCTCCCTTGAAACTTGAGATGGAAGAGTAGTCTGCCCTCCCACAGGGATTATCAGAGTATCCTGTTTCATATGTGAAGATACAGGAACTGTAGTACGCCCACTGACAGGAATGATCAGTGTATCTTGAGTAGACGACTGAGGTAATGGAGAGATCCGTCCACTCACTGGAATGATTAAAAAACCTTCTCCAGAGAGTTTGGGAGATTGTTGTTGAGTAGTTCGACCTTTAACAGGGATTATTAAAGTCTCACTTTGTGAATCCTCTTTCTCCATAGCTTGTATCACCCTTGTATACTCTTCTTTGTACATCCAGGAATCATTGAAATAAGCTTCAACCCCATGGAAGGGATTTACATCAGCGACTTCCTTTTGTACTCTTCCGTTGCTGTCAATATATTTAAAGCACTGATGAAGAGTGGAGGGCACCACATTATTTTCATGAAGGAAAGGCCTCCCTAGTAGAAGATTATAAGATCCTACGATCTCGATCACATAGAAAGTGACTTTAGATCTGAAATCACCAATCTGAAGTTTCAGATGAATCTTTCCCAAAGGTTCACTTCGGCTCTGATTGAATCCCAGGATAGTAGTAACCGTCTTGGAAAGTTTGTGAAGAGGAATTTTTAATTCATCCAACAGGCTCTTCGGCATTATACTTATAGCAGACCCTGGATCAATAAGGATACGATCTATCTTCATTGTATCAATATAACCGGTGTAGTAGAGAGGCCGATCATGTCGATTATCCTCCAATAGCATGTCATCTTGTGTAAAGGTGATATTTGGAATAATCTCCAATACACTGTTGCAATATAAGCATGTGGCAGGTTCTTCACCTGGCTTCTTTAATTGTGTAAGACAAGAGTCGGCCTGAAGAAGTGCTTCACTTAACGTCTCCCGAGTCTCTTTAGAAAGACGTAGAAGTTCAAATAGGGACATTCTAGCTGGAGTATTAGCAAGTTGTGCTAAAATGTCAAAGTTATAAGATTTCTGAAGTCCAAGAGGAAAGGACTTCTTGATTGGTTTATCAAACCGAGCCTGTTGTTTGCCTTTCTCAAGAGTTGTGGACTTGAGAAGAACAGGTTCAACTGGTGTAGTTGAAGGAACAGGTGCAGTAGATGATTCTTCTTCAAGAGGATCATTAGGAACATCTTTATCAGTAGGAAGGATATCAGGAGTATCCTCAGGACTTTTGGAATAATCCTTCAAATAAGGTTTCCCTGTTCGAGTAGCACTAGCAAGTGCTTCTTCCTTATCTTTTGGATCTGCATCAGAAGTAGATCCGAGAGAAGTCATATAACATGACTTAATCTTTCCAGCCTTCTTGGACTTTCGAGATGTAGTCTTTTGAAGAGGAGGAGAGTCAAAGTCTGCAACTAGATCAGCATGAATCCACATGATTTCTCCTGTCTCCATAGTGATTGGTACTAACCCTTCAGATTGTGGAGGAGGAATATTCACTATATCAAGAGTTGCCTTGGGAATAGGAACGATCCCGCTTTCAAGGAGTTGAGGGGGAAAATCTCCGAATTGCATAGAGACAACATTGGAGGTGACGGTCTTTTCTTTCGGAGTAAGAGAGATAGCTCCAGATTTAATTATTTCTTGGATCTTTTCTTTCAGTACATAACATGTACGAATTGTGTGACCCAACATTCTGTGGTATGGACAGTATTTAGGATGATCCGTCTTACCAGCTTCATCAGGTTTCTTGATTTCAGGTAATTGTATTTTATTACCTTTCAGCAGACATTCAAAGATACCAAGGACATCATTGTCATCAAAAGAGTATTCTTCCTTGGGGCGAGGTGTTCTCGGTTGTTGAGTTGTAGAGGCAGGAGAAGTTTGAACGGTCGATGTATCTTTACTCTGAAGATTAACTTCAAGAGTTTCTTTTCCCTTGCTTTTATTGAATTTAGCAGTATTTTGACCTGTTTCTTTAGGAGACATCTGCACTCCTAAACCTTTAAAGGTTTCAGCACTGATTTCTGCGGCTTTGGCACTGACTATAAAGGAAGGCCAATCTTGAAATTGAGTAGAACCTGTCCACATGCTGATTATTGGCAACAGATTTGATTTGCATGTGTCAATGGTGACAGCATCAGGAGTTCCAAGAGGCATCTTCAGAGCTTCTCTTCGAAACCGTTCAATAAATTCCTCTGTAGTTTCATTATTTTTCTGCTTGATTCTTATAAGAGCAGACATAGTCATGTCATTGAGCCCTTCATAGAACCGTTCAAGAAACATTTGTTTGAAACCGGCAAATAAAGTAATACACCCATCAGGGAGGCTTCTATACCATTCATAGGCCGTTCCTTTGAGACATCCGACAAACACCTGAGTAAGGAGGGCGTCACTTGGTTGCAGTTGGTCAGTCATCACTTCAAAGTGATTAATAAACTGACTTGGAGAAGTGGTTTCATCATAAAATGAGATAGTAGGAGGCTTGTATTTAGGAGGATACGATACTTGCTTCCATTCTATTGGATAAGGTTGTTTGAGGCCTAACCTTTGTAAACTATCTTTTTGTTTGAATGCCTCAAATTGAGTTCGGAGATTCCTCAATTCTTCAGTAACAACTCCGGAGGATTGTGGAGTTGTAGCATGTAGAGAATAGTTTGGAGAAGGAACAGCATTATAAGTACTACCCCCAGCTCCAGAGTGACTAGGAACTGTTTGAGCTTGCCCAGGAGTATTGGACTGGACTGCTGGAGGAACATGTACTGGACATACACCAGTGTCAATTGGTGTAGCTTCTGGTACAGTCTGTCGATTTTGCAATTGGGCTGCCATGAGTTCATACATTGACTTCATATTATCAGCCATAGACTTCATTTGCTGTTCCAAAGAAGCAATTCTTTGTTCTTAAGGAGTCATAGAAGAAGAAGGTTTATCAGTATTCCCATCAACCATATATGTTGTGACTGTACGAGGGATTATTGATGAACTTGTGGATATTGTTTGTTCTGAATCACTGCTTTGTGTATCAAAGTCAGTTATAGGAGAACTACCCCCAGTAGGAAGATGTGGGAAGTTAGATTCCCCAAGAAATTCAGAATCATCTTCAGGAATCAAAGTCCTTTGAGTAGAAGCCAGGACTCTTGATCTGGTGCCTCTATATACTCCATCTGGACTATCATTTCTACCCCCAGTATCCCGAGAGGTCATGTTGACAGAAGCATACAGAGGTTTATCTTCATCAGGCATAGGTTCACACTGAATCCGATTGAAGACAGATTGTCGTTTAGTTTGACATCTGCATTGCATTGTGACTCTCGGCTGGAAGTCACATTCATGATCAACATAGTCCTGATCCATTGATTGACATCGGCATTGAATTATGACTCTTGGTTGAAAGTCACATTCAGCATGGTCCATTGTCACAGAATTATTTCTCCTCTTCTGTTGAAGATGTTCTCGTAGATCTGTCTGTGAAGATTGAGATACATCAGAGAACATTCTCTGGTTCTTGGGTCTTGATGGCTCTTGGTTATATAGAGAGTGATTAATGTGAGCCACATAATTTCTAGCATATTCTGCATCTGGATCTCTTACTTTTGTTTCTGATTGGTATGGTTTCTTAACACCAGAAGTGCTTCCTAAGCGAATTTGATCAAGTTTTGCTCTTAGATCAATTGGAGGTAACACATTAGTTTTGGAAACTTGGAGTTTTCCTTCCATTGATCTGGATATTTGCATAGAAGGGAGAGTTGGACCACCCCCTTGATTAGGAGTTGGTAATAGACCCTCTTTTATAGACAAATTATGTGCCCAATTCGAAGAAGTCGTAGAAGAAGACATTAAAAAATGTTTCTTTTTAGACTTATTCAAGTTTTGAGACATAGAATGTCCAGAAGGAAGAGTAGTCAAAAGACCATCTTCTTTTCTTTGACTAACAAAATTGTCAGTCAAAGCTGTTCCTGAAGTAAAAACTACAGGAGCAGAAGAAACAACTAAAGAGTTATCTCTTTTCGAAGGGACTTTGTGTGTAGGAATTTTAGCAAGACCACCCCCAGTTCTAATAGAACTTGATAAAGAAGAAGATATAGCTAAAGAGCTATTCTTCTTGGAGTATGCTGGTGATAATTTGGCTAAAGAGCCTATATTGTCAGTGTACAAAGTTTTGGCTAAGGAGCCAAATTTTGGTGAAATACATGCTGGAACAGATTTGGCTAAGGAGCCAATACTGTCAGCGTGACTTTTGAATTTTAGGTTGCACGCTGGAACAGATTTGGCTAAGGAACCAGTACTGCCAGCGTGACTTTTAGAATTAAGATTGCACGCTGGAACAGACTTGACTAAGGAACCAGTACTGCCAGCGTGACTTTTGGAATTAAGATTGCACGCTGGAACAGACTTGGCTAAGGAGCCAGTGCTGCCAGCGTGACTTTTGGTTGCTGTTGTCTTTGAACACACAAGAGTGTGTGTGCTTGCAGTGGACTCTTTGCCAGTGTTAAGAGTAGACACTGTGGCAGAAAAGTCACCATTAGTTGCCAACTGATTCTTAGGAACGTAGACAGATCGTCCCTTCGACTTGGCAGTAGTGATAGAGGCTGAAGTGGGGTTGCCACCTTTAGCCCGCTGCATTTCTTCGTAGGCGAGTTGATCGAATTGGATCGATATCACCTTCTTCGTCGAGCCGACTGACGAAGTGTCGCATTGAGTTGTTGCCATCTCAGAAGAGAAGATGGTTTTCCCCAACAGAGTCGCCAATTTGTTTTCCATAAATAAATTTACTTTATTTATTGTGTATCTGGGAAAATTACAATTGTAGGAATCCGATCTAGAAGACGATCGCTTTATCCCTTGGACGATGCGAAGAAGAAAAGCTCTCAAAATTTCAACAGCAATTAGATATCTGTGTATCTGTACAATGAATGAGAAAAGAACTCTATTTATAGAGTCAAAAATAACTGAAAAAGATAACTGTCTTCACAGCCTCTGCATAGTTGAAAATCACGCAGGATCTAACATACGCAAAGTTGTGAGCAGTTACTGGACGTGGCCTGTAACTGTTGGACACATGGCAATCGTGCATGAGTCGTGTGCAAGTTACAGGACACGCAGGCGAGAGATCAGTGGCATGGCTGCCACGTACTCCAATTTGATGAAATCCACGCAGGCTCGTTGAGGACGAAATCCACGCATACTCGGGTCAGAAAGCTTCAAAATCCACGCAAACTTGGGGCAAGAAACTTCAGGATCCACGCAAACTCGGGGCAAAAAGCTTCAAAATCCACGCAGACTTGAGGGAGGAAACTTCAGAATCCACGTAAACTTGAGACAGAAAGCTCAAAATATACGCAGACTTGAGGAAGGAACATAATCCACGCTCGATTGAGGCAGGACTGCCAGCTGTCTTGATTCGACGTGCCTCGACTGACACAAAATCTCTGACAGTGATTACTTTGTCAGTCGCATTAAATGACAAGAAGCTCTTTTGGTACGCCAACTTGATGAAGGCTGAGTCTTGTTGAAGAAGATTTCGAAAGTCACGCAATAGTCGACTGTGATCTCTCGAGTTCTGTGAATACGTGGCATACGAGGAGACATTCTTCGACTGTCGTGCTGTCAGTCATGATGAAATTTCTAACAAATGATGAGCTGTCACTAGCGTGACTTTTAAACATTTGTCCTGATCACTTCTGCGTGACTTTGAGACTCAGTTCTGATCAACTCAGCGTGACTTTCATTTTTAAGGCCTACAGTCCCTATACCCATTTTGTTGTCTCCCTTTCTTAGAATGTTCGTAACCCTTGTTTCATCTACCTGGAGGTTGCGATACGATCTTGCTTTATATCTTATTCCTTGCTCGTATGTTTAAATAACCACGGAAAAGATCACGATCTTGACTTCTCAAATTTCGTCCTATTATAGAACCTTGTTTAGATTAAATCTCGAAAGCGGGACTTCTGTATTGCATGGATTGCAAGCCCCTCTAGGAAACGACTTAATTTAGCAAGTGACTGGACTAGAGTAGCCAATTTAGCAATAGGTCAATGGTTCATGAATTTTCTATTCTAGTTGTATCATTGGATACCGCTACCGCTCTTGAAACTTCATATTTGCTTCCGATTATCCTTCCTTATCTTCCTGTCCTTCCTGTTGTAGAGCGACGAATGGTTATGATTATTAGAATTTACCAATGTTTCGTAACTACCTGTGTAAGTTTGTTGCTTGTTAAAATTTTGGTTTGCTTGATAGATAGGAGAGGTTTATAGGTGGCATATACAGTAGATATTTATTGGTAGCAATTATAGCAAGTAGTTGGATGGTTTAAAGTTTAGCGACATGAGAATTGAGGGAGTAGTGTGACCAAAGATGGGTAGAAGTCCTCGGAGTTTCGAAATTGCAAAATGGCATAGGAGGACGATATAAGCTGTTTTTGAGGAATTAAATTCGAGGAGATTAAGATAATGGTAGATTCCTTGTTGAATTTAATAAATAGCTATGAATTAAAATTTCGAGGACGAAATTATTTTAAGGTGGGTAGATTTGTAGCTGCCCTTCCCAGAAATTTAGAATATTTTCTATTATTAATTATTTTATTAGAATGGTGATTTTAGATTTTATAGATAATTATTTAGTTAATTTTACGGTAGATTATTTTAGCCATAGTGGAGTTTTGGAGTACAAGACGACTAGGAATCGTGGCACGGGTAGTGCAATGGCGTGCTTTGACTAGTATGCTAGCCCTGATAGGGAAGGCCGAGCCATAGCGATGTCCTAACTAAGAAAACCAAGTCAAGTTACGACTTAACCCTTACCGATGGTTTATTTATTTATTATTTATATTATTGAATTTTAGGAAATCGGTTATACCATTTTAGCCGGACTGAGCCTGAGCCTGAGCCCATATAAGTCATACGGTATGTCTACTGACATTCATGTTGATGCATTTGGTATGATTGTGTCGTATTCCATTTTTAGTGATCTAATGATTATTCCTAAATATTCTTAATAAAATATTATAAATATTGTTATTAGTTGATATTTAATGATAATTGTATAAAATAGGTTTTGGTACATTTTTGGAATTATTAGATGGTACGCCATGGTATATACACCCTTATTGATTTATGGAATTTCGTTATTGTTATTATTATTATTATTATTTTATTATTAATATTAATATTATTGAGGAAGTTATTATATAATAATATTTTATTATTATTGGTATATTATTATTGTCAAATTGATGTTATAATATATATATATATATATATATATATATATATATATATATATATTATATATTTATATTTTATATATATATAAATATATGTTTGATGAACTATATACTTATGAGTAAATATATATATATATATATATATATATATATATATATATATATATATATATATATATATATATATATATATATATATATATATATATATATATATGTAGCTAAGTACATATATATATATATATATATATATATATATATATGTAGCTAAGTACATATGTAGTGTTATTAAAGAAAGAAAAAAAACAGTTATAGTAATAACCCACGAGATATTGGTGGGACCATTATCTCGTGAGTCTCACAAACCCCCCTGAACCCGCACCTAAGCTAACCCAGCCAACCGAGAGCAGAGTACACCATATATTCGGTTATACATATATATATATATATATATATATATATATATATATATATATATATATATATATATATATATATATATATATATATATATATATATATATATATATATCAGCCGAGAAATAGAGAGAGAGAGAGGGAGGCGTGAGCGAGAATCGAGAATACCCTAAAACCCTAAGATCGAGCAATCCCTGGCGACCCCCTGGCATGCGCGCGTGCAGCGGAGAGCCACCGCCGGCCGGCCAACCCGCCGATTCGCGCGCGCGCGACGAGCCAAGAGCAGGACAGCACAGCGACAGCCATCCGCGGGGCCAACTTTGCGGGGTTATTCCGTCGTGCTCGCTCGACCATTTTGGGAACCGATTCTTCCGATACGCACACAACCTAACCAACTTTGATCTCTGTCATTTAGTTCAAATCGAAGTCGTCTGTATTAGACGAGAAATTGAACCCAAGTTCAGTAATAATTCTGTCCTGAAACAGAACCAATAGCAGTCCAATCATTCGAGTTTGAAGATCGATTCCAATCGATCTAGTGCCAGAATAAAAATTCTACTTGAACACAGTTAGAGACAACCTATAGGAATTCACAACCCTTTTTGGGGATTTGGAAATCATCGACTATGTGTCGAGTAATCGAATTCCAAAGTTTGACAAAAATCTGTTTTTAAAATCAAGAAATTCATCCACATGACGTGCGTCCCGCCATTCCGGGCGACGTGGTCGCGAACCGAAGGCATTGAAAGCTGCGTAACGGCTTCGTGGTCGTGTGGGCTTTGACGGAATTCAAATTGGTCGCGTGTGCGCGACGAATTTGATACGTATCCGTCAAAATTCACCGTATCGTGCACTTTACAAATTTTTCAATTACTTTGTGCACGCTCGTCAGATCGAGACAAAACTTGCGCCAACAGGACCGTATCGTTTTTCTGGTCTTGTATGCCAAGTTTGGTCCGATTCTGAGACAGTTGATAAAATCGCCGTATCGCGGGCTCCCCTGGTTCAACTCAACGGGTTATTTTGTGCACGGCCTGCCAGAATCCAACTTTGGGCATACGGTTAGATTTGTATCAAAAAACTGGATCCGTAGACATGTAGTTTGACGACTTTAGAGACCGTTGACTCTGGCACGTTTTTCGGTGCAAAGCGGGTCCAACGGCGGATACCGTTTTGGCCCGAAATTACCGTTTTGCTCCTGTGTCCAGAATTGGACTTAAGGACAGGCAATCCTATCTAATTTGACTATTCTGAGATCATTAGTATTGTCTATTTCAGCATCCGGTGACTGTTGTACGGGTTTTGACTATTGTGACACATTGAGTAGTTCAGACTGTCGGTTTCACCAGCAGAGGACCACAGGCGAGTACAGTTTATTGTCTGCATTTCGATATTGATTTTTACTATATTTCATTGACTAGTCATTGGTTATGTGATTTCTATACTCTATTATAAATTATTGAGTCGGGAATGAGAAGTACCAAGGATGTGTGATCCGACCGTAGACCTCGTTTACTTTTATGCAGTAGATCTCGTAGACATTGTTTACTTTTATGCAGTAGATCTCGTAGACATTGTTTACTTTTATGCAGTAGATCTCGTAGACATTGTTTACTTTTATGCAGTAGATCTCGTAGACATTGTTTACTTTTATGCAGTAGATCTCGTAGACCTCGTTTACTTTTATGCAGTAGATCTCGTAAACCTCGTTTACTTTTCTGCAAGTAGATCTCGTAGACAGTGTTTATCTTTCATGCAAGTAGATCTCGTAGACCGTGCGGTGTAGTGTCCTAGACTGATCACATATCAAAGGTACTTCTAACAGTTGGGGAAAGTATTTGGTGTCTATTTATTTACTATTGGTTTCTGTATTTCCTGTTTATTTTCAAAACTCATGATTGATGTCTAACCTTTGTTGTATAGTCATTTTCTTTATTTGAAATTGCATTCAGTGAATTGTGCTCGTTCCATTCCTGACTGGAAACCAACATTTTCAGGTTAGCCGTGGATTCACTTAGCTTGGGGAGTGACGAGAATATTTGCAGACAAAGCCTAGAGACTAGCTAGATAGTTGAGTTGTAGTCATTCAATTATTTGTACAAGTTTATATTTTTCTACAAATGTAAAACTTGTGATCTTGTGAGATTAAATTAATTTTGTGAATGAGCATTATTTGTGATTTGGATCTTCATGGCCGTGACATCGTTCTACCGCCGACACTGCGGCGTAGGCTGGCTTAGACACGTCTCGTATCCGTTTAAAAAAAAACGGGTGCGGGTCGTGACATGTAACAATCTTATACAGGATCAAGACAAGACAAGACTGATTATTCCCCATTCAACAATCACGGCCAAACAATAAGTACGGCTTGATACTTTAACTACCTAGGATTATCACAGGCCTAGTTACTAGCAAGATGCAATAAGATTATTCTACAGCCACAAGCCCTGCAGACCATCCAGGTTACCCAGGTCAAAAATTAGGGGTTGAATTCAGGTGGGTACATCGTCCAGGAAACGCATGTACCCTTAAGTAGCTTGAAGGGTGCAACACATGACAGTGTGCTGGAAATGTGCCCTACTCGACGACAGGCTACAGATCCCAGGCGCGCCCAGGTAACGGGATTGCCTGTACTGGGAAATCTCTTCATGACTACTGTGTTATTCTAGTTATTAACCTTAGTCCATTTCAGTAGGTACTCCTGACCGTGGTACTCAGGAGTCCCTTCCTAAATATGATGCAAGACAAGACTGGTTCATTTGTACAATCATAATCGCCCACGGTGTCCAGGTTATTCATACAGGTCATGTCATGTCATGGAGCCGTCGCAACAGCTTATCAGGATATATTATGTCAGGTTACTTGTCAGGAGTGCGACACGGCGGGCCACTATCATGTCATGTCAGATTTCTTGTCAGGAGTGCACCACTACGGGTTACTGTCGTGTTCAAGTACAAGTACAGGATAACATAGTAAAAGCATTCCATTAAAGACCTAAATTATGCTGAGAGTCACAAGACATGAATTTAACGATAAAACAATAATAATAATAATTAAATAACTAGGCAAGCACGGGAGGGAGCCATGCGGCTCAAAAAATGAGTCCATGCGGCTGAGTCGATGTAGGTTCATGCGGCTAAAAAGGGGGCAGGAGCTATGCGGTTAGGAATGAGGGGCCTTATGCGGCTGGAGAAATGGATGCGCATGCGGCTAGAGAGACGGGTGCATATGCGGCTGGGTGTTCACGCCCATGTGACTCGGGGATCAAGTCCCATGCGGCTCAGGGAAATAGGCCTTTATGCGGCTCGGGAAATAGGCCTTTATGCGGCTCGGGAAGTTATATGCGGCCAGAAACCAATGACTCATGCGGCTGAAGCATTCAGAGGTTCATGCGGCTGAACTAAGGCCATGCGGCCAGGAAGTACTTGCCACATAGAGTTATGCAGCTAGGAGAGTCTCAGCCTTATGCGGCTGGACGGGATCGAGTCTCTATGCGGCAGCGGAAAGCAAGGCCTTTATGCGGCTGGGTTCAGTTCATGCGGCCAAGGAGTTAAGTACCTGCGGCATAGGCCATGCGGCTCAGAAGAATGCAGCAAAGCTTATGCGGCAGCGAGGGAACTTGCCGCATAAATGCTATGCGGCTAAATTCATGCGGCTATGAACTGTGCTTCTTCTCCATCCTTCCGAGAAGAAGAATCCTTCAAGCCAAGGCTCCCAAGCTCCATGAATCTTCATCCAGAGTCCAAATCTGAACTTCCATAGGTCAAAATGGGGTAGAACGAAATTCTCTACAACATGGAACCATCAAAACTTGAAAATAACAATGTTAAATAGATCAAAACCCAAGAAATACAAAATTAAAATAAACTTAGTTCTAGAAGAATTTAGCCATAGAAATTAAAAATGCCAAGCACTAAAGTGCTTTAGAATGATGTGAAGAAGAGAATGGAACAATAAAATTCGGATTCCTCCATTGTCACGCCCCAGAACCAGAATACTGGAGAGCGGGGGCAGACATAGCCAGCTACGTATAATGAAATGGAATCCACGTCACTATACGGTCACGGCTGTCTAGATATATGAGGGTTTAGCTACAATCCATCAGTCTCCTATGGTCAAGAACAAACCTATTGTCTCAATCACAAGCAAGTAGTAACAGTCATAAGATATTAGAGCATCAATATACAATCGTAAGGCGTCCCATACATTACATATTGGATGATCATGAAGCTAGTCGTACAAAATGTCAGGACTAGCAAGAGTTTTAGTCAATACATGATCAACCCTAGGAATTGTCAATCATATTACAGCTCGTAGGCAGACAGCAAATAAAGGTGCAATACGAGCTAACACGTGCTCGCCGGCTAAACGCCTCAAAAGAATAATTTTACAAATAGAGTGGGAGGACAAAAGAAATCCACTCGTTGCCCTGGTTACGCCTGGTGGTCACCATCGGACTGGAAGACAGGTGGATCCTCTGGTGCTGCTCCGATATCTGGCCACACAAAACCAGCTGGGTCAGACCCCAGAAAGAGCAAGTGCCACAAAGGAGGCTTCACTTAGGAACTAAAACCAGCATATCACAATAGAATATTAAAGATAATAAATAAAGAACTGATAATAATAGAGATAACAACAGTAAACTGAGTACGAGAAAGCTATTCAAGTAGCCATGTCACAACCCTTAAACCAAACAAGGACCGGGATTGCAGCCCTTCACCTGAATAGAAACCCGTCTCAAATACTATTGGTACAGTGAAGACAATAAACGAAAAGAGGACACAGAACTGCTCCGGGAGCCAGGTTACAACCCTTAAACCAAACAAGGACCGAGGTTGCAACCCTTCGCCTGAACAGAACTGGACCCCTGATCTTTATTGCTAAGGCCAGCATAATTAATCATGGTATTAAGGTAAGGTAAAATATGACGAGCATGACATGGGATTGCAATAAGACAATAAACGAAGAGAGGACACATAACTGCTCCGGGAGCCAGGTTACAACCCTTAAACCAAACAAGGACCGGGGTTGTAACCCTTCGCCTGAACAGAACTGGACTCCCGATCGTTATTGTTAAGACAAGTATCAATAATCATGTCATGTTACAATCTTGCATAGGATCAGGATAAGACTAAGCTGGAATAAACTCCATCCAATCAATCACGGCCAATCAAGAGTACGGCTTGAAACTTTTAACTAACTAGGGTTATCACAAGCCTAGTTACTAGCAAGATGCAATGAGATTATCCCAACAGCCACAAGCCCTGCAGACCATCCGGTTATCCAGGTCGAATATCCGTTTAGGAAGAATGCAACACATGACTGTGTGCTGGAAATGTGCCCTACTCGTCGGTAGGCTACAAGTCCACTGAATGCGCCCAGATAACGGGATTGCCTGTAGCTGGGAATCTCTTCATGACTACTGAATCATTCTAGTTAATTAGCCTTAGTCATTTTCAGTAGGTACCCCTGACCGTGGTACTCAGGGGTCCCCATCCTAGATATGATGCAAGACAGTACTAGTTTTTTTGTACAAACACAATCGCCCACGGTGTCCAAGTCTTTCATACTTGTCATGTCAGGCTAGCTGTCGTAACGACATGCAGAGATATATCATGTCAGTTTACTTGTCAAGAGTGCGCCACAGCGGGCCACTATCGTGTTCTATTCTTACCTTTGCATAAAACAACTAGTGACATATTCTTGAAGCCAAGGAAAAGATCTACAACTTCTACGTTGGGAGTTGGGAGAAATTCGAGCCACAATTCGGTCAATTAGGACATATAACAGTTAGAAATAGTCAAACTATGCATCATGCGGCCTATTCAGCGACACCATATGCGGCTACTGCGACATGCATCCCATGCGGCTCATTCGCGACACTATATGCGCCTACTGCGACATGCGCCTCATACGGCTCATCTGCGACATCATATGCGCCTACTGCGACATGCAGCTCCTGCGGCTCAACTACGACATCATATGTGCCTACTGCGACATGCGCCTCAACTGCGACATCATATGCGCCTACTGCGACATGTGCCTCAACTGCGACATCATATGCGCCTACAGCGACATGCGGCTCCTGCGACATCATATGCGCCTACTGCGACATCATATGCGCCTTCTGTGACATGCGGCTCATGCGGCTCAACTGCGACATCATATGCGCCTTCTGCGACATGCGCCTCAACTGCGACATCATATGCGCCTTCTGCGACATGCGGCTCATGCGGCTCAACTGCGACATCATATGCGCCTTCTGCGACATGCGCCTCAACTGCGACATCATATGCGCCTTCTGCGACATGCGGTTCATGCTGCAGATGAACATAGAAATGACCAGAATTGCTTTTGGCCATAACTTCCTCATCCGAAGTCGAAATCAAGCGAAACAAAAGCCAAAATTGCATGAAATTGAATTCTCTACAACATAGAACTATTAGTTTTCAAAAATAACCAAGTTTTAGAGATCAAAACCAAGAAAACCAAAAAGTTATAAACTTAGATCTATAAGAAATTATCCATCAAAATGAAAAAGGCCAAGTTCTAAAGAGTCTTAAAATCAAGTAAGGAAGAGAATAGAACAATAAAACTTGAGATCCATCATGAAGCAAGTTTGCACTTGCTTAGCTCTCTTTCCTGGTAGGTGGAAGAGTAAATGGTGGAGAAGAAGAAGTGAAGGAGAAGAATAAAATAAAGAGAGAGAGAGTTACGTGGAAATATAAATGAGGGTGGTGGTGGTAGGTGGGGGTTTTCTTTTGGTTCATGATGAACCCACAAGCAAACCAAACCAAGCTAAGCCGAACCAAGCTAAGCCATATCTAATGACATGCCAAAATAACCATGCAGAAAAATACGCAATACGAGTCAAGAATACGTATACGTATACCAAGATACGTAATACGAACTATAGGCATTACAACTCTACCCACCTTAGAAGAATTCCGTCCTCGGAATTTAATCAAGAGGCTAGAATTACAAGGACAGGCTATACTAATCGTAAGCTATAACAAGCAGTCTATCATGCAGTCATTTATTCAAGCAAGGAATTGAAAGCATAAGGCATAAGGAAGACATTATACCTTACGAGTCAAACAGATCGGGATATCGCGATCGGATATCACCCTCACGCTCCCACGTCGACTCACCCAAAGAGTGATGACCCCAAGCAACACGGACTAAACTAATAGTCTTGTTCTTGAGTATCTTTTCTCTCCGGTCCAACATAGACACGGGCCTCTCCTCATACGAAAGGTTGGTACCAACAACCAATTCCGAATGATCCAAGATATGGCTCGGGTCCGGGATATACCGTCGTAGTTGAGATACATGGAACACGTCATGCACCTCTCTTAGCGACGGCGGAAGAGCGAGACGATAGGACACATCACCTACTCGCTCCAGAATATCGAACGGCCCTATATACCTAGGACTAAGCTTTCCTCGTACGCCGAAACGAATGACGCCGCGGTTAGGCGAAATCCTCAGGAATACATGGTCGCCGACAGAAAACTCAAGAGGGCGCCGATGAGAATCAGCCCAATGACGCTGGCGATCTTGGGCAACTCGAAGATGATCTCTGACTCTCCTGACCACTTCAACGGTCTGAGCAATCATTTTCGGACCAAGCATCTGCCTCTCTCCAACATCATCCCAGGCTAGCGGGGATCGACACTTCCTACCATACAGTGCCTCGAACGGTGCCATCTGGATACTGGCCTGGAAACTGTTGTTGTACGAGAACTCCACCAGGTGCACGTGATCTTCCCACGAACCACCGAAGTCGAGTGTACATGACCGCAATATATCTTCAAGAGTCTGGATCGTACGTTCCGACTGGCCATCTGTTTGCGGGTGATAAGCTGAACTGAACTGGAGGTGAGTCCCCAAACTCTCTTGCAAGCTATGCCAAAAGTGCAACGTAAATCTTGAATCTCTATCCAAAGTGATACTGACTGGTACACCGTGCAATCTGACAATCTGCCGGAGATACATCTCCGCTAGCTGAGCCGTCGACTGACCAACTCTGAACGGGAGAAAGTGAGCCACCTTCGTGAGCCTGTCTATGACAACCCAAATAGCGTCTCTGCCAGCCAGAGATCTAGGCAATCCAGTCACAAAATCTATGGTTATATGCTCCCATTTCCACTCGGGAATCGACAATGGTTGAAGTAGTCCAGCTGGTCTCTGATGTTCAGCCTTAACTTGTTGGCAGACTAAACAACGAGAGACAAACCGGGCTATCTCCCTCTTCATGCCATTCTACCAAAAGTGCTGGCGGATATCACGGTACATCTTCGTGCTACCGGGATGAATGGAATACTGTGAACTGTGGGACTCTGCCATGATCTCCTGTCTGATATCTCCACTGGGTACACAAAGACGCTTACCATGTCGAAGTGTACCATCTTCATGAATGCATAACTCTGGTCTTTGTCCTGCCTCACACTCTGCTCTGAGTCGCTGAAGCTTGAAATCTACTGACTGCGCCATCCGGATCCTCTCGACTATAGTGGACTGAACTTGCATGCTGGCCATCAATGCCACACTGGAAGGGAGGACAACTTCTATACCCATCTTCTGAAGATCGGCTAACAGTTCTGGTTGTGCTGTCAGAAAATAAATCCAGGCTCTCCTGCTCAATTCATCTGCAACAACGTTGGCCTTCTCCGGGTGATACTGCAGGTTGACATCATAATCCACAAGCAGCTCTAGCCATCTCCTCTGACGCATGTTGAGATCCTTCTGGGTGAAAACATACTTCAGGCTCTTGTGGTCGGTGAAAATTTCCACCCTATCTCCGTATAGGTAGTACCTCCACAACTTAAGTGCAAACACTACTGCTGCCAGCTCCAAGTCATGGGTTGGGTAATTCCTCTCATGATCACGAAGTTGTCGCGATGCATAAGCTATTACCTTCCTATGCTGCATCAGAACACATCCTAAACCTCTGCCCGAAGCATCACAATACACTGAGAATCCTCCGGTTCCATCTGGAAGCGTGAGAATAGGAGCCGTCATCAAGCTTCGCTTCAACCTCTCAAAAGAATCTTGGCACTCTGCTGTCCAAGCAAACTGCACATCCTTACGGGTCAACTGGGTCAATGGCGCTGAAATTTGAGCAAAGTCTGAAATAAATTGCCGGTAGTAGCCGGCCAATCCAAGGAAACTGCGAATCTCTGCCACTGTGCTAGGTACTGGCCACATTTCAATGGCCACAATCTTCTGGGGATCAACTTCTACCTCTCCTCTGGTGATGATATGACCCAAGTACGAAATGCGATCGAGCCAGAACTCGCATTTACTAAACTTGGCATACAACTGGTGCTCTCTGAGAATCTGGAGGACAATTCTGAGATGATGCTCATGCTCTGCCTCGTTCTTACTATAGACCAGGATGTCGTCTAGGAACACAATCACGAACTAATCCAAATAAGGCATGAAGATGAGATTCATGAGGTCCATGAATACAGCCGGCGCATTGGTTGCTCCAAATGGCATAACAAGGAACTCCCAATGCCCATACCTAGATCTAAAAGCTGTCTTCGGGATGTCCTGCTCTCTGACTCTGATCTGATGGTATCTTGAGCGCAAGTCAATCTTCGAGAACACGGCTGCCCCTTTGAGTTGATCAAACAAGTCATCTATCCTCGGGAGAGGATATCTGTTCTTGATTGTCACTGAGTTCAAGGTACGATAATCAACACACAATCTGGACGTACCATCCTTCTTTTTCACAAGAAGCATCGGGGCTCCCCAAGGCGATCCACTAGCACGAATGAATTCCTTGGTTCTGAGTTCTTCAATCATCTTGTACAATATCTCTAACTCTGACGGCGCCATCCTGTAGACTCTCTCTGACACTGGGGCTGTCCCGGAAATCAAGTCGATGGTAAACTCGATCTCTTGCTCTGGCGGCATCCCTGGAAGCTCTTCTGGGAAAACATCTGGAAACTCTTCGACTATCCGAGGTAACTGCACTGCTGCTACTGCCATCCGCAACACTGGAGGAGAAGGTTCAACTTCGCCTCGGGAAAAGGAAAACTCTGGCTCGCCTGGAATGCTAAAAATAATCCTGCCAATGTGGCAGTCTATCCTAGCATACTGGTCCCTCAACCAATCCATCCCTAAGACCACATCATAATCGGCCATCGGGAACTCTATCAATCTAGCGGGGAATTCTCTACCGCTAACTACGACCCGATACGAGGAAAACACTCTATCTACTCCCACAAGTCCGTTACCAGTAAGTATATTGAGCCTTACTGATAATGACTCGGGCTCCAGTCTTACCCGTGTCGCAAATTGTGCAGACATAAATGAATGTGAAGCACCAGAATCAAATAATACTGAAGCTGGAAAGGTGTTGACGAGAATAGTACCTGCCACCACCTCACCTGGTGCTATTCTTTCTTCTCCTATGGTCAAAGCCAGCACTTGACCATGTCCTCTGGGTGCGAGTCCCCTCTGCTGAAAATTCCTCTGCCTGCTCTGGATCAGGGCTTGGGCTTGGGCATACTGCTGCGGTCTCTGCTGCTGAAATGCCTGGGCCTGCGTCGGCAATGGCCTCGAGAACGGGTACTGCAGCTGCTGCTGCTGCTGGACTGGTGCTGGTCCTCTAACTGAAGGACTAGAGAAAGCGGATGAACTCCCCCTGTTCGGACAGTTCCCAACCCTGTGGTCTGGGGTACCACAAACCAAGCACAAACCATGTGCTCTACGACACTCGGATACCACATGTCCTGGCTTCCCGCAGTGTGAACATCCCACTGCGGAAGACGTCTTCTGTTTCTGCTGCTGAGGGTGCGTCGGGATGGAATGCTGAACCGACGTCACTGAGGCCGCCCGCCTCGGAGCTCCAATGGTCAAAGCCCTGGCTGCCGGGGCTGGTGCTGAAGACTGATTCATCTGGCCATGAGATCGCTTCCGACCTCCGGTCCTATCCACGATCCTCTGGGAGGTATACTCATGCCTCCGGGCTGCTCTCAATACTGCATCAAAAGTCTGATGCTCAAACTGCTCCACTGCTAATAAAATCTCTAGGTGGAGCCCCTGCTGGAACCGCTGGGCTCTATCGAACTCGGTCGCCACCAAGGTGGGAGCAAACCGACTAAGCCTGGAGAACTCGGCCGCATATCCATCGACCGTCCTGCCCATCTGCTTCAGATTGGTGAATCTCGTCTGTAGATCATACCGAGCTACAGCATCAAAATACTTGGTCTGGAATCTCTCCCTGAATACTGCCCATGAAATAGGGGCCACTAATCCATCGGCCTGCGCTGCCCACCAGCTGCGGGCAAGATCCAATAACTGCAGGCACACTACGGCCACCTTCTCATTCTCTGGAGTCCTGGCTGCTTCTAGAATTACCTCTGTGTCCTGAAGCTATGCATCTGCAGCGATCGCATCTTCACTGCCATCGAAAAAGGGAGGGTTCAAGCGCTTGAAGCTGTTGGCCGTACTATTACCCTGATGACCTCCTCTGGTCAAAGCGTCTGCCACCCGCCTGGTGCAAAGCATCTCCTCGATAATCTTGGGAAGCTAATAATGACCTGATGAGACCCACCAAAGTGCCATCATCAGGCTCTGCAGGCTGGACGGGCTGAACTGGTGGTTCTCCTTCGGTAGGCATGACTCTGGAGGCTACTCCTGAATGTTGGACTTGATCTCCAGGTTGCTGCTGGTCCGCTGGAGGTGATCCGCCTTGCTGATCGGCAGGTCCAGGAACAATGCCGCTGAAGAAGACGACATAGGGAACAATAAGGAAGGACCAGGACAGATCAACGATACAAGCATGTGATCAGGTCAAGATTCTCAGGGATTTGAATATACGAGCAGAGATCAAGGGCGAATACTGATTGAGACATCTATTCGGTAAACCCTCACATATCTTGAATTACAAGACCTGCATGGGCCACCACTAAAACCATGTCACGCCCCAGAACCAGAATACTGGAGAGCGGGGGCAGACATAGCAGCTACGTATAATAAAATAGAATCCACGTCACTATACGGTCACGGCTGTCTAGATATATGAGGGTTTAGCTACAATCCATCAGTCTCCTATGGTCAAGAACAAACCTATTGTCTCAATCACAAGCAAGTAGTAACAGTCATAAGATATTAGAGCATCAATATACAATCGTAAGGCGTCCCATACATTACATATTGGATGATCATGAAGCTAGTCGTACAAAATGTCAGGACTAGAAAGAGTTTTTAGTCAATACATGATCAACCCTAGGATTTGTCAATCATGTTACAGCCCGTAGGCAGAGAGTAAATAAAGGTGCAATACGAGCTAACACGTGCTCGCTGGCTAAACGCCTCAAAAGAATAATTTTACAAATAGAGTGGGAGGACAAAAAAAATCCATTCGTTGCCCTGGTTACGCCTGGTGGTCACCATCGGGCTGGAAGACAGGTGGATCCTCTGGTGCTGCTCCGATATCTGGCCACACAAAACCAGCTGGGTCAGACCCCAGAAAGAGCAAGTGCCACAAAGGAGGCTTCACTTAGGAACTAAAACCAGCATATCACAATAGAATATTAAAGATAATAAATAAAGAACTGATAATAATAGAGATAACAACAGTAAACTGAGTACGAGAAAGCTATTCAAGTAGCCAGGTCACAACCCTTAAACCAAACAAGGATCGGGGTTGCAGCCCTTCACCTGAATAGAAACCCGTCTCAAATACTATTGGTACAGTGAAGACAATAAACGAAGAGAGGACACAGAACTACTCCGGAAGCCAGGTTACAACCCTTAAACCAAACAAGGACCGGGGTTGTAACCCTTCGCCTGAACAGAACTGGACCCCTGATCTTTATTGCTAAGGCCAGCATAATTAATCATGGTATTAAGGTAAGGTAAAACATGACGAGCATGACATGGGATTGCAATAAGACAATAAACGAAGAGAGGACACAGAACTGCTCCGGGAGCCAGGTTACAACCCTTAAACCAAACAAGGACCGGGGTTGTAACCCTTCGCCTGAACAGAACTGGACCCCCGATCGTTATTGTTAAGACAAGTATCAATAATCATGTCATGTTATAATCTTGCATAGGATCAGGATAAGACTAAGCTGGAATAAACTCCATCCAATCAATCACGGTCAATCAAGAGTACGGCTTGATACTTTTAACTAACTAGGGTTATCACAAGCCTAGTTACTAGCAAGATGCAATGAGATTATCCCAACAGCCACAAGCCCTGCAGACCATCCGGTTATCCAGGTCGAATGTCCGTTTAGGAAGAATACAACACATGACTGTGTGCTGGAAATGTGCCCTACTCGTCGGTAGGCTACAAGTCCACTGAATGCGCCCAGATAACGGGATTACCTGTAGCTGGGAATCTCTTCATGACTACTGAATCATTCTAGTTAATTAGCCTTAGTCATTTTCAGTAGGTACCCCTGACCGTGGTACTCAGGGGTCCCCATCCTAGACATGATGCAAGACAGTACTAGTTTATTTGTACAAACACAATCGCCCACGGTGTCCAAGTCTTTCATACTTGTCATGTCAGGCTAGCTGTCGTAACGGCATGCCGAGATATATCATGTCAGTTTACTTGTCAAGAGTGCGCCACAGCGGGCCACTATCGTGTTCTATTCTTACCTTTGCATAAAACAACTAGTGACATATTCTTGAAGCCAAGGAAAAGATCTACAACTTCCACGTTGGGAGTTGGGAGAAATTCGAGCCACAATTCGGTCAATTAGGACATATAACAGTTAGAAATAGTCAAAATATGCATCATGCGGCCTATTCAGCGACACCATATGCGGCTACTGCGACATGCGTCCCATGCAGCTCATTCGCGACACTATATGCGCCTACTGCGACATGCGCCTCATACGGCTCATCTGCGACATCATATGCGCCTATTGCGACATGCAGCTCCTGCGGCTCAACTGCGACATCATATGTGCCTACTGCGACATGCGTCTCAACTGCGACATCATATGCGCCTACTGCGACATGTGCCTCAACTGCGACATCATATGCGCCTACTGCGACATGCAGCTCCTGCGACATCATATGCGCCTACTGCGACATGCGCCTCCTGCGGCTCAACTGCGACATCATATGCGCCTACTGCGACATGCGCCTCAACTGCGACATCATATGCGCCTTCTGCGACATGCAGCTCAACTGCGACATCATATGCGCCTTCTGCGACATGCGCCTCAACTGCGACATCATATGCGCCTTCTGCGACATGCGCCTCAACTGCGACATCATATGCGCCTTCTGCGACATGCGGTTCATGCTGCAGATGAACATAGAAATGACCAGAATTGCTTTTGGCCATAACTTCCTCATCCGAAGTCGAAATCAAGCGAAACAAAAGCCAAAACTGCATGAAATTGAATTCTCTACAACATAGAACTATTAGTTTTCAAAAATAACCAAGTTTTAGAGATCAAAACCAAGAAAATCGAAAAGTTATAAACTTAGATCTATAGAAATTATCCATCAAAATAAAAAAGGCCAAGTTCTAAAGAGTCTTAAAATCAAGTAAGGAAGAGAATGGAACAATAAAACTTGAGATCCATCATGAAGCAAGTTTGCACTTGCCTAGCTCTCTTTCCTGGTAGGTGGAAGAGTAAATGGTGGAGAAGAAGAAGTGAAGGAGAAGAATAAAATAAAGAGAGAGAGAGTTAGGTGGAAATATAAATGAGGGTGGTGGTGGTAGGTGGGGGTTTTCTTTTGGTTCATGATGAACCCACAAGCAAACCAAACCAAGCTAAGCCGAACCAAGCTAAGCCATATCCAATGACATGCCAAAATAACCATGCAGGAAAATACGCAATACGAGTCAAGAATACGTATACGTATACCAAGATACGTAATACGAACTATAGACATTACATCCATGAAGCAAGATGTACTTGCCTAAACTCTCTCTCTCTCTCTCACAGGTTGGTAAGGAGTTAATGGTGGGGAAGAAGAAGAGTAATGAGGAGAGAGAAAGGAGAGGGGCTAATAAATGGGGATGGTGGTGGTAGGTGGGGGCCTTGTTAGCAATCACCCGAATAAAACTCATATTATACGCGAATTTTTCCGTATCTTTCATAAACGTATAATACTTGCGTAATTTTGACAGATCCAAATTAATACATAAATTTTAAGCATGCGAAGTTTTAAACGTGTTTTGTATAAATTATTGACAAATTTGGCACAATAAACATGCTAGGAACCTGTTTAATTAACCAAATTTGACAACATATTTAAGAATGTGAAGTTTCTAACCTCAATATTTTTATTTTTCGAATATTTGACCGAATTTTTGAACGTATTTTATTTGCACGAAGCCGATTTATACTCGTACTTTTGCCGTTCCGAATTTTTTTCCGTTTGCCGAATTGCTAACAAGGGGTGGGGGTTCTCCCCTTGGTCCATATTAAACCAAAAGCAACCCTAAACCGAACCAAACCAACCTAACCCAAGATGAACCATGGCCAAACAAAGGAAAATACCCAATAAACCAAACAAGGAGATAGGAAATACAAGATAAAATACGTACACGTATACCAAGATACGTAATACAAACCACAGGCATTACACACTTTCATGTGGTGAGTATAGATGAACAATTAGGGTTGAGCTATCGATTTATTCGATTTCACTGAATTAGCTAAATCAAATAAATCGAAATTCTAAAAACTCAAAATCAAAATCGAACCGAATGTTTCGGACCAAATTAGCCAAAACTGAAACCAAATCGAACAGAATAACAAATTTGGTTTATTCGATTTGTTCGGTTAGACTACTTATATTGATTGTTTAATTGGTCAAACCCAATGTTGGAATCGTGATTAAATTATATTAAACGTTATACACACATTTATTGAATTTCAAAGTTGCGCACAAATGTGGACTAGTTGTTAAATTATAAAAGTTGGAATTCAAAACACATACATAAAATTGTTGTTTTTCAATATATACACATTTTAATCACAAGTATAAAAAAAAATTGATGGTATTTATATAATTATATAATTTTTATTCGGTTTTGGGAAAAAGTTGAAACCTAAAATTGAAAAAGAAACCGAATATTTTTTTAGTATTTTGAAAATAGAAACCAAACCTAGTTTTTTTTGAAACCGAACCGAATCTCTTCTTCGATTCGATTTTCGGTCCAAAATCCAATAATGCTATAATCATGAAAATCTTGACAATCTTAAAATCAAATTTGTAGTTTTGACAATTCTATACGTATCAAAAATTTGGTTGGAACTATTTCGATTTGAAACTTGAAAAATAATTCAAAATAAGATACTAGAAAAATATTTTAAAAAGTATGTATTATGATTTAAGGATTTGGAAAAGAAAAAAAATGTGCTACCCTAACAATTTTTTAGATGCCTTTATAAAAGGCTTCAAAGAATGAGGAAGATAAAGTAAGGGAGATGTAAATAATAAAAATTTGTGACTCCTAATAGTGAATTAATTTTCACAAAGAAATTGCTGAATTCAATAAGAATGCGTCCCATACATGAGGAACATTCAAATTTGTTAGTAACATTTAGTAAGACTAGACACGTACACAAATTATATTACAAAAATATAATTTAAACTAAAATTTATTATAAATATAATTTAAATATATTTTAATTAATATTTGTTAGAGTTATTTGTATTATCTCTCCCATTTACTATTCATAAATTTGTTCCCCCTTTTAATTTTATTAATGTTACATCTCATTTAGTGTTAAACAATGGAGGATAAATACAAATAACATTTGCTAAATGTGTGAAATGAAGAATTGTAGTAATTAATTTAAAATTAGAGAAGAAGCAAAGTTATGAATAGTAAAGGGGGGAGGGGTTTGCAAATGTAAATAACTTTATGTGTTATGGATATATTTCACTTTCAATTATGTTATATATATATATATATATATATATAGATATATATATATATAGGAAGCGGATCAAAGGCCCCGCCCGCGGAGCCCCGTCGAAGCCCCGCCCCCCCCCTGCACCATCGGATCGCGCGGGGCCCGCGTGGGGCCCGCCCCCGCCCGCGCGATCCAACGGCTAAGGGGGAGCGGGGCTTCGGCGGGGCTCCGCGGGCGGGGCTCCCGATCCGCTCCCATATATATATAATTTGTTATAGATATACATACAGAATATTATCTATTAAGTTAATAAGAATTTGTTTAGTTTAAAAATAAGAAACAAAATATTCTAACTAATAACTTAACGAAGTGATATTATCTAACTACTATACATATACCTATAGTAAATTTTAATTAAAATATAAATATATCTATAATAAATAATAATTAAACAATTTTTTTACGTGAATTTACTAGTTGTAGTCCGAGCTCTATAGCCTTACTGGTATTAGAGCGGACATCCGGAGGGACCGACAAGGTTCGAATCTCCCAATTATATGTGTGCGTGGGAATTTTTTTAAAAAATGTATACTTAAAATGTGAAATTATATGGACTACATGTGAAATAAGAGTTGGCAAGAAAATAAAATTTGGGAGAATTACTCTAATTACAACATCACAAAAAAAGAAAAGCTAAAAAAAGAAATATAAATAAGTAGTAGGAACAAAAATCATTGAACAGGAGAGGGAGAGGGAGAGGGAGAGGGGGAGCAACAATATTTGGGAATCTGGACTCCTTTCTCTTCCTCCGTTAAAGGTCTAATCTTTCTCTCTCTATATATACTTTCTCTCATCCTTGTTCCCATTCTCTGTCATTTTTATTGATTTTGATGGATCTTGATTGACGGGATGGCTTCATTTCTTTGAGATTTCGATCCAGGTTACTCCTTTTTGGTCGTACTGATCTTCCCAGGATTGAAAGGTCTGATTTTGATGCCGTGTGTGTTGCAAATTTTGCGTTTTGACCAATTTTGGGGTGAAAATTCTAGGGTTTGGTGGGTGATTAGACGGGGAGATCTGTGGATTTGGTTGTAATTGATGTGTGTTTATGTGGTTATTGATCGGATTTGGTTGTCTAGGTCTAAATTAGGTTTAATTAGGGGAGTTTCTTGTGAAAAGTTGGTATTTTGATTGGATTGGAGTTGTCGGGATGTGGTTTGATGGACCAAAAGTGAGAGTTTTGTTTGGGGGATATATTCCAACAATTGTATGCGACGATAATGGGAAGAGAATCAAGAGATTTGGTGTGGAACTGTGATCCATAACGAAACCAATAAGGATTTCGATTTTTTTATGCGACATGCTGTATAATTTTACAGTTTCTTATTTTATCATTTCTCATTTGTTTTCGTTCTTCTTGATCTTCATGGTTTGCGGCAGACACCCCTATATTGCACGGACGAGTGCGACACCAAATGGACACGATGACACAGAAAGACACGATTTTGGCATGTTTTGGAATGTTTATGTCTTTGTCCAATGCGTGTCTGACACGGACACGGTAACCATTTTGAAGTGTATGTTCCTTTGGAACACCCATTTACTGCATAAGTACGTATACCAACTTGTTAACCATGACCATTAAATTATAAGAAGGCTTTTGTTTGCCACTGACATGGACATAAATATGACACCATGCAATACGCATACACAGTGACACGGACATGGCACCTATTTTGGCATATCATAGTGTATTTTATAGTGACACTGTTGTATATGCAATGTGTCCTACTCGATGCTATGTGGACACCACCAATTTTTTGGAGATTATGTAGGCCACTGTTATCAGAAACCATTATTAATCCTTATTAGGATTATGACCTGTCCATCTTGTGTACAGTGATGTTCTTTCGCTTTTATGAAAAGCAGATAATTTCATTTGTATTGAATAAGTTGTTAGAAGCCTGTTGTAAATTTATGATTATTTGATAATGGGCTCATGTTATTATTTCTGTTGATTGGTCACATGGTGCTTGTTTCTCCTGCAGCTTTGCTAGATATTGGCCCAGTATTTTCTTTTGCATTCAACATCTTCTAAATTGTTACTTCATTACTCCATGCGGATTGCCAGAGTGCATCCATAAATTTCTTCCTCATCTGAATTGTGATTATCGCAACCTCTTACCGTAACTCTCTTCCAGATTAGGTTTGCACTTCAATTTTTGTGGTCCCTTGCTTTTGGGCTTGGGTTAGGAGAAGCTGTAAATGGTTAAAAGGTGATTATTTTTTTCTTCTTAAATAGTACTTATTACTTACTACTATTACAGTTGAAGTAATTAGCATGAATTTCTGTTGGAGTTAATTGTTTTTTTTAAACTGCAGGTATGGAGTGTGTTAGTGAGCAGAGAATATCATGTTGCAGTGCCTAGAGGGATTTAAGCACTTGTTTGCTGTCCTGTTGAAGTGCTGCGATCTCGACCTGTACAAGCAGGCTAACGGCCTTGATGATCCTGAGATTTTAGCAAGAGAAACAGTTTGTATGTCTGAATATCACATTATGAATTGTTTATAAAAGAAAAAAAGTTGGTTCAAATATCATATTTTGAATTGTTAATAAATGAAAGAAATAAAAAAAGTCTGAATATCATATTTTAAATTGTTTATGATAGCTTCAATAAGAATGTCTTCATGCTAATAAATGAGTTAGTGTCAGATGTCAATTTATTCTGTGTATGATAAATAACCCATAAAGGACGCTGGCTGAGCACTAATCATATCTGTTCTTTTTCTTTTATAGTTAGTGTAAGTGAAATAGAAGCACTGTACGAGTTGTTTAAAAAGATTAGTAGTGCTGTGATCGATGACGGGCTGATCAATAAGGTAAGAACCTAGATTAGCATGTTATGCTTAATTTTTTCACATGATTTTTTAGTTAAAAGTATTGAGATATATCACATTTGACATGAGACCTAACTACTCTGCTGCAGGAAGAGTTCCAGTTAGCCCTATTCAAGACCAATAAAAAGGAGAGCTTATTTGCTGATCGGGTATTTCACGTTAAAAATAAATGCCATCATATAATCTTCTCCTTGTGATATGTCACACATTAGTAGCTTGCATTACAGTTCCTGTTGCTAGATATCATAATTCAGGTTTAACTTAAAAAAATATATTCAAGTTGATTGTCAGCATCAAACTACTATGTTGATTGGTAATTTGGAATGTTTGGTTGTCAATGTTGTAGATTCTGATAACCAATTTGACTTTTACTGTCAATGTTTCTTATGTTTATTTTATTGTACTCCAACAGGGTAGTGGAAAATATGCATGCAATTATATTGGAAATTAGCGAACATGGCTCTGGCATATCATTTCAAATTCTCATTTGTTTCACTCCACTATGTTACCATTATTAACCTTCCAGCTTGGTAATTTTGTTTGCATTTGTAATTGTTTAAAAAGTTGTATGTGGATCTAGTTTATCAATCAACCCACGTGATTAGTCCTACCTCTACTGGGGCTCCCTTTGCAGTCATAAAGAAATCACCATATGCATTTTGTGCCAAACATTTAGTCTGTGCACAGGATGTTGAGATTTGTAACAACATAAATTTTTAGATTAGCACTAGGATGTTGCTGTTTCCTTCTTCTATTTACGTTTTTTTAATCAATTTGGCTTTCATTTAACACCTTCTGTTTTAGCTTTCTTTTACTTTTTTCTCATAGCTCAACTTCGCCAGAACCCTAATTTCATGACACAATCACATGACTGTGAGTGAAGCTAAAATACAATTCATTTTATGATTTCCTTTTGAGTCAGTTCTCTGTGATATGTCAAGCAAATAAAACTCGGGAATTTGGTGAATATTATCATTATAATGATAGTTGTTAAGAAGCCATATTTATGGATGTTCACTTATGCTACATTCTTAAACTTTACAGGTATTCGACTTGTTTGATACAAAACACAATGGGATTTTAGGATTCGAAGAGTTTGCACGAGCCCTCTCTGTGTTTCATCCAAATGCTCCAATCGATGACAAGATTGAGTGTAAGTAATGTTGTTTCTCATTGAATTTATCTTGGCATTAAATTCTTTGATTGTATATGCTGGCTTACAACTCAACAGTGGACCTTATCTCCAATTTCTATGTGGACATTGAACATAAGAAATATCATTATATCAGAAAATCAATATACCATCACTATCCAAGCCTTCTCCCATGAGAATGGGGTTTGCTGTGGGGCATAAGAAAGCTCAATAAGTGAATTGAAAAGTTTATCGGCTTTCTACCTGCATCAACGCTCTACCTCGGTGCCAAATTCCTATAGCCAGGTAGCTATGAGCATGAGAGGCCATTTGGTAAAACCTAGGCGGTCAGGTGGCAGTATACGCACACCAACCTTTTGGTTTTGCAGTATAAGCTCATGCAACCAACGAGCACCATCCAAGTTCTCCTAAGGTATAATGAGTAGAAAAAGTCACCGATACAATTTGCTATATGCATTTACGTCAACAGTTTGGTTTATATCTCTTTTGAGACATGGCTCATTTGAAACCCAAAGTTGGAGGTTCATGCAGCATTATTTGGTACGAGTCTATGACATGTTGAAGACATATTGAAACAAAAGCTCGGGTGCCTAAGCAATCTATAAAAGCTGATCAAGATTGAAAACAGTTATAACAGGTTATTCAATTTGTTGAAGGTTTCTTTCTTTGCAGTTCCAGCTTACCTAATAGATTACATTGCATTAAGAAAAATATGCTTGTTTAGATCTATGATATAGAAGCATATTTTTTTAAGATGTTTGTTAAGTGTGCATAGATTGAGGATATTCTGGTTAGGGAGAGTGATAATACGGCAGTTGAAAAACCTGCTAAGATTGTAGTTCAGAAAAAGAATCTGGATTGAGTCGGTAAGCAATCATTTCCTGAAGTGAAGGCAATGGGCTATTTAACAGATTATATGACCCTTCAACATTCATATAACCATATTGGGAGAAAGCATCCATGTAGCTGATCCCAAAGATTTGCAATAAAGGTTCCATTGTTGTCTTATGAAGCTGTAAAACATGAGCGAAGATGTGTATCTTCCACATGTCACATATGTCATTCAACTCCACTCCAAACCGTTCTGTCTGTGCGTGTCATGCGTTATACATGTATATATCGATTCCAGTTGATCTATATGTACCGTATCAGTATAAGTTTATATTATAGTTTAAAATACTTTGTCCTTTAGCTTGTTTCCTTTTTGTCCCTCCTACTCCTCTCTTTCTTACCTTTTCTATTATTGCTTTTATGCCCTCTGTATCCTTTTGTTACCAATGTATGCACTTAGGGAAGTATAAGGTGCTCAGTTACCTGTCTAGATGTCTACATTGTCAAGGAAGCCATTGTTTATAGGGAAATGTTACTAGAAAACGTCATGCTAGAAAATGTTACTAGGTGGAAATCTTGGATTTATCTTTCACCTGTTATCTTTCATCGTGCAACAAAACGTCATGCTCATTTCACTGGAGGAAGTACTGCTACTCTAGTATCCGGAGTTTTTGTTCTGACATTGTAGTGTCAAATAGTGTCTGACCACATTATACTAATTTTTTAATATCAGTTTTAGTTTCGAATTCTTTGTGCTAAACCATTATTTTAAAATTATAAATTAAATATGACTGCATCTGTTAATGAGACATGACAAGTCAGTATTTGTTTGCTATATTTCTACGTCTGTTTTTCTGGTAGGCTTCTATGGTATCTGGTTATCCTTATCTGGTCTTTCTATTTGTCATATTCGCTTTAAATGTTGATTGGGTTATCTTAATGAAAGCCAAACATATACATTATTAATTTGCAGTCTCTTTCCAACTGTACGATCTCAAGCAACAAGGATTCATTGAAAGACAAGAGGTAATCTGTTTACTTTAACATTCAATCAATGCTCGTCTTGTATACGTTGTTGCAATTTCCATGTTTTTCTAGTGATTAAGTTTTGGTATTTATATGCGTATGCCTTTTCATCTAGCTATGGCATACTCAACTCATGCTTCCATTAGGTTCACTTAGCAGTTCCTATCGTTGGATCTCTCTTCTTTTACATTGTATATTGTGTAGGATCAGAATCTTGACTTAAATCGTACAAATAGTGTAACTATTATACTACTTTAATTCTGTTTGATATATATGTGGCCTCCTGGTGGTTGTGGGTTGGAGTTGTGTAAACCACCTCTCCATATATATGGGGGTAAGGTTGCTTACATCTTGATTGTCCCCATACCATATATAAGCAGGAGCCTCATGACACTGGAACACCCTTTATTACGTGGACCATCCTCATTATGCTATATTGCTATCTTAAAGTTGCCAATTCCTTTGGTTAGCATGAAACCTGTCAATTGATTCTCCCAGGAAGCATACTGAACTTATCTTCGGGTCAGACTTGCAGAATGTTTCATTTGGTAATACACAATGATGTATTCAACCAGTCAATTGCCACTTTCGATGTGTGGATACTTTTTCCACTATACTGTTGCATGGGATGCTAGTGCAGTGGAAAGTTTCTACTGTAAGCAATCAAAACACGAAGGGTTCTGGTAGGCTTCTTGTTGGTATTAGTATTGAACAGTTGTCAGGGACAGGGTCCTTAACTGCAGTTTTCTGTTTATTTATTAACTTTGTGATTTCATCAATGAATTATTTCTCATTATTGCCAAGGCCATGAAGAAGAGACTCTTTCTCTATATTTCCTTGCTATATTGCTAGGCTTCTTACCTTGTGAATATTATCTGAAACCAATAATGATAGCTTGAGATATCAAGTGATCTCGAATCTGGGACAAAAACAATATCTTGTTTTAATGTCTGGGATCCGGAAATGAGTGTTCAGAAATCACAGTTTTCGGCATTTTTTGGCAAGGAACCCCCGGTCAAGAATCAAGATAATATAGGTTGATTTGGGACCAAGATCCCAGGTGGACTCTTGTTAATGCTATTTTTTATAAAACATAAGTACATTACATATGGTAATACTTATTAATTATTTCTAAATCATAAAAGAGAGTTTAAATTTTATATATAGGTTTGGTAAAGGAAAATTTCTTAGTTTTGAAGTTCATAGCTCTCTTTGTCAATAATCAGATGTCAATTAAACCTATTTGTTTATTGTAATAATTTGTTGACAATATATATATAGGTTTGGTAAAGGAAAATTTCTTAGTTTTGAAGTTTATAGCTCTCTTTGTCAATAATCAGATGTCAATTAAACCTATTTGTTTATTGTAATAATTTGTAACTATTTGTTGACAATAAATTTAGGAAGTAGTTTAATATGATTAACTTGTTGAAGTAAGAATTAATAGAGTTAACTAATCTATTTAATTTAGTTAAAGCTAGAAATGAATTTACTTACTTTATTTACTTCAAAGTATGAATAGTTAACTTATCAAAATAAATATGGATAACTACCTCAGTGTATTGATTTAGATATTCATGATTTAAAGGGGATTTTTTTATTAACTTCTGATGGTTTCTTTCTTAATTATGACACCCAATAAATAGTGCATGAATCCACTCACTAGTTCAATGGTCGATGCTGCCTTTTATGCATATTTTCAGTCATAAAAATTTCTTAAGCATGAAGGCATTGCGAGAATTCCAGTGTCACCTTGGTTTTTTTTTGCTAACTCATTACTTTTATAGAAAGTTATAGCATATCCTAATGCTTTTATTCTTGATATTTGCTCCCTTATCATTCTTTTGGAAACAAAATTGTAGGATTTACATCAAGTATTCTTTTTGAGTTTGTCCCCAAATCTGGATTCATTGTGGTAGTGAGAATCATTTTTTGGAGTGTCAAAGATAATTGTTTGATTTTGGTACTCAGGTGAAGCAAATGGTGGTGGCTACACTAGCCGAGTCAGGCATGAATCTTTCAGATGAAGTCATAGAAAAGTATCATTGACAAGGTCCAGTTAAATTCTTTCTAACACCTTCAAGTCTTTTTTAAACACTTTTGAATCTTTTGCCATACTATTTTCCCCTCTTAATATTTGATAATGCTCATAGGCTGGTTTCTCTTTGGTCATCTTTTATTCATGAGCATCTATGGTAATTTTCCAGTACCTTTGTTACTACGGACAGTATTATTACGGAAAACCAAACACATTCACTTTGATATTTTAATTCCTTGAAAGTGGTGAGGATTTCATCATTTGGCAAAGTTATTCCAATAAAATTGGAAAAAGAAATGAGCATGGTTTGTGCTGCTTACACAATACTCACAAGACAATGCCTGAAGTCTTTGTCTACATTTACGGGTGTGTTTGCTATCAAGTATGAATTATGATCAGTATACTATTGTTACTGATGGTGATAGTATTGTTATCATGGGACAAACTAATGCCAGAATGGCTTTGTGAGGATGGTGGGCTCCTCAAAGGATAAGCAGCAGGATCGGGGGGCTGATTTAAGTTGTATAGGAAATGCTATAAGAGGATTCTGAAAATCTCTGAGCATGAACTGTATGAATATAAGATTGAATTGTGATACATGCTTTTGTTTTACTCGTCAAGAAAAGTCACGATGATGTTGTTTATGATTATGGTTGTGCTTGCTATGTCTAGTATGACTTACAATCAGAATACATGCTTTTGTTTTACTCGTCAAGAAAAGTCCTGATGATGTTGTTTATGGTTATGGTCGTGCTTGCTATGTCTAGTATGACTTACAATCAGTGTACTATTGTTATGTCATTTATATATACTGGTCGAAAAGCTCAAATCCTTTAGGACTTGTTTTGGCAGTTGATCCAGGAACCATGAACCAATTTGAAATGTTGGACTCTGCCAGGTTATGATCATGTCATGACAAACCCCATGCTTAAACCTTTGTGGTTGCACACACACAGACATTCACTCGTAGAGGGAGGGAAAGAGGTGGAATTGGGTAGGTTTGCCTGCTAATGTTGTTGATCGTCTTCTTCCTCCACCTCCCTTTCTAAAACTACTTAAAATATATATTGGTTTGAAGAGCTGGGAGGAGGGTTAAGACTTAAGACAGATATATTCTGTTTCGGGTTTAAAACACCCTATCGTCTTTTACTTGCAATTAGAAGTGCCATTAAGTTGACTGCAACCAACAAGAAAGCATCCTTTGACTTGAACATGTAAGAAAGAAGAGCTTAACTGAGATGGATGACCGCGCGGTACAATGAAGATTGGTTATAGATGTGCATCCATCAGGAAGTCAAATGGCCTTGGTCGAGGATAGGATGCGAGAATTTTTTGGATGATGATTTCAACATGTTTCAGTGTAGATGTATAGACCCACAGCCGATGATGTTAGGGTGGTAGTTGAAGGCAAGCATTTTCGTTTGTATTGCTCTTTATGTTGCAATTGATCATTGGGAAACTGAAGGGGGGGGGGGGGGGGGGGGGGGGGGGGGGGGGGTGCAGAGTTATATATGAAGAAAAATTGTGGACCTATGAGCTCAAGGAGCCAAGTATTGCTGGAAAAAGCGACAAGCTATGAAGACAGCGGGTCATTATTTTTACGTTGCTGCTTGCCTAGTTTAAATTACTGATTAGATTGAGCTGGTTGATCATTAATTTGAACATCTGTGAAATATTTGAGGCAGATTAAATGGTAAGTTCTTGCGGCCACTGATTTCATGTAATGGATATCTGGATCTGAGTAATAATTGGCCATAAAAAGTTTAGACTGCATGCAGTCCAATTCATACTTCAGATGTGCTAACCTTTATTAATAAGAGTTGTTGTAACTGCTTAACATTTTGCATGTTTATGCTAATTTCCTAGAATGACAGTTACAATTAAGAGTCTTTTGGTGCTACAAATATTTTACAGTGGCATGCTTGAGTAAACACTTGAGCGATTAAAATTGGCTATTAATCCATGTTGCTTGGGGCTTTGTACATGGTATTTCATTTTCATTAGGCAGTTGGCTATTATCTACTTGAGATGTTCTGTTTTCCTTAATTTGTCTTGCATCATTTGATTTTTTTTTGCAGACTTTTGAGGAAGCTGAACAACACGATGGGAAAATTGATAAGGAAGAGTGGCGCAGTCTTGTCTTGCGACATCCATCTCTACTGAAGAACATGACCCTACAATATCTAAGTAAATACTCTATCAGTAGAATGCATAGTCTAGAAGAAGATATAGAAAAGAACCGTAGTTGATTAACAAAATTAACGAGTCCTATAACTGTTCTTCTCACATTCAATATCCTGCTTTTATTTCGTGCATTTGGTACCTAGTTTTTCTGCTAAATTTTCATCCTGATCAGGGACATCACTACTACTTTCCCGAGTTTTGTGTTCACTCTAAGTGAAAGATACTGATGAATTGATCGGCTATACCAGTAAAAGATTTGAAGGGGTTATGATGGTGCCTTTGCGACAAAGTTTAAGAGAGCAAGATGGTATATATGCTTGGAGCAATGATACATTATTGGTTTCAAGAAGGAATGATGTTAATTGTTTGTGGGGCTTTTAGTAGTGCAAACTTGCTTTCTTGATAGGAAATGTTGCTTCTATTCATAGATTTATAATTTGCTCTGTTTATGAAGGTATTGTGTAAACATTCTGTCACATTATTTAGATTATTCTTCATTATGGCAAATGTTAATGCAGTCCGATGCGTCTATCGCTCCCTGAGGCCTCGTTTGGTTCGCGGAATCTCCGGGTTGGAAAAGGAAAGTGATTATTTTCCTATGTTTGGGTGTCCAAGGAATTGAGGAGGAAAGGAAAGTGATTCCCAATGGAGGAAAATTAGGGGGGAAAGTGATTCCATTCATCCAAGCAAGGAATCACTTCCCACATTGAAGTATTCACTTTCCTTTCCAAATTCCTTGGCATTGCCAAACATCGGAAAGAAAAATCAATGGGAATTAAAGTTTCCCAAAGGAAAGGAAATGACGAGGAATTGATTTCCTTCCCCTTCCATCCGCGAACCAAACGAGGCCTGAGGGTCTATTAGATTGTGAGAATTTGGGATTCTTTATGATGCGATTTGGAATTCTTTGAAGAAAATAAAATTGAAATTTCACGTATTTTAGTAGTATTCTTGAAATTTTCAATCGGATGTTGGTTGAATGGGAATTGCAAGTAGCATAAGTTGGCTTTGGTCGGAATTGTTTGTACATAATGACAAAAGAGAGACAAATAGGCGTGCGCGATAGAGAAGTGGGAATTATGGCTAGCCCCTTTTTTTTTAACTAAACAACCGTAAGTTTGAAATTGAATCACAAAATTGAATTTATGGCTATTCCCCCTTTTTTTTTTAACTAAACAACCGTAAGTTACGAAATGGGTATTGATTTTGTTGGGGTTAGTAATGTTATTCATCCGTCCCTTCAAAAATTCCTTTGAAATCTTTCCTTATGTTACAGTTGATGTGGTATCTGACATAATTATAATTAAAAAAAATTGGATAATTATTTTTGGGTTAAAATTGTCGTGTCAGCTGCCATATTAGAGGTCATATAATAGTATTAATAGTCACGTCAGTTATTATATAACGAGTGAGAGTTTGGAGGAACAATTTGGAGAGATAAATAACATTACTCTATAGGCCTCGTCCAATTATTCTACTTTAGAACAAGCCTATGTGTGTATATTTCAATATTTTAGGATAAGGTCTACACCATGGTCCGTTGGCCTGCCTTTAGCTCAAAGGCATGTTCCACTCTGCGTCCCTAGCTCACATGGCCGCAATACATCAAATTTAATTTTCCTGTTGCTTCC
>JANAVB010004796.1:9145570-9152603 GCA_029216955.1 Iris pallida
TAGAAACAACATTTTGTATTACTCTCATTATAATGAATATATGGTTTGCTGTACACCTTGTTATAAAAAACATTGTGAGTCAAATATTCCCTAAGGATTGTGTCTTTTAATTTAGGATATGGACAACCATGATCAACCAAACGATCCACCACCTCAAGCATCAACCGAACCAACCGTGGCTGACATATTCCGTTTGTTCCAGCAACTATTGGAATCCAATAGTCAGCAGGCCAATGCTGCCCATGCAACAAATACCACAATATTGGAACAAATGCAGAATTCTAATACCAAGGATAAAACCCTAAAGGAATTCAGGGATATTAGGCCACCCAAGTTTAAGGGAACTGAAAATGCAATGGAAGGGGTCAATGGCTAAGAACCATGAAGGTTTAATGAAGGCTGCAAAAGTTAAACCCGAGGATATGGTACCAGCAATCCGCATCCAGCTGGAAGACATTGCTGGATACTGGTGGAGTGCCGAGTATCCAGAAGATTCTGACAAGGACATGTCATGGCTGAATTTAAGAAGAAAGATTCTATCCTAAGTCAGCACGGATAGAATTAGAACGACAATTCAACTATCTGAAACAAGGGAGACGCACAGTTGATGAGTACACTGCAGAATTTTCCAAGGCTTGGTCGATTTGCCCCTAACAGATAGCGGGAGAAGAAACAAAAATATCCAGGTTCGTAGAAGGACTTGGGACCCAACTGAAAAGTAGGGTCGCATCTTATCGGTGCCAAACCTTTTCTGAGGCAACAGAAGCTGCTCGAGACCAAGAGAGAATACTAAAGGAAGAGCAACCTTTCCGGTCATCGCAACCTAAGAGAACCTTCGAGGAAGGGGCATCCTCCAACAAGAATCATTGGCAGGGACCGCCTAAGCGTCCTCAGAATGGTAACCCGGATAGGTTCATTATTGCAATTATTGCCACAAACCAGGACACAAAATAAATGTATGTAGAAAAAGATTAGGGTTTGTTTGAAATATGGAGCAGGAAATCATCCAACCAATCAATGCCCTAAGTTACCTGCAACTGGAGCAACCACACAAAGCTTCAATCAAGGATACCAACCTCCAGTTCAAGGAAACCAACCTCGACCTATGCAGGCAGGCACCATCACAAGCAGGTATGGCTTATGGAAATCAGCACAGGCCGCCCTATGTACCTCAGGCATATCAGTTTCAACAAGCACAACGGGCGGCTCAAGCCCAAAATAATAACAAGAAGAGGAATAGGCAAGGACAAGCGTTTATAATGGGAACTGAAGATGCAAATATCCCTGGAGAAGTAATTTCAGGTACTATTTTAATTTCTGCATATCCAGCATCAGTATTATTTGATTTCGGGGCTACCCATTCATTATAGCATCTTTTTTATATCACAACGTGAAATAGAGTCACAACCTCTGCCTAAATCACTGAAAGTCCTCACCGGTAATGGAGTAAGTAGAAGTCAGTCGGGTATGTAGTAGATGTCCCATAAAATTGGGTGGAGGAGCTTTTCGTACCCGGTTGCTCGTTTTCCCAAAAGCAACTATGATAATATTGGGTATGGATTGGCTAACTGCAACATTAGCCAATATAGATTGCGGTCAGGGGAAAGTTTCCTTTCAACTTCCTGACGAAGAATTTTATGAATTTGTAAGAGACCAGAATGAATTCAATGCAGAAGAACTAGAGAAATTTGAATTACCAGTACTGCTGCAAGGAGTGGCAGAGCAATCATTTCCAAGGGTAGTGGAAGAATTTAAGGACGTATTCCCAGAAGAATTGCCAGGGCTACCCCAGATAGAGCCTGTAGAATTTCTATAGATTTAATACCTGGAGCTGCACCCATAGCCAAAAAGATACCCAATGAACAAGGAGGAGCTAGCTGAGTTAAATAAACAGATAAAGGAATTATTATCCAAGGATTTATTCAGCCTAGCGCTTCGCCATGGGGTGCACCAGTATTATTTGTGAAAAAGAAGGATGGTACCCTACGCCTAGTGATTGATTATAGGGCCTTGAATGAGGTTACCATCAAGAATAAATATCCCTTACCTAGGATCGATCAACTGTTTGATCAGTTAGGAGGCAAGAGTATTTTCAAAATTGATTTGAGATCCGGATATCATCAAGTGAAGGTAAAGAAGGAAGATATTCCAAAGACTGCATTTAGAACTCGGTATGGGCATTACGAATTCTTAGTTATGCCATTCGGGTTGACAAATGCACCAGATATTTATGGACCTGATGAATCGAGTATTTTATCAAATCTGGATAAATTTGTGATTGTATTCATTGATGACATTCTTATGTACTCCAAAAGTGAAGAGGAGCATGAAAAACACTTGAGGATAGTGCTGCAAACTCTGCGGGAGGAACAATTATATGCCAAGCTTAGTAAATGTGAATTTTGGCTGGACCAAATACCATTTCTAGGGCATATTGTCACAGCGGAGAAGGTTATTGGTAGATCCAAAGAAGTGGAAGCAGTTAAGTCTTGGCCGACACCTAAGTCCATAGCAGAGAAATCAGAAGTTTCTTAGGACTGGCTGGTTATTACCGAAGATTCGTAGAGAATTTTTCAAGAATTGCAGAAACCTGTGTATACGAAAGGAAGAAAAGTTTAACTGGACGGAAAAAATGTCAAGCAGCATTTGACGAATTAAAGGAAAGATTAATTTCAGCCCCAATACTGGCATTACCATCTGGTTCGGGTGGATATGAGATATATAGTGATGCATCAGGAAAGGGTCTAGGATGTGTACTGATGCAGCACGAAAAAGTCATAACATATGCATCCCGACAATTAAAGACACATGAAAGAAATTATCCAACTCATGATCTCGAACTTGCAGCGGTGGTATTCGCACTCAAGTTATGGAGAACTATTATACGGAGAAAGAATCAAAATATACACAGACCACAAGAGCTTAAAGTATGTCTTCACACAAAAGGAGATCAATATGAGACAAAGAAGATGGTTAGAGTTACTGAAAGACTTTGATATGGAGCTAACATATCATCTAGGCAAGGCTAATAAGGTGGCTGATGCCTTAAGTAGATGGCCCGAAGCTTTCTTTATGAATACACCCAAGAAAATCCTTGAGGATTTGAGGAAAATGAGAATGAAGTAATATGCCCGATAACCGAAGGGATATGGCAAAACTTACAAGTGCAATCCTCCTTAATAGATAGAATTAAGGAAGCCCAACAAAGTGATTCAAAACTTCAAAAAATTTGGAAACAAACAGAAGCAAGGCTCCAGACCGGGATAAGAAAGCATCCGAACGGATCGCTAAGATTCGAAAATCGACTATGTGTGCCCAGTGGAGATTTAGAAATAGGTTATGTCAGAAGCCCACAACTCATAATATTCCATTCATCGGGCAGCACTAAAATGTATAAAGATTTGAAACAAACGTTTGGTGGCACGGAATGAAGAGAGAAGTCGCCAGATTTGTATCCAAATATCTCGTATGTCAACAAGTGAAAGCAGAGCATCAAAGGACAGTAGGACTTCTTCAGCCGTTGCCCATACCGAATGGAAGTGGGAGCATCTCACAATGGATTTTGTGACAGGATTGCCTAGGACCCAAAGGGATAATAATGCTATTTGGGTCATTGTAGATAGACTTACCAAGTCCGCTCATTTTCTGCCCTTTCGAGTTGGACAGTCAACAGAGGTACTGGCAGAAATGTACTTGAAACAGATTGTCAGTCAGCATGGACTGCCAGTGAGTATAGTATCAGATAGAGATACCCGATTCACTTCACACTTCTGGAAAAGTTTGCAAGAAAATCTTGGCACTCAACTGAAAATTAGCTCCGCCTACCATCCCAAACAGACGGCCAGTCTGAAAGAAACCATTCAGACATTAGAAGATATACTGAGAGCTTGTACTTAGATTTTGGGGGAGCATGGATGATCATCTACATCTGGTAGAATTTCATATAACAACAGTTATCATGATAGCATCAAAATGGCTCCTTTTGAAGCACTATATGGTAGGAAGTGTAGATCGCCGGTGTGTTGGAGACGTAGGAGAGAGGCAATTGCTGGAGCCAGAACTAGTAACGCAAACTGTGGATATAGTCAAAGCAATAAGAAGTCACCTGCAGCAGCTCAGGATAGGCAGAAGATGTGGGTGATAAGCATCGAAGAATATTGGAGTTTCAACCAGGAGAGCATGTGTTTCTGAAGATTTCACAACTAGGGGAACCATCAGATTCGGGACCAGAGGAAAATTGAGTCCAAGATACATTGGACCTTCGACATCCTGGAGAAAGTTGGGAATGTGTCATATCGAATCGCCTTGCCACCAACACTAGAAGGAGTTCACAATATTCCACGTTTCCCAGCTACGAAGATATGTGCCGGATTCGAGCCATATACTCGATCATTCAGAAATCACCATCGGACCTACATACGGATCGAACAGAAACCCGTTGGGATCTTGGATCGAAAAGATAAGATACTCCGCAATCGGGTCATTCCATTAGTACGAGTTGCGTGGAGCAAGGATTCTCCTGGAATTCGACTTGGGAGAAGGAAGAAGACATGCGAAAACAATGTCATATCTATTCCCTAAGCCAGGTCAGTAATCATACTCCTACTCTAGTTATTTCAAATTTCGAGGACGGAATTTTTCTAATTAAGGAAGGTAGACTTGTCATGCTCAAATTTTAATTTATCTATTAGTTGATCATTAAGTAGTGTATAATTAGGGTTTTGTTTTAAAAACCAACTCTTCATCCCTAACCTAAACCTTAACCCTAACCCTAGAAGAAGAAACTTCTTCTTCCCTCATCCATGCCATGTGTCCCAAGACCATAATCTAGATAACACATATATCCCTAACCTAAACCTAGAAAGCCCTAGCTAGGGGATGTGTCCCAAAAAAATTTATGGGGGGGGACACCTCACCCCTTTTCCCTCTCCATATATACACACCCCACAAAACAACATACAAAAAAAAGGGGAGAAGAAGAAAACAAACCACACACCGACCCCCAACCGCCTGCTGCTGCCGCCGCCCGCCGCCGCCAGCAGCCGCCGGCCGCCCCTCCCCGGCACCTCCACCCTCCATCTTCTTCATTCTTCCTCTTCCTTCTCTTTCCATTTTACTTCCAAATCCAAGGTAAAAATTTCATTCCTTCTCTCAATTCCTTCAAATTTCCAATTCTAGGTTAGGTTTTTACTAATAACATCCAATTGTGAACTATGGTTGGGTTCAATTTAGGAATGTGAAGGAAAGTCTAGGTCATCTCAAACCCAAGACAAGTCCTTTTTCCTCTTCCTTTCTTAGGAATACTCCATTTGATTCTTAGATTAATTTTGAACTGTTAGGTTATTTATAAATCTGGAATTATAAATTAGATGTCAAATTCTTTATTCATAAGAACATAATATGGATTATAAGTTAAGTAATTCCTCTACTTATTGTTTAGCTTCAAATTCTGAAATTTTGATATTGTTTAACTAATTTGAGACCTCTAAACTTTTAAAATTTCTGATTTCTAGTAAAAATTTCAATTTTGATAAACATAGATAAAAGAATTAAAATTGTTATACTTAGACACTAGAATAATATATGTGACGTAACACGGATAAGTTTATATGCATTTGGACACAAATAATACTTGAAGGAAGGACCGATTGTGGACATGAATTATGGACTTGAATTTTCTATGACAATTGAACACATGTGGATATGGGACTCTCCAAAGGTAAGTCGACATACACATAGGAACTGAACAACTGGACCGCACACCGAAAAGGTAAAAAGTACAAGGACCTCGTATTTCCCTACTTACAAATAAGTGCTCAATTTTGTGGGTGTCATAATTAGAAATAAATCTCGTTCTACATTTTCTGCTTCGTGCACCTTCAAGGATTGATATATGGATATGGAAGGGTTTGTTTTGATTTGGTTTTTCATACTATCTACATGATATTATAATATACATATATAAACATTGTCATTTTAAGCCTTTGCATATTAAGTATAATTTGGATAAACATTAAGTAGCTCTATTTGATAACTGAAAATTAATTTGCAAGCAACGATTAAATTGCTAAGGAAAGGTAAAAAATTGCTTGCTCACGTAAGAGTCTCAAGTTTCCTTTTGTTCATTTCGTATAACTGCGTGGTCCGGTGTTGAGTTTGCTCCACCGAAGGGGTCGGCGAGCCCATTTTATTTACTGCGTGGTCCGGTGTTGAGGTTTGCTCCACCAAAGGGGTCGGCGAGCCCATTTTATTTACTGCATGATCCGGTGTTGAGGTTTGTCCTCACCGAAGGGGTCGGCGAGCCCATTTTATTTATGCGTGGTCGGTGGTGAGGTTTGCTCCACCGAAGGGTCGGCGAACCCGGATTTTCATAATATATATCTTTGTTAATTTTTGGGGTTCCTAATACAAAGGAGACTCTGCCAAAAATTTGGAAAATTTAGAAGTAGACAAATTTCTGACTTTCGAAAATTTTAGAAGTTTCTTATCTAGAAAGTATTGGGCGGAGAGAAATGTAAAACCCAAAATTTAGATTGCAATTTTAAATTCTAATTGTAATTATTAAATGAATTTTGTTAGATAATTAGTTAATATTTGTTAGTATAAATTAATTTTTCCAAAGTTAATTAATTTGGATTTTGCATGTCAACCCAGACCCGCATCGAATCCAATTGGAGTCTAAAATAATTATTTCTATAAATTAAATAAAGTTTTAAATAAGACTAAAATTGTTTTTAAAACAAATGTTAAACATTTAGCCTTTTATTAGGCCCAATTTTTATTTAAGCCTAGAGCCCAAAGCCTTATATTAATAGGTTCCTTAAAAATTATTTTTCAATTAAAAGCCCAAAAGCCTTGACATGTTAGCCCATTGGAATTTTGTTCTTATTAATAGGTTACTTAAGTTAGAGAGAGAAAGTGAAACTTATTCACTTCTCATCTCATTTCTTTCTGTGGGTCTTCTGAGAGGAACCGAAAGAATTTCGGTTATGGCCAAACCTTCCTTCTCCTCGGAACCGACGACCTTCGGCCT